>JABAKD010000016.1:13134519-13562019 GCA_012845835.1 Undaria pinnatifida
CCCGCCCCGCCCCCCTCCAAACCCGCTCGCTTTTGATCAAAACCGGGCCCCCCCCCTTTTTTCCCTTCACAGCTGTCAGATTTTGTCCCCCTCAGAAACGGGTTTTATAGTTTCCGCGCACAGACTGACTAAAATCATCCTGTTGACCCTGATAGCTACACTGTAGCTGTAAGGGGAGTCGCCGACCTATATCCTTAATGAGGACACACAACTCGTAATGCGCGCGATCGGAGTATCACACACAGCTTGCAAAGATGAGTTTCGACGAAATCTTCGATCTCACAGCTGGAGTGTATTTTAATTTTTATAATATATGTGACACTAGTATCCTGACAGCATAAAGCCTGTGTATGACTTTTTTGTTTTTGTCTATTTCGTATTCTCTCTTCCAATGTATTTCTGTTGCTGACGTATGTATGTTGTGCCTGTCGTACCCAGTACTAGGGCATGACATTGCGTTGTCGAATGCATTACGATGCATTATCTCTGTGTCGTAGCTTGTGACCACAGAGCTGATCTTTCTAGGGTGAAGAATCAGTACAGACACTGGGTGTACTGGATGTCGACGAGTAGAAGAACGGTTTAATGTGAAGAACACACACACATGACGGAAGGCTGGCGAGATACACGTACTACAGCAGTATTTTGCCAAATTTAAACAGCGTAGATGCGATGCAATGGCCAAAATGTACGAAGTGTACGCTAAAACAGCAGCATGTTGACAAATGGCAACATAGAGCCCTGTACCTGGTATGTCATAAGCTGGTAAGAATTGCACACTGGACAACGGTAGTTCCGCCATAGCAGTGCAGGGCCCGTGTATGTCTTATAACTGGAGAGATGGCACGTGCGACACCACCAGTGTATAAAAACAAAACGAAAGTTTGCACAAAAAAACAGTACAACAAGTAGTAATTCCCCAAGACAAATTTGAACAGAAGTTACTCGTACGTGCTTGCAAGAAACAAGCGAACAAAGTACCTGGGAGCTGATAACAAGGCAAACAAGGGAAATGCATCGAAACAAAATAACAAACAAACCAGGGGCAAACCGAAACGACTTCGGGATGGCGGTGGAAACGGGGGTATCAGGACAAGACGCAACTTTACTTACAGGCCTGAAACCCTGGGAGTCAGATTCGGTACAACACCAGACCTGGTGGGAAGGTAGGTCTGCTACATGGCTATGAGGGTGTGCCACGCCCGTAAGGAACGTGTCAACCCATACTTGTGTGCGTACCACTGCTGTGCACGCTGATTCGAATACACACGCATCCGTATACAACGGCAGCTATAGCTTGCGCTGTCGGGGTTGTAACGAAAACCACTCATGGGGACCGCTTACGCTATACCTACAACGGGACCCGACGGGTGCGCCAGCTAGCGTTGGGCTGCGAAAGCAACTGAGTTAAATCGACACACGAAGCGTATGAAAATACGTGGAAGTGTGGTGAGTTAACGCTTTATTTTTCCCCATCCGCCGTGGCATAAAAAAAAAAAAAAAAAAAACGCTACATTTTTTCAACCGTGCGCGCTGTTTTCGCAGGGGGCCAATTGGTTGGGACCCATACAAACGTTCCGGAGATCGCAGAACGTTCTGATGGTAGTGTCATCACGTACGTGTCATATCGCCATGTTGTTGTTGTTGTTTTCACATAAACTCGCATAATCAAGTCCGTGGTCACAGGACAGGCTCCAGTCACTCTGGAGCTGAGGAATACCCCAGGGAAAACATACACAACCCAAGGTGGTACACGCATATATCACAGATGATGCAATTCATGCCTCCACCAGAAACATACAAAAGTGAAATCGGGAGTCAGTCTACGATATGCCAGGTCCAGGCCGGTGCATACGTCTCACCACTCACGCCTGAAGAAACCAAATATTCCGATTGCCACCCAAGGAAGACTACCACGTCATATATTACACGTAGTATCTATCACTACGCATACGCACGACAGGCGTAAGTCAATTGGAGAAAAAGAAACAAAGAAAAGAAAAAGATGAAGATAAGGAAAGAAAAGGAAAGAAAAACGAAGCAAACGAAACAAAACAAAAAAGGCCAGCAAAGAGAAGAAAAAGACAAGAAAAGCAAGACGAGAAAAGCAAGAAAAAACAAGACAAGAAAGCGAGGAAAAAAGATAAAAAGACAAAAAAAAAGAAAAAGAAGAAAGAGAATATTGTTATATATCAGCAGAACCTAGGAACTGGCTAAGGGCCGTTCTTATCGGAGAGCTTTTTTTGTCCTAATTTTCCTAATTTTCCTAATTTTCCTAATTTTCCTAATTTTCCATATTTTGTCTCAAAATACGGAGGCGTTATGTCATAATTTTGGAAATTCTTCAGGCCCAAAAAATATGGAAAAGTTAACAATCACAAATTAGGAAATCCTGTCGTCGATTTCCTAATTTCGAAGGCAGTGCTCCCGCAAGCGCCGTGGCTCAACGCTGGGACCATCGGGTAGCCTCAAACGTTGACCACTGCGGCCCAACATTATGGCCGACGGAAGGAAGCGGCCTGGGCCTCCAGAGGATTCATCCTTGGCTCGGACGAAGCAACGATCCATGAGCCTTCCCAACCTTCAAAAAACGAGGCGCATTTACCAAAGGCTATCGCTGGTGTCCTCGTCGTGTTCGGCATGCTCCTGACAGCAGGAGCTACACTCTATGCTCCCAAGACACGGACGCCTATCTACGAGCCGCACGGTATGACATGGCCAGAGTTCAGAGAGGATCTACGTCGGCGCAAGGCTTTCCGCAGGACTGTTCGAAGGTCTGAGGCGAGCTTCGTGAAGCTTCGTCCAGCTATCCAAAAGAACGAGCGCTTTGGAAGTGAGTGTCATGTGATGTACCCTGGTACCTGATATACGAGTACGTAGTTTGTCTTCGCATCCCAAGGCTGTACCCTCTGCAGCCCAGATGCGTTGTAAGGCTCAGCACTCGCTTGGAGCATCTCCCATCTACCATACCCTCTGTATATGATAGCTTGTATGCCCGGTACGTTGCACGGCAACTCGTGCTGCTGCAAGGCGGTATGTACTCATGATCTAAAAACCACCTGTACATACGCAAGTAATAAAACATCAGCTGTGAGATGATCTTCCACAAAATCCCGGCCATAGAACACATGGTACGACTACGAGTACGTGCTACCTACGAGTACGTGATACCGGCACCAGGTACCTGGTATACGAGTACGTAGTTTGTCTTCGCATCCCAAGGCTGTACCCTCTGCAGCCCAGATGCGTTGTAAGGCTCAGCTCTTGCTTGGAGCATTTCCCATCTACCATCCCATCTGTACATGACAGTTTGTATGCCCGGTACGTTGCACGGCAACTCGTGCTGCTGCAAGGCGGTGTGTACTCATGAACAAAAAACCACCTGTACAGAGTCTATACAAAGCAATAAAACATCAGCTGTGAGATAGATCTTCCCCAAAATCCTGGCACATGGAACGACTACGAGTACATGCTACCTACGAGTACGTGATACCGGCACCAGGTACCTGGTGTATGAGTACGTGGGTGAATCTTTCGTGGTTTACGGAGGGAGCTATGTGTTAGGGTTATGGCAGCTGTTCGTACATACGGTAGCACTGCAACAGCAGTAGTCGCGTTAGGCAATGCAAGGGTAGTGCATTGCGGCAAGCAGAAGTGCGTTGCGGCAGGCACAGCAACGGGATAAGCAATGCTGCTGTGCCGGATGGGGTTGGAGCTCGGTCGAGGTGGACACCAACATTCTATCGTTTTTGCTCTTACCCAGGACTGCGTTGCGCGAAGCATGGAGCTATCTAGGTGGAAATCCGGCTGGCGATAGGCCTGCGAATGCTGGCGGCGGGTTCCTACCTGGATATCGCACCGAGCTTTGGCATTTCACTGTCCACGGTTTTCACCATCATGGGAAAGGTCGTCGACGCGATCAACAACACCCGTGAAGTCGGCCAGTTCTGTCTTTCCGCAGACAGACGAAAAGTGCCGATTTTTTGACGCGGGATTCGAGGTGAGGGTACGTGTACTATTGATATAACAGCAACCTGTCACAGCAGCAGTAGTCTATGGCGTGGTTATGCAAGCTGTACGTAAGATATTGAATTCTATAGAGATGGTTTCCGAAGGCAGGCCTGCTTATTTCTTCGTGAGGAACCTTGGTTTCGGCGTCCTGATGTGACCCCCTCTGAAGTACGCCTCCCCGGCCCTGTTCTTGTTCGTCCATATGTCAGGCCAAGAGCACCAACGGATTCTTCGATCATGTTGTGTCTGCCACAGATGATCTGTTGATCGAGATGAAAGCGCCACCTGCAAAGAGCACCTCCCACACCGTATCGTACTTCTCAGGCAGCAAGACGAGATTCGGCTTTAACGTACATGCCACGTGCGATGCCAACTATCGCTTCTGCAGCGTCTCGATCATCGCTCCGGGGGCTGCCAACGATTGGTCGGCGTGGACCCGATCTTCTGTGGCAAAGGCAACTATGCGCCTTCCAGACGGGTACCACATCACCGAGTGTGCGGCGTACCCAATCAGCGGCAAGTTGCTCACGCCGTACCCCGGGAAAAGCTTGCCATAGGACCAGAACACCTTCAACTTCTACCTGAGCCACCTGCGGATGAAGATCGAACAGTCGTTCGGCATCCTCGTGTCAACGTGGGGCATTCTGTGGAGGCCCCTCAGTGTAGGGTTTGCAGGCCGGACAGACCTGATCGTCGCCCTCTTTCGCCTGTAAAACTTCTGCCGACATGAGCAAACCAAAGTGGTCGCGTCGGAAGAAGACTACAAGACAGAAAAGGGGCGAATCCTACTGGCGACGGGCGGGGTTCTGCCGCCTGCGTGCAAGAGTGCGGTCCAACCGGCAGGCCCAGCCGCCAAACCCACGCGAAGCAGCGAAACTCCCACGCGAGCGGCGACCACTTCGCTCTTAGCCTACAGCAGACAGTTCCGCCCGAAGGAGAATATTCTCAGGAACGCCTAGATTACTACGCGTTGTATAATGCGTAGGTAGAGAGTTTGTCGGCATCCGAGCGTTGTACGGCGGGGGCGATTGTGCGGTACAAGGAGGATGGGAATGGCGTGTGGAGGATGGGAGGTGGGCCGGAGTATAAGCTATTGGAGATGGACGTGATGGTCGTCAACGGGTGAGCGTTGGGCCAGAAAAAGGACGAGTGTCAACCGTGGTGATGAACGTCTGATGGCATGGCCTTTTTAATACTGAGGCGGAGGGGGGGGGGGGGTTGGTTGTTGGATTCGATACGTGCATCTGACGGCGTGGTTTTTTCTAATTCCAGGTGGTGAGTTCGAAGACAGCTGCCTATACCCCCCCCCCCCTCCCCCAGTTATTATTGTTTGTCGAGCGTCAGAAACAAAAGCCCCCCCCCCTATCTTGGTTTGTATATTATCGTGTAAATAATGGTATGTTTTATCGTGAGAGCACCCCGGTGCAGCCGGCCACGGTTTTACTATTTTTAAATAGGAGTGCAGGGTGTTGGCCGTCGAGCATCAGAAACGACCCCCCCCCCTTCTTTATTTTTCAAATCCCGCCTGACGAAGCAGTGGAGGGTGTAAGTTTGGGGTTTGTCGTGAGAGTACCACGGTGCAGATTGCCCCCTTCTTTGTTGTTTGAATAGGGGTGCAGGGAGTTATTTGTCCATCGTCCGTAACGAACCCATCCCCCGCTCTCGTTTTTTCCCTCCCAGTCTGGTGGAGCAGGGGAGGGTGTAATTTTGTGACCTATCGTGAGAGTACCACGGTGCAGCTGGCACCCGTTTCTTTTTTATAGGAGTCCAGGGTATTGGTTTTGGTCCCCCCCCCCCCCCCCCCCCCGTTTTTTTCCTCCCAGTCCGGTCAAGCGGTGGAGGGTGTAATTTTGTGGTCTATCGTGAGAGTACCACGGTGCAGCTGGCCCCCGTTTTTTTTGTTTTGAAGAGGAGTCCAGGGTATTGGTCGTCGATCGTCGGAAACAAAGCCCACCCCTCTCGTTTTTTCCTCCCTGTCTGGTCAAGCAGTAGAGGGTGTAATTTTGTGCTTTATCGGGATAGTAGCACGGTGCAGCTGGCGCCCCCCTTTTTTTTGAAGAGGAGTCCAGGGTATTGGTTGTCGATCCCCGTCCCCCCCCACCCCGTTTTGTTCCTCCCAGTCTGGTCAAGCAGTGCGGGGTGTATTTTTGCGGTTTATCGGGATAGTAGCACGGTGCAGCTGACGCCCCCCCCCCTTTTTTTTTAAGAGGAGTCCAGGGTATTGGTTGTCGATCCCCCCCCCTCCTCCCATTTTTTTCCCCAGTCTGGTTAAGCAGTGGAGGGTGTAATTTTGTGGTTTATCGTGAGAGTACGCCGGTGCAGCTGCCTTCCCCTTTTTGAATATATAGCAATTCAAGGTATTGGTTGTCGATCGTCGGAAACGAAGCCCCCCCCTCCATTTTTTTCTCTTCAGTCAGATGAAGCAGTGGAGGGTGTAAGTTTTTTTTTTCGTGAGAGTACCCTGGTGCAGCTGGCCCGGTTTTTTTTCAATAAGAGTGCGAGGTTTTGTTTGTCCATCGTCAGAAACGTAGCCCCCCCTCCCCTACCATTTCCCTCCGCGGGTCCATGGTCATACGACTTCGACCATGCACGATTTCAACCCCCGCCGCGCCCCCCCCCCCCTCCCTGCCCCTTTCGGTTTCCTCCCAGACTCATAAACGAATGGAGTGTGTAATGTTGTCTGTTGTCGCTGAAGGACCCCGGTAAAGCTGCCTCCTTGATTTTTTATAGGAGTGCCTGCGATTATCGAGCGTACGAATAGAAAGTGCTCTTTCCCCCAATATGGATGCGCCAGCAGTTTTTTTATACTATGATATATCGAGGGTACATTTTCGTTTCTTGTAAGAAAGAGGACGCCGGAGAACCTTCCGCCTACTCCTTGTTTTCCGTTATTCGTTTGCAACAGAGCAGTAGGTTGCCGAGCTTTTACCTGTAAGTACCCCTTTACCCGCGTTTTGTGCTACTCGGTTTTTGATGGAGAGCATGGTGTCGAATGCTTGCATGAATATATTAAGCACGTGAAAATGAATACGAGGGGTACTGATGGCGTCAGTGGACCTGTTAAAATCTGCGTTTCGCAGGATGTGTTTGCGATACGACGACGCATAGTAGTTACTGGAGATCGTAATAAACATACTTCCGCGCCACGACGACCCAATCAACGACTTCAATAGGATTATGAGGGCTCCTGCATCGGATTCAGCCACGATATCTTCTGATTGAAACCCACACGTGTCCCAAGCTGAAATGCATACGTTCCCGAGGGAAAAAAATATGATACTTGAGGGGCTTATTAGCCGATATATTACTGTGGTTTGATGGGACAACAAACCAAGAGATGGAGTACTCTCGCTTGCCAATATCGAATACCCAGAATGCTCTATCAACCTGCACGTAAAAAATAAACACGTTGTGAGCTGGGGCCAGCTACAACGGGGTACTCTCACAACGAAACTCAAAATTACACCCGCCACTGCTCGAGGAGACTGCAAGGAAAACAACCAGGGGGCGAGGGGGGATGGGCTTCTGTTTTGACGCTCGGCAACAAAATAATCTTTACACCTACAAAAAAAACAGGGGCCAGCTGCACCGTGGTATGCTCAAGACAAATCTCAAACTCGCACCCTCCACTGCTTGACCAGACTGGGCGGAAAAAAAAACGGGGGGGGGGGGGGGGGGGGGGGGGGGGGGGGGGGGGGGGGGGGCGACGACAACTAATACCCTGGACTCCTACTAAAAAAAAGGGGGGCGGGGCGCCAGCTGCACCGTGGTACTATCACGATAAAGCGCAAAAATGCACCCTCCACTGCTTGGCCAGACTGGGAGGAACAAAACGGGGTGGGGGGGGGGGGGAATCGACAATCAATCCCCTGGACTCCTTTTTAAACAAACCAAAACGGGGCCCAGCTGCACAAGAGTACTCTCACGATAAACCACAAATTACACCCTCCACTGCTTGACCAGACTGGGAGGAACAAAACGGGGTGTTGGGGGGGGGGGGATCGACAACCAATACCCTGGACTCCTATGAAATATAAACGGGTGCCAGCTGCACCGTGGTACTCCCACGATAAGCCACAAACTTTCACCCTCCACTGCTCCACCAGACTCGGAGGAAAAAAAAAGGGGGGAAGGGGGGGGGGGGGGATCGACAACCAATGATTCTCGCCTTGAGCACGACAGGCGGGATTGAAAAAAGGTTCCCCGGTGCTTATCGGAAACAATCGACTCCAGTACCAGCATACAACGGTGCTTCGACCTCCGGGTGTTGATGGAGGACGCATCCTCCGCGACATCTTCCTTCCTGATGACGGCAAGCACATCAGACGCCTTGCACTGATTGCTTCCGTACCTCAACGTAATGTTTTCGTCGACAGAGTATGACTTCCCCTTCATAGCCGCGCAAAGCGTAAGAACGACCCCCTCTGGGATAGTTTCTGACTGGACCGGTGTGCTCGCTTTGACTTGACCTGTGTTCAAAACGTAGCGAGCACCGGGGAAAGGCACAAACTTTAATCTCATGGACGTGTGGCGTAAAATCGGGCTGCGCACTCGAACGAGTAGCCTGAAACAGTAGAGATAAAAAAAACTGCGCTATGAAGCAGTATACTGGATTGCATCAGAACTGGAAGCGTATACTGGCAGACTGGACCAGTGCAACACACCACCAGAAATATAATACCACCTGGCAATGTTAAGCGGAAGGAGCGCTAACCGACGACTACAGCAGTACCCAATTATATAATAGTAGACTATACACATAGCAGTGTATATACTGTATAATGTGCTGTTAAAGTCCTGCGTATACCCATATATACCTAGTATACAGTACTGCTGTATACTGGTACCTGGTATACTGTACGCGACTTACGTCAAGAACTTGGGAGTTAATATTTTAAGAAAGAGCTTTGTTTAATAAGAAATTACGGCTAAGCGTTTGTGCTCAGGCAGGAACGCCACCGTAAATACTACCTAGTATATGATACCTCGTAGTCTTTCAAATCCTACGCTCAACGTTGAGATCACAATAAGCCGCGAGCCTGAGCCAAAATAGGAGTTTCTTACCTGCTCTCGCGTACTTCACGATGATGTCCATACAAATACAGCTGTAGTTTGTGTGCCCACTCACAGATCACAGCTCTATATATCTTGCTGTACGTGCAAGATTCAAAAATATGCGATTTCGTGTAGACTACTGCTGTAGAGTATGTGCAAAATTCAAAATTCAAAAATGTACGAACTCGTACGACGAACAAGCTACGTGCAGCATTTGAAAATGTTCGAACTTTTATGGACTTGATCCTCACCTTCATCACCATCAGCTGTTGTTGCTGCTGCTGTCCCGGAGCCCCACGCTCTCAGCACCGGCGTCCAAACACCTACCCTGGCATTCAGCAGCTGCCTCCTTCCCCTGTGTTTGGTGTCCCATCGAAGTGTTCGTGGGGCTGATGCTGTCTGTGGCCTCGGTGATTGACGCCACATCTACACACCCTTGAAAATCCAGGCAACTTCGTTCGCACTGGGCCGTCGTCCTTCCGTCGCTGCTGTCGCCGGATTGCAAGAATCTGCTTGGCCTGGGGCAATTCCTGCGGTCTTCCGGGATGTCGTTCATGCTTGCTGTGTGACGACGCGCGTTACTGCTGGTGTGGGTGGTGGAGGTCTTGCTTTATGGCTCGGCTTTCAAAAATCAGGAAAAAAAGAGACAAACAACCCCGCGCTCGATAATAATGCAGACGTTTTTTCATGGAAATCCTGGAAAAAAAAGAGGAAATTTAGGAAATTCACATCTCCGATAAGAACGGCCCTAAGGATGGCATCGGGCTAACAGAGGGTATCACGTCCATCATCAATGGCACCTGGGAGAAAACGCAACATGGCGAACAAGTCAGGGCGGTCTTATGCTATCTTGTGACGGCCATTAGAAGGCCCACAACTTTCAATACGATGATGGCCAAACCAAGACTTCAGTCTCTTGGGCATGACGCGCCCCCTTCCCCCCCTCCCCCCTTCCTTCCGTTCCCCCTCCCCGCCCCCCCCCCCCCTTCCCCCTCCCCCCGGCCGCTTAGAGATGCCAACGGTGGATGGCACTGCCGCAGCCTTTGCGCGTCGCTCTGCAGCTTTGCGTCTCTCCGTTTCATGCTAATTCCGCATCAACAACTCGGCTCCCTCCTCTACTCTTCGAAACCATCTGCCAGCGTTCTGAGCAGCCTTTCGCCATCCTTCGAATTTCATTCCAAAGACAGACATATCCTCCTTCAGATGATCCATCCAGTCTTTCTCTTGCCCCTCTGAGTAGCCCTTACCCCCAACAGACTCCCCAAACATCACCCTCTGTGGCAGACGCTTCTCCCCCATACGTGCCACGAATCCCGCAAACAAAATCCTCCGTTTGCGCACTATCGCCTCTATGCTCTCGGAATCTGTCTGGGCAAGCGCGTCGGCGTACGATAGGGTGTGGTCGTCGCGCTTCCGTTTCCGCCATCCAAGGCATCGGAGGAGCATGGAGCGGTGAAACCCGTCGTAGCCTGTCATAGTCAGGCTTCTTCGGGCTCCACGTCATGCAAGCGTACAGCAGTGTCTCGACCACCTCGACTTTCAGCAACCGCACCTTCAACCGTAAACGCACACCCGGGCGATCATAGAGTTCCATCTTGTACCGCTGGAAGCACGCCCAGGCCCTCTGAAGACGCCGCGTTGTTTCAATTCTAAGGTCTCTGTCTGCGGTGATAGCCCCGCCCAAGTATGCAAACTGGATTGTTTGCTTGTATACCTGACCGGCTGCATTGATCGTGAAGGACACCTTCCCCCCGCTTTGGGTTTCCAGTACCATAGGACGAAAACCTGCCAATGAGAGAAAGGAACAAAGGACAAGTGTTGTGCCGTGTTCGATACCAGTGTATGATACGCAGCTACGATACATGAAGCAAAAGAGTGCATGAGGAAAAACAAAACATATACCAGGTAGTACTGGTATCTAGGAGAGCGCGTATGTTATAGCAATGTGAGACAACAACAGCAGCACACCACAAGGACGCTTGGTGCTTGGTGCTTGGTGCTAGTTTCCATCTCACACTTGCTATTATATTACCAGTCTTCATGTCACAGATGCTTCAAAACTTCCGTTAAAAGGCAAAACGAAATATTTCGGAGGTTTCATCAAAAAGCCAGATGGAAGATTACCAGAACGAACACTAGTGAACGTACTCGCGACCTGCACTACTGCTCGCTGAAAGAGCCAACACAGCAGTAGTACAGCTATTATAGGCGTCGAGCACCGCTGTTGGTGGGCCTATACGAGTAGATGAGCCGCGTTATGCGCGAACACACATAAAGGTGGAGTGTCTCATAAGTCAGAGATGCAATACTCGAAAGGTTACAGCACACAACGTGCTGGTACGTGGTGAAAATATGCCAAGAAACCAAAACCCAAACATGGTTCAGCTAAAAAACGAAACCCAAAAAATAGTCACGCACTACTGCTGTGTTTAAAATATAGTCTACCTGGTAGATTATTAGCAGAAATGCGAGATTACCTAAAGTAGGAGAGAGAAAAGCGAGTTATTTCCTTCATCCGGAGCGCGCAACTCGTACTCGGGAGGGTGTGGTAGGGCAAACTATTGCACATGTACCCCTATTCCGTAACGACACGGTATTAATACAGCACTTGGTAAGGTGTGGTGCAATGGAGCCGGCCACTCGAATCAGTCAAGTGCAAACAGCTCACAGGGTTCCAACTGCGAATTTTTCCACAAGGTTGGCGGGGTATTCGTCTCGATAGGACTCCCAACATGGGCACAAACCACTTGGAATTAGAGTGGGAACGCTTTTGCAGTGGAAAAGAGGTGAAGACAAGTACAGCACTCAATGGGAGCACTTTCTTTGTTCGATTGCCATAGTAGTGTCCCACGAAGAGAGAGCACGGGGAGACAACATATCGAAAAACTGCTGCGCAAAGCCGTGGTAGCTGCAGACTCTACAAGTCCGTCGCATAGTAGAGGCCCGGAGGGGCCTGTGGTTTGCGGACAGGAGACAAATAGATAACCAGTTCGCTACTGAATGAAAGGGAGTATGTTAAAGACAATAAGAAAAAAAAAATCCTAAAAAAATTCAAACTACCAAAAAAAAAAAAAAAAGGAAAAAGCAACGCTATGCAAGGCGAAAAGAGCTTGCCTTGGTTGGGGAGAGAAGTGCACCGGGGAGAACGTCACGCAGCCCAAGGTCGACACGTTCACTGCTCCGACGACGCCAATTGTAGTGGTACTCCGAGTGGGGGATGCGTGGTTGGTCGGTGTTGGGAAGCGTGCTCCTCATGGGTTCCGGTGCCCTTGTTTGGTCTCTCCTCATGGCACGCTGGATAGACTCAAAAGCTTACACATTGTTGCCTCTACATTCAACCCTAAAAAACAGACAAAACACGCCTAGGCACGATAGGACAGGGTAGAGCAGGTAGAGCAGGTAGAGCAGGTAGAGCAGGTAGAGCAGGTAGAGCAGGTAGAGCAGGTAGAGCAGGTAGTGAGTTGTGGGGCGTCCTGCTTGTCCCATCATCGTCACCTACATTATCGCCCATCTATGATGGCCTTGACGTGAATGTGACATCTAATGTCACGTGGTTTCACCTCAACCATGACATGGTTTCACGGCGAATCTATAAACTATCTTTCTACGGAGGGCACTCCATTACAAGCGAAAATCCTTGAGACGAGAGCAGACCTCGGCCTCTGAAATCGCCGATTTCATGCACGACTCTTGCCTAATTTTTCACGTCTGCGTGAATTTTTTGTGTGCGGGGAGTTGAGAGTGTCTTTGAAGCGGTGACGACTGAATGTCCTCGAATCTGCTACGAAAACAACCAATCCGTAATACGCGCTATCGGAGTATACTGGTATATCACTCACAGCAGCTTGCAAAGAATGGTTTCGACAAAATCTTCGATCTCACAGCTGGAGTGAATGTTTATAATAATGATGATAATATACTCGAGGTACTCTATATTGGAAAAAAAAGCCGAAATAAATGGTGGGAGGGGAAAAAGGGATGTGTGCTTTGGTGTCACAGAAATGTCTTATCGGAGATGAAACACGAAACGCCCTTCTTCCAGCAGTCCATGCTGCGACGTCGTTACGGCCTGCCCTCTCCCAGCCTGCTTCCCCCCCCCGCTAGCCTGATCTTGCGTCGGTCTCTGTCGGCCTCTGTGGACGATCTTGGCCGAAGAGAAGAAGATTCCTTAAACACCAACATCGAGCTACTAGGCTAGAAGCCCCCTCCGGCAGGTCGGAAAGGTGAACGGAATGTACACACGTTGTTGTTGTTGTTGTCGTTGTTGTCGTTGTTGTTGTTTTCTAAACGTGAAGGGTAAATACAAGAAGGCGCTTCTGGAGATACGCAAAATTTTAACGTGCGCTAATAATATGATAGACTTCTGTGAACAATGTGTCGGCGTGAGACAACCGATACCACTGCAGCTGTATCAGATTACCCTGCGGCAAGCGCTCTCCCGCATCCGTATTCCGTCGTTGTGTTTTGGCCCTTTTTTGTTTTTTTGACGTGTTTGTCGCACTCACCGCCACTAATATTACTCCCACCAAATCCACATATATTTTGAAACAAGAAAATAAATCACTTCTTCAGCTGTGATTGTCGACCCAAAAGTTTTTTTTTAACAAAACTCAGCTTTGCAAGCTGCGCGGTATATTTCGATCGCGCGTGTTACGGGGTGTGTGGACTATACCCTCGTGGAGGATACAAGTCGGTGACTCCCCTGCTAATGCCAGGGTCAAGAGGACTAACACGTTCAGCCTAGTTCTGCTCACGGAAACAACTGTGTAATAACCCGCATGACGGGGACAAAAACAGACATATGTAGAACTCAGTATGCATGAAACAAGATGTATTATATGTTGTTGTTGTTGTTGTTGTTGTTTTCACATAAACTCGCATAATCAAGTCCGTGGTCACAGGACAGGCTCCGGTCACTCTGGAGCTGAGGAATACCCCAGGGAAAACACACACAACCCAAGGTGGTACACGCATATATCACAGATGACGCAATTCATGCCTCCACCATAAACATACAAAAGTGAAATCGGGAGTCAGTCTACGATGTGTCAGGTCCAGGCCGGTGCATACGTCTCACTACTCACGCCTGAAGAAACCAAATATTTCGATCGCCACCCAAGAACAACTACCACGTATATATTACACGTAGTATCTATCACTACGCATACGCACGACAGGCGTAAGTCAATTGGAGAAAAAGAGACAAGAAAAAAAATGAATATAAAGGAAAGGAAAGAACAGGGAAGAAAAACGAAACAAAACGAAAAAGGCAAGCAAAGAGAAGAAAAAGACAAGAAAAGCAAGAAAAGACAACACAAGAAGAGGAAGGAAAAAAAAAAAGAGAAAAAAAGAAACAGAGAAAATAAAGAAAGAAAATGTCATGTATGTATACTAGCACACCCTAGGAACTGGCTGAGGATGGCATTGAGTTAACAGAGGGCATCACGTCCATCATCAATGGCACCTGGGAGAGAACGCAACATGGCGAACAAGTCAGGGCGGTCTTATGCTATCTTGTGACGGCCATTAGAAGGCCCACAACTTTCAACACGATGATGGCCAAACCAAGACTTCAGTCTCTTGGGCATGTTGCTCCCCCTTCCCCCCCTCCCCCCTTCCTCCCTTGCCCCCTCCCCCAGTCCCCTCGCAACCCCCCCTTCCCCCTCCCCCCGGCCGCTTAGAGATGCCAACGGTGGATGGTGCTGCCGCAGCCTTTGCGCGTCGCTCTGCAGCTTTGCGTCTCTCCGTTTCATGCTAATTCCGCATCAACAACTCGGCTCCCTCCTCTACTCTTCGAAACCATCTGCCTGCGTTCTGAGCAGCCTTTCGCCATCCTTCGAATTACATTCCAAAGACAGACATATCCTCCTTCAGATGATCCATCCAGTCTTTGTCTTGCCCCCCTGAGTAACCCTTACCCCCAACAAATTCCCCAAACATCACCCTCTGAGGCAAACGTTCCTCCCCCATACGTGCCACGAATCCCGCAAACAAAATCCTCCGTTTGCGCACTATCGCCTCAACGCTCTCGGAATCTGTCTGGGCAAGCGCGTCGGCGTACGATAGGGTGTGGTCGTCGCGCTTCCGTTTCCGCCATCCAAGGCATCGGAGGAGCATGGAGCGGTGAAACCCGTCGTAGCCTGTCATAGTCAGGCTTCTTCGGGCTCCACGTCATGCAAGCGTACAGCAGTGTCTCGACCACCTCGACTTTCAGCAACCGCGCCTTCAACCGTAAACGCACACCCGGGCGATCATAGATTTCCATCTTGTTCCGCTGGAAGCACGCCCAGGCCCTCTGAAGACGCCGCGTTATTTCAATTCTAAGGTCTCTGTCTGCGGTGATAGCCCCGCCCAAGTATGCAAACTGGATTGTTTGCTTGTATACCTGACCGGCTGCATTGATCGTGAAGGACACCTTCCCCCCGCTTTGGGTTTCCAGTACCATAGGACGAAAACCTGCCAACGAGAGAAAGGAACAAAGGACAAGTGTTGTGCCGTGTTCGATACCAGTGTATGATACGCAGCTACGATACATAAAGCAAAAGAGTGCATGAGGAAAAACAAAACATATACCAGGTAGTACTGGTATCTAGGAGAGCGCGTATGTTATAGCAATGTGAGACAACAACAGCAGCACACCACAAGGACGCTTGGTGCTTGGTGCTTGGTGCTAGTTTCCATCTCACACTTACTATTATATTACCAGTCTTCATGTCACACACAAGATGCTTCAAAACTTCCGTTGAAAGTTGTTGAAAGGCAAAAACGAAATGTTTCGGAGGTTTCATCAAAAAGCCAGATGGAAGATCACCACAACGAATATCATACTAGTAAACGTACTCGCGACCTGCACTTCTGCTCGCTGAAAGAGCCAACACAGCAGTAGTACAGCTATAGGCGTCGAGCACCGCTGTTGGTCGGCCTATACGAGTAGATGAGCCGAGGTTTGCGCGAACACACTTAAAGGTGGAGTGTCTCATAAGTCAGAGATGCAATGCTCGAAAGGTTACAGCACACAGCGTGCTGGTACGTGGTAAAAATATGCCAAGAAACCAAAACCCAAACATGGTTCAGCTAAAAAACGAAACCCAAAAAATAGTCACGCACTACTGCTGTGTCTATAATATAGCCTAGATTATTAGCAGAAATGCGAGGAGATGACCTAAAGGAGGAGAGAGAAAGGCGAGTTATGAATGCAATTGCTGTTGTTGTTGTCGTTGTCGTTGTTGTTGTTATTGGTGGTGGTGGTAATGTTGATGTTGTTTATGTTTTTGTTGTTGTTGTTGTTCTCACATTCACTCGCATAAGCAAATCCGTGGTCACAAGACAGGTTCCAGTCACTCTGGAGTGGAGGAATACCCCAGGAAATAAACACAAACCAAAGAAAGTACACCAAGGTACACGCATATATCACAGTTGATGCAATTGTTGCCTCCGCCAGAAAAATACTAAAAGTGAAATCTGGAGTCAGCCTACGATGTGCCAGATCCATACTGACTGGTGCATAGTGTAGTGGAGTGCTCTGCTCCAGTATATGGTTTTATATCTTGCAATGAGGCATTTTAGCCTCTTTTTATGAGGTGTGGGGGATTCTCTAGCCAAGTGAACCAACTGTTGTATATACCAATATCAGTTAATTCCTAGTGCACAGAAATGAAGACAAACACAATTGTCATAAAATACACAGTGCGACATTTCCCCCTTCTCCTCACCTTCGAAAGAAAAAGGGTGGGTGGGTGGGAGAAATATCACGAGAGCCGACCTAATGCTGGGTCGCTGGCCGGCTACTAACACTTGCCTCTTCTCTGGTCGCACAGCCTACACGGTACCGTCCCTTGCCCTCCGACGTGCGGGCTTACCTAGCTGCGCGAGTCAACCGAAGAGTGATGGCCACCAACTACCGTGTGGTGGACCGTTACCAGAGCATGGAACAACAACCCTAAATTCTTTCGCGTCCAAACAAACCACGGGTTACGCCGCTTTCGGTTCCCGAAGGTCATAACCCTCTCCTTTGTTTGATATCTTTCGAATTGCTTGGTTATTATTGTGTCTGTGACTTGGGAGGGAGAGCACCCCGAGAGACCAATCTACCGCAACCAACCTTGACGGTATTCCACTGGTGGTCTCTACTCTAAATCCCGTCTCTCCCTCCGTTAACCACTAGCCAGGTCCCAACCGAAACCCATGCAGTCTAAGACGACTGAGTCCCACCCACGGTACGATACCGTGGAAACTCCTCCAAACACGAGGTCGCCGAAGACTGCTACGGTTTCCCCCATATAGTGCCTTGGCCTGGCTGTCTCTGGCCCTTTCCTGCTACCGCTAGTTTGCGAGAGACTTGTCCTGCGTCCTCTACGTTATTGCGAGTGTATACCTTGTAAGCATCAGACTTCCAACGTCCTTCGCGCTGGGTTACTCGCTCGGGCACGTTCGAATGCTCGGGACATTGGATCTTCCAGCTCAGACTTAGCACTTTGAATTTCTTTGGATGACGTAGGTGCTTGCGCTATCGCATTGACATGGAGTCGGGCGGGTGATACAATCGATATAGATATGATGTTTTCGAGACATAAGTTGACTGGTAATGCGACCCCATCGGATGATAGGTTGCTAACTGAACTGCTCTCGGACCGTCGATAGCACACCAGGTGGCCAGTATACGTGCGACAATATTTTTTTCGAAAGTCTTTAGACTGCTGTCTGTAGAAATATTTTGGGGAGAAACGATTTTAGAATCGATAACGACGCTAAAATCTCAAGTAAGGGAAAAAACGATAAAACCGAGAACGTCTCGTAGGGGAAGCCCGTTTGCGGCACGGAACGAGACGGCTGCTTGGGGGATAGGTTTTAAAATGACAGATTGCAGCGAGGGATGAGATTTCACCCACTGACGCGAGACAACTGATACGTCTGTAGCAGAGTCTACTATAATGTTGGTCACGGGGTAGCCATCGACGGAGCCGCTGACGCGCACTCACTCGCCGAGACGAAGAAGTCATAGAAAATGCATTCTTTTTGTACGCCAGCGCGGAGCTGTACCATACTTTATCTGTATTAATTGCTTTCGGGGGGCCAACCTTGGCTCCAACTCGCAGAAACGAGCGGATAAGCCGCGGCTCAGTACTAACACTCTTAGGAATAATGGACGGCACAGAAAAAAGACACGCGCTTTAGCGGGGCTTCGCTACGTACAATGTCTATATCAGGTGCTGAACTCTCAGACAGGCGACTACTCGATAGGCGTTTTGTCTTTTTCCTCCCAAGGATAGATACATGCGCGACAAAAATTGCACCTGCTGCTGCAGACGTGTCGAGAGCTCTTCTCTTCACGCCTTTCCGAAGACTAAAGGACGACCCAGCTGTTGTAGGCGACGGTCCAGCTGGGCACCACAAGGGGCCCTCATCGTCGTCCTCCTCGTCTTCCTCCTTGTCTTTTCGGGGTCGCTTCCCCTTCTTGGCTTTGGCCGCAATGCGATCCTCACGCTGTTTTTGGAAGCTTTTCTCGGTGGTGTGTCCAAAAGGTTTTCTGCACCCTGTGTAGTTACACACCGGGCGGCTGGAGCCGCCGCCCGACGAAGACCCGCCGGAAGAGGAACCACCACCACGACTACCGCCGTGACGACCGCCGTGGCAATCGCTACTGCCGCTGCCATCGCTACCACCACCGCCCGAGCACCACCACCTCCACTACAACCACCACCACCGCCGCCCCCGCGGCTTCCGCGACCGCTGTGACCGCCACGGTCCCAGTCGGACATGCCGTGGGGGGAACGGATGTTGCGCTGATCGATGGTAGCCGCGTGCTGGTACTGCGAGGAAGAGGAGCGTTTGCGGACCGGAGTAAAGGACAGTGCACTGGCAGTGCCTCCAGCAAGGCTGGCGGTTTCGTGACGACGCGCACAGTGGACAGCTTCGCGGAGCGAAGTAACTGGCCTATCGGCGAGTTGGAGGCACTGAATGGACAGGATAAGGCCGTTTTGGGAAATGTGACAGAGAACGCTGCCCAGGGTGGATGGCCCTTTGTGTGTTGTCCAACCGCGGATTCGAAACGGTTGGGGAGGGTCCGAAAACGTAGAGATTAGACATATTATGTTGACGCTTGTTTGAAAATGGCAAGCTTAAGGGCACACGCCTGCGCTGAGTTACTCGGCAGCAGTAAGTCAAGGAGGGCTGTGCTAAGCTCTGCCCAGTTTGGGGCGGGGGAGAATTCTCCGACAGTACGCGAAACTGCATCCGAGGTACCGGCTACAGCTACACGCCAGTCGATCGTAGCAGTGGACAAGTGTTGGTACAGCGTGAGGACAGAATCATCACCGATGAGAGACAACAAATCGAATGCTAACCACTTGCCATATTATTCGTCGTCGGGACGAACAGATTTGGCCTTAAACAGCGACAAGACGAAGTTGCGCAAGGACAGAAGCGACATAGGCCTCAGGACTACGGTCAAGACGGGGTAGGCGGCGTACATCGCTTGCCGTAAGGACAGCCGTCTTGGGTGTGGCTGCTACTTGCGCAAAGGACGAAGGGGGGACAGGGGAGGGGACACTGGGAGCTGGCTTCACGGAACCCGAACCCGACACAGAAGTCGTAATGGTTACCAGCTGATCCATGAGCACTCAGTTTCAGGATCTTCCCAGACAGCATCGTGTCCAGCTGTCAATCCACAATGCTCTGGATGCGCAAGGTGGTAGACGAGAGGTCCACGATGCCGCTGTTGTTCTCCCACGGTGGACAACATCAAGTCCAGCTGTCTTTCCACGACGCTCTCTGGATGCGCAAGGTGGTAGACGAGAGGTCCACGACGCCGCTGTTGTTCTCCGACTGTGCTTCCGAAGGGGAGGGAGATATGTCGGGGGTGTCCTGCTCGAGAGACTGAAGTCTGAGTCTGGCCATCGTCGTCTATATTTTTGGGCCTTCCAATGCCCGTCACAAGCAAGCGTAACGCCGCCCCGTCTTCTTATTGCGGTTTCCTCCCGGTGCCATTGAAATGCACTTGATACCCTAAACTGACCCAATGCCGTCTTTAGTTAGTTCCCAGGATCTGCTATTAATATTATTAGTAGAGTGTTTGCGAAAGTACGTTTTTAGAAATGTACTTCTTCAAAAATTGTCCCAAAGGCAATATTTGCGGTAAATTTTTGAAAAAAAGGCAAAAATGTACTTTGTCGAAGGTAGGTTTTGATCAAAAGTTACGGTAAATTTTGTCTCTCTGTTTCATTGGCCTACAACACACCGAGCATTTGTCCGAGGCAGAACGCCTCTGCAAGGGTCTATAGCGCCCTAAGCAGGACCAGTTTGAAGCACCACGCTGTTGTCACGACACAACACAAGCTACTAATACGAACGCACGGAGGATTGAGAGGGTAGTACCCTGAGCACGACGCGCAGGCGTAACATCAGAGATATGCAGCAGGCCGGTGATGAACCGTCTGTTGCTGCCCTCTGCGTCCGTGACCAAGGGTTCAGCGCTTGCTGCAAGCTGTGGTGAACTTCTCGCAGCTGGCGGAGTCGAACGCACGCACGCGGAGAGGAGCCTCAACGCAGAGAGCGACACCACGCGCCTTGATTGCGGCTATCGTGTGCCGCATCTGGCAAGATAGGACTCGTATCGGTCCATCTGTGCGACAGCAGCCACCGCGCTTCTCCAACATCACCGCGACTGAAGCGTGGCATGACTTTCGGTTTAGGGCAGAGGAGCGGAAACTCCTCTGCCCTAAACCGCTGCGTTCACTGCGGATTCTTCGCAGGGTGGTGCTTCGCAATAACAGGTCCACGTTCCATGGGGAAACTGCGCTTCGCCTTCCCTTCCGTCGCATGAGGAAGGCGTTGCTCTGCTTGTAGCATGTGTAATGAGGTAGTCCCTGCTCACAAGGAGTTTTTTACGCGCGAGACAGACCGCCATACCTCTGATTTGTAGTCTGTTGGGTGCTTGCATGTACCGTGTTCCAGGTACTGCTGCACCTGAAACGAGAGGCTCGAGACTGGAGTACGTACAACGAGTACTCATATCGTATAATACTACGAGTACTCGTACTGCTGCTGCTGTACTCGTACGTATATTACAATCGCGCACATCCCCGTTTCCCTACTAAATTTCGGAGGCGTCGCCTGCAGGATTTTGTTTACCGCTAGCGCAAACACACCAAAAACTCGGTGGGAAGGCAATTCACTTTTTTTAGCGGAAGGCAAGTAAATTTTTAGAAACGTATTTTCGCAAACACTCTAGTATCACGTTTTGCCTCTTTTCCATTCCTTGCTTCCTCTTCTTGTTTTGTCTCTTCTTTTCGCTCCTTTTCTTTTTCGCTTTTTTCTTTTCGTTTCTTTTCCTTCCTTTCCTCTCTCCTTGATTTTCTTTTCTTTGTTTCTTTTTTCCATTTGACTTGAGTCTGACGTGCGTATGCGTATGATAGCTCCTACATGTAATATATACGTGGTAGTCTTTCCTGGGTGGCAACCGGTATAGTCGGATTTTTCAGGCGCGAGTAGTGAGACGTATGCACCAGTGTGGACCTGGTTCATCTTAGGCTGGCTCCCGATTTTACTGTTATATGCGTCTGGCGGGGGCATGACCTGCGTCAGCTGTGATATATGCGTGTACCACCTTTGGTTTGTTTGTGTTTTTCTTCTCTCTGGGGTATTCCTCAGCTCCAGAGTGACCGGAGCCTGTCCTGTGACCACGGACTTGACTATGCGAGTTAATGTGAGAACAACAACAACAACAACATCAACAACAATGGTTTACAGTGGTTACTATTTTGTCATTTGTCATTTTGGAAAAAAAAAAATGCGTCGTTTGAGACACTGGCTAGTCAGCGTGACCACGTGGAGTAAAAAAAACGGAATCCTGATTTTCTTTTTTCGCCGAGATACTGACACGATTACCCATTTGGTCCTCCAATGTCATGGTCTAGTGTTGTATCTGACTGCTGCTTACTGCTGCTTGCTGCTGCTTGCTGCTGCTTGCTGCTGCTTGCTGCTGCTGCTCGGGCATGCGGTGGTGTGTTAGGTGTGTTCGGGCTTGAGGCGCAAAGGACGCAAAGAAGGAGCAGAGAGGAGGAGGGATGTGGGGTCAGCGGGGAGGAAGGAGGGGCGCTGTCATCGTTTCTGGGGCAGCAGCTTGTGCCTCCTTAGCTTTCGCAGTGCTGTTGTTGTCGGCGACCTCCCCGCGCTTGTCGACTGCAATCGCGGTGGAGAAGGCAGACGAGGTGGGTTTATTTGGGTTTGGGAGTAAATAGCATTTCAAGTGTTTTGTTTCCCCTCGTCTTACATGAAACTCTCATTTCTCTCCTCGTGCACTACAACTTTACATGTGGACATGCTTCTGCTACTATAATATTCTGATAGCTACACTGTCGTTGCAAGGGGGGTCGCCGACCTGTATCCTTAACGAGGACACACAGTCCGCAATACGCGCGATCGGAGCATTACACACAGCTTGCAAAGATGAGTTTTGACAAAATATTCGATTTCACAGCTGGAGTGTATTTTAATTTTTATAATATTAGTCTACACTATAAGAATACATACACTACAGCAGCTGCGAGATCAAAGATTTTGTCGAAACCCACCCTTCTTTCGCTTTGCAAGCTGTTGTTGTGTCGATGGGTGTGATGTGTGTGATGGGCGTGGCACTCTGACCGCGCTCATAACTGGGTGTGTGTCCTCATGAAGGATATAGGTCGGCGACCCACTCAGACCTAGCTTGTACCAAGGTCAACAGGGTGGTATACTCAATCTATTCACGAAAGAAAATGTACACCCGCTTTATTTAGAGGGGGGCAAATTCTGACGCCTGTGAAAGAAATGCGTCAGTTCATGACGTATATGATGTAGTTATTTAGTTTTAGTGTGACCTGTGTGGGAAGGGGGTTCGCATACAAGAGTAGGAGCTTACTGCACGCGTGGTGTTAGGTCTGCAGGATGTTGGAGACGGCGGGGGAGGGGGAAGGGGAGTTAATTGTAACTTGAAGACCTGTATTAAATGAATCGGAAGTACTGCATAGATGGCTCGAAAGGTAAGGAGGTCATGTTCCCTGTGAGGTAGTTTTTACAACTCTGACGGTTTAGGTGGGGCAGCGGGGAGGGAGACGGGGGTGCAGGTACGTGGCGGGGTGGGGGAGAACGGAGGTGGATGGAAGCCAACTGTTCTATCTGCATGCTAAATACATAGTCTATGCCCAATACTTCAACTACAAACTATAACGTGGATGGGAGCACAAGATACGATAAGATACGATAAGATACGTGGTGTTGTTTTCACGTTAATGTTACGAGTAGTGGTATTTGATTTCCGTATAATTGTAACATTACATACAGTAGTACTACTACGAATGGTACATACATATGGTATGCTGTGTATATTGGGCATCTGCAATTCGCACGCCGGTAGAGTATATTGCTCGTACCCACCTCCGTTTCCTCCCCCCCCCCCCTTTCCACCACACCCACACCCCTCCTCCGTCGCCACACCTACGAACACCCCCCGACACACACTGCGATTTCGTGTAGAGGACCTGGACGTGCCAGAAAGAAGAAAGAGATATACCAGTGGTCAGGAGGAGGAGGACGTGGCTACACATAATATGTGCCCGTGTGGCACAACTATAGAGAGTAGGGACTCGTCACATAGTACGAGAATGTGAAAAATAAAAGGAAGAACGGGATGCATCGGAGGAGATGAGCAAAGTAGACGTATGTAACATGGAAGAGTTTGGTAGACTAGACAGTAGCGAAGAAACAATTGCTATCCTACTAATAGGAGATAGATGGTGGCTGCAGACGGCGAAACAGGACGAGGATAGGATACGCAAACACTTTCTATATGTAGTATATGGAAAAAACGTAATGAGCGCCCAAATGTTGGAGGTGTCTATTAGGAGTAGGACCGGTGCTCCGTCTTGCAAGGGATGCGTGGTCAATGGTCAAACGACTAAGGCAAGCCACAAATGAGTACACGCCCCCGCCCCCCCTCCACACACACAAACACCCCCCCGCCCCACCTAAAATCACAACCCACCAGAACAATAAGCACTACCCGACAGGTGATATCATCTATTTACCTTTGGAGCCATCTTTGCAGCACCTCCAATTCATTTGATATGGTCTCAAATTCAAATTACCTCTCCCCCGCTCCCTCTTCCCCGCCACCCCCACCGTCGCCTAGACCTATTAATAGCATCACGCCTACAGTAGGCTCCTATACATTTATGAGACCTACAAACGTTGGACCGCCCCCCCCCGCAGCTCCGCGCCCCCCCCTCCCTCCCCCCAGCCGACCATCGCCCAAACGTAGCATCAGGCGTACGGTAAGCTTCTATGCCTAAAGGTATTGTCCCCCCGCCCTCCTCCCCCTTAAAAACCCAGCCTTTCCCCCACCGGTTATACCACTTACAGGATTTACATGTAAAACTGATGCATTCCGCGGCCGGCTGATGTAGTCCCCCTCAAAACGTGTTTTTATAGTTTTCGTGACGTCACCGGAACAAGCTAGTTCCAACGAGAGTCGCCGTCGTATATATCCTTAATGCGACAGTAATACGCGCGATCGGAGTAACGCACAAAACTTGCAAATATGAGTTTCGACGAAATCTTCGATCTCACAGCTGGAATGAACTTTACATTTTTACAATACGAACGTCGTGTCTGTTTATGGTTTGAACGATCGTTTTGGGTTACATAACTTGGACCTGTGCGTCGTCTGTCTATACCTCTAATGCTCGTCTCCGCCCGCCCCATTCCCATCAACGTGTACCAAATTCCTCATCTTGTATTTGTCCTCGCTGAAGCGAACACATCTAGACGCTTCATAGGTATCAACCACGCATCTATTACCTAGTATATGATATCATAACATACATATACCTGCTTTATTGCAAGCATCATGATCGATTGACAAAAGCATGTGTCAAACGACAACGAAGCGCCATAGCTTGGCCACAACCTTGAAAAAAACTTTCACACGAAAGGGCTTCTTGCTAATAGAAAGAAAAAAACGTCAAGGAAGAAATAGTTTTCTCGATCCGCCAGACATCGAGGGAGGAGGGGGTAGTGTTGGTCATGGATTTTGTTTTGTGTGCGCCCTCGCTGGCCGTCAGAATTGTAGTCCTCTAAACACCCTGGTCTCGCTGATGGCAACCTGATCCTACCCAGACCTAATATCACCCGGTCTCGATCCCTTCATGCGGACCCTAGATACTTCAAAGCATATAACACACAACTAGGCGCCGGCAGTGTATGATCTACATGACTTGATTCACCTATTGAACGGCCGGTGTCGCTCTACGGGACGTAGAGATAGGCGTGGCATCCTATGGGACACCCGGCAGATATCCATAGGATGTCCCATGAGATGCCCCGTGGAAATTCCGATTGTCCATGCCTCCCATGGGACATCCCATGAGACATCTCACATGGAATGTCCGAGGGGACATCCTATGGAGCATCCCATGCAATATCCCGTAGCAAAGACTCAAGATTTCTCATGGAATGACCCATGGTATCTCCTATGACATGTCCTGTGGGATGCCCCACGTGGCGTCCCATAAGCATTCTTATGGGCAGTACCATTGGATGCCCAGCAACTTATATGGACTGTTTCTGGCACGGCCCAAGGCACGTCCCATGGGGTCTGCACGTCGCATGGCCTGTCCCACGGGATGTGGCATAGGGTGCCTAACATGCTACATGGGCTGTACCGTCAAGTTCACTATGGCATGGCCAACGTCACGTGGGCAGTCCCGTAGGATGCCAAACGTCCCACGCACAGGCTCGCCGGGGCTGTGTCGTCGGCTTCCAAGCGTCTTATAGGTAGTCCCATGGGCTGGCCCACGGATTGCAAGCATCTCATAGGCGTTCCCATGGGCAGTCTGATGGACTATTCGCGTCCGATAGGCCGTCTTAAGGAGTAGCCCATGGGATGTCCCGTGGAATGACAACCAGCCTATAGGCGGTATTGTTGGGCGCCCAAAAGGATTTTGACAGTCTGGATAGGCTGTCCCAAGAAGTAACAAGCATCCGATGGGTTGTGACATGGAATTCCAAACGTCCCGTAGGCAGTCCCGAACAGTCCCTCGGGCAATCCCATAGCATGCCGAACGTTCTATGTGCTATGTTCTGGTGTAGTCCATAGGTGATTCCATGGTGATTCCATGGGGTGTGCACGTCCTAATGTCAGTATAATAAACTCATCTATATTGTACGAAGTATGTTACAAGTACCAACAACGCAGCTTGCAAAGATGGGTATTGACCTAAAATCCGTTGAACTCACAGCTGACGTCCTTGAAAAACAATTATAAAACAACTCCACGGGCCGCGTCATTGGTTTTTAAATGCCTCACGGGCTGTCTTCGAACCTGCCCATGGGCAATTCCGTGGGCAGTCTCATGGGATGCCACGTCCCATGGGCTGTCTTATGCTATAGCCCCATGGGATGCTTCATTGGATGACAATCATCTGATAGGCTGCATTATGTTGCGTCTCACGGGTTTCGTTAGTCTCATGAGCAGGAGCAGTTAATAGGCTGAGCCATTTTTTTGCAGAACGTCCAACGGGATGTCCCATAGGCTGTGCATACCCTATGGCCAGCTGCATGAACAGTCCTATCAGCAGTGCCATAACATGGCTTGTAAACGTCCCATGGGCTGCCTCATTGTATACCAGGGTATTTTTGGGCTATGGGCCTGCAAAACGAAACAAAACGAGCGCTTTTAAAGCAGGATGTGCGTTCTCCCTTAATTTGTATACCAGGGTATTTTGGGGCTGTGGGCCTGCAAAACGAAACAAAATGAGCGCTTTTAAAGCAGGATGTGCGTTCTCCCTTAATGCGATAACGTCAATACCAATTATTTTAATATGTATATACCTGCGTTACAGCAGCAGGAAAGTGCTTTTCATCATTGTATTTTAACAAATCTCGATTTGGCCTGCCCCTGCCCCTGCCCCTGCCCCATGGTGTCAGATACCAACCTACTCTAGGACGCTCCATGCTGGACCGGACGGAGTTTCCAAGTTGGTCAAGGGTGCAGAACTACCGATCCTGGAAAGTATTACACATTCGGCTGGGAAGGAGCTGGCAACCCCGACGCCTCGCGTGCCGGCACGTGCCACTTCCAACCTTCTTTCTCCATACCAGGGAGGCTCAACGGCAGCTGTGTTGCTCACTGAACAAAGCGCGGTCGAGTCATCAGCAATAGAACCGGACAAAACACCGCTTGAGGTAAAGAACACCCGCCTGGCGGCGACGACGAGAACCGCTGCGCATATCAGTACACCGAGGGCAGAATTGACTAGCTCAAGGGCATCTAGGCAAGACGCGGATGATCCTAACACACCGAAATCCAAACGCAATTCACAGGCAGACGCGTCGAAATCACCTGAGGTCACACTCAAGAGCAACACTTCTTCATCCGAAGCAATCCCCAAGAAACGGAACAAAGAAGAAGACCTGGCGGCACTGACGGTAGTTGCCCATCGCGCATCCGCGGTTGAGCCGGAATCCTCCGCTCCGGAACGGACCGACGCCAAGAAGCCGACCCAGACGCGTGCGGATGGTGGTGCCATGTATTCTTTCATGGTAAACGACTACCTCACGTCGATTGTGCTGCTTGTCGCCATCATCATTTTAGCCATCCTGCCTTCGGGCGGTACCGGACAGCGAGGCATCGCTGAGAGTGGCTCTAAAATTAACCCCGCTTTTGAAGCATGCCCCGCCCAAGAGCAGCAAGAAGGAGACCAGCAAAGCAAGCTCGATTCCGAGCTAGGCGCCACAGGGAAATTAGCACTGCCTGCGATAGCACGTGCACACGCTGGCGGCGCCTCGACGGTGACCTCGAAAATGCTCTTCTTGTTGAACTTTGTGCTGTGGGTGTCTCTCGCGATGGGCTTCAGTGCGTACGCGAAGGGGTACCTCCGACAGACGCGCGAACCGATAGGCCTCTTGGTTTTGCAGGGCATCACCGGCATCGCTATTCTGTCCGCCCTCGCGCGCTTTGGGACGATAGACTTGCACCCGCTGAAGGCGTCCACGCCGGTAGCTACCAGGAGGATCGGGTTAGCGTCGGCGATGCACACCGGACAGGCGCTTCTGACCAACTTCGCTGTTATCCTGGGGGGAGTGGCCGCTACCAACGCGCTGAAGGCCATGGAACCGATCGCCGCGGCGTTTTTCTCGTACTTATTGCTCGGAAAGAGCTGCTCCGGCTCCCGTCTGGCCTCGATATTCGTAATCGCGGCTGGCATAATTATGTTCACCTGTACGAGTTTTGACGTCAAAGGAGGGGGAGGGGGAGAGGGGGAGAAATTTAGCGACCGAGCAGTAGTCGGTATCTCTACAATTATCGTAGTGGGCGCCGTATGCTGCAACGCACTCCGGAACGTTTTTATCAAGAAGGGCGACCCCATCCCGCCGCACCAGACGCTCTTCGCGTGCAGCGTGGTTGCAGCGGGGGTTGGGATAGGCATGATGCTTTTAAGGCAGATGTTTGGTGTCATGGATGACCTCACGTCGGTGGGAGCAGGGAATACGCGGCCAAGCAGCAGCGGCGGCGCCGGCGGCGTCGACTGGCTCAGGGTAACCGGTGTCAACGCTTCCCTCTGCTTTGTCGGCTACAATTTTGCGTCGTTCAACCTTCTGGCCCGCCTCACCCCCGTCGGACACGCCGTTGGGAACTCCTTCAAGCGCGTGCTGGTCTTCGCGGGTGGACTCTTGTTCCTGGGCGAAGTTATGAGCAATCGACAGCTGGGAGGTGCAGCACTCGCCCTCGGCGGAGTCCTAGCGTACAACGTCGGCGGAGCCCGAAAATAACCCCAAACCTCGTATGTATCTTTGCGGCCGTAAATATACCCATGGGCACCCTTACTTGCAGCCTAAATAACAGTAGCCTTCACGAGGCGTCTAGAGTATTTTCTACGACCGAGTATGGAAGTCGGGGGGGTATGGGTTTCAATATGGTCGACCAAAGTTTCAACAAAACCATGTCGAATTTTCTCCGGACATTTACGAGTAGGGTTGGGGTGTTGGAGTCGAGGTTAGGGATATGGCAGGGGTTGAGTTTAGGGTCCAAAGTAGTAGTGGTGTTTCGGGCAGTCCTTGATGTTTTCATTCGCATAATACTGGAAGCACACGTGGGCCAAACCAAATTCCCCGATTTCCATATTTCATCCTATCTAATAATCCAGAATTGCGCTAAAGGCGGCTCCTAAATAGAACCATTAGTCTATGAATACATACCCTTTCAGCCCTAACATCATGAAAATAACATCATGATAACACATCCTACGATAGGGGTGTCATGCGACCCGATTTTGGTCATACTCTTTCCCCTCAGGAGCTCCCCATCTTCCCCAAAAACTAGCTGTTCAGAAAATGTTATGAACATACAACAAAAACCCGGCGGCCTGGGTACGATATATACAAATCATATACAAATCGTACCATTAGTACGTCACAGTACTGAAGGGTGTTCAAAACTAGATAACATACGGGATTCCAACTACTGTACACTTGGATACCTGGTGGTTGTTTCGTCTTAGTTGACTAACTCACTAATTGCGAAATGCTAACAAAGTCGACACCGTTTTGGCCCAAACGAGGTCCTGTATGTAACTCCCTGGAGTCATAGCTACTTATGTGACTATTGGTTTCTGTTTTTGGGGCCCGTCGGTCAGAAATATATTGGCCCAAAAGAGGTACTGTATGTATTCCTATGGTGTAGTTCCTCAGTTGGGTAATCCCGTCAAGCGCCAATGTGTCCGGCCCAAAAGAGGTACTGCACCCTTTTCACCTAGTTACTCGGTTAGGTAACCCCGTCAGGCATACATGTGTTGGCCAAAAATAGGTACTGTATGTACCCTTATCGTGTAGTTCATCTGTTGAGAAGCCCCGTCGGTCGGAAATTTATCGACCCAAAAGAGGTACTGGATGTACTCCTTTTGTGTAGTTCCTCTGTTGAGAAGCTCCGTCAGTCAGAAAATTATCGGCCCAAAGGAGGTACTGGATGTACCCCGTTAGGGTAGATCCTCTGTTTAGAAGCCCCGTAGGTCAGAAATGTTTTGGCCCAAAAGAGGTGTGTACCGGCCGTAGCATCGTGAGAGGGGATTTGGCGGGGTCCCTTGACTGACCCGCCAGCCAGGCGGGTGGGTGCAGAAATGAGGGCTGGAGTGTAGCCAAGTCAGCAGCAACATTTGGAGAGACTACGTGCGAACACGATTTTGAACGTTGTTGTATTAATAAGTAAGAATTGAGCTGGCCCAGTTTCATTGGGGGAATGGGGAGTATATGTGGAGGAGAGGAAAAGAAAGGCGGAGGGGGTAGGAACAGTACACGGCTTCTGTACGAGCAGGCGAGCGGCCGTGTGTTCGATTATTTTGCGAAGCAGGAATTTTAACATGGGGTTAAGGATCCCCGGCAGTCATTCAGAAACAAACAACAATAGTAGCCAAAACGTGCCACCTCCATCGCAGCACACGTCCGACCTGCTACTACTATGACGCCGGTCCAGGGGGAGAGTGTGTAGTAAGGCCTAGTTCTGGTACGCAATTACTTGGCCTTTTACCAGTACCGTATTTGGTTTTAAGAAACCACCCCGGGTGATAATCAAGTACTTCGTGTCTTGCTTCATTATCGTCCGGAATAGACTGGTTCTACGATAGCTCCCCCCCAAACGGGCGATTTTCTTTAACGACCGTTTCATGGTTGCTTGACACGAGGAAGGATCTTCACATTATTTCTTGTTTGCAAAAGGATAATCGAACGATGGCGTCGTCGGGGTGGCAAGGGGCACCGTATTTCAAGAGATACGCCCGGGAGACGGTTTCAAAACCGGCGATTTCGTTAAATAAAAGTGGGGGCTATCGCAGAACGACTCGATAATAGTCTCCTGTGTTCGGTTGGTATCTAAGAGGACGCAGGAGATAAGGTACGTGTTTTATTAGAGCTTTTCATGTGTTGTCACCTAGGGCTGACTTCTCAAAGGGGAATGGTATCGAGGGGGATGACAATACAGTAATACCATGGTTGAAATGTGTGGTTCAGGTGGCGCACCCATCCGGGCAGCGGAGGGGGGCGATACTGCAGTTTTCAAGATAAATGCCACGTGCTGACACCTCGAGGCAATGTCAGGGGGGATGATAACGAGGGGCTGACAGCATCGGGTTGAAATCAACGTGACGTTCGCATATATGTTACGAATCGTGTGTGACAGTTGCAAGTTTAACGGCTAGAGTATCAGAGACGTTTCGTAATGGCAGGGGACGCGTCTGATGCGGCCCCTGGTTGTTTTTTTGTGGGAAGTTTTGGCTCACAGCCAGAGCAACCGAACGGCCAAACCAACCAGAAACAACCAACCTTCTTATGTAGACCTCCGTCCAACTTCCTTGGTCACCGTCCATAGACCTTGGGAGTAAGCAAGCAGTTTACCATCTATACCTTTCCTTGCTGGGAGACCTGTGCACCTTTGCACCAGAAGTCTGTTGGGCTTCTCTGGGATGCATGCAAACGCATATCCGAACTTCGGTCGGATCACCCAAAATGCTGAGATTAGTGCTCGTTCCATCACACGCATGATGCAGGCATCCCTCCCTGCCAGACTGTGCATATATCGTATTTCCAACATCCTGACCTCAGCGCTCCCTTCATTCGTCCGATCGGTTGCATGGCGCCCGATCCGATAGACGCGCTTGCGTGCACCGAGCATACCATGAGTGGTCTACGAGGTGTCCTGGCGTGCAGACGCGCGAGACTGTTATTCACTGGACCATAAATAGTTCACTGTGATACTAATAACATTACGTCGAAGTTTAGATTGTTTTTCAAGCTCCCCTCCCCTCCCAAGGTGTATGGTATGTTGAAACATACCTGGTATGATACAATGCGCACACATCACACCCAGGGGCATGATTCTCGCTTTATCTGTTGGCTCGCACTTCCGCACCACTTGAGTTTTTGCTTTCTCTCTATATCGCTGACGGACGGCACCGGTGGGAGTGAAAACGGTTGCAGCACACCCGTTAGGTTCCCGCCATTTCCTACCACGTACCGGTAGCTGAAAAATGACATGAAATAGCAAACACCAAACGGGTGATGAAGCATCGTGGTTTGTGTGCGCGCCACGGGTGTGCTCGCGTTACGTACTCCATCCAGGCCACATGTCCAGCTGCCACTGGTCGCTCTGTTGCTGCGGTGTTCCACGCGTCACTGCGCGTGGCTGTGAGTGCTCTGCGCACTGGCCACAGCAGATACCACAAAGTGAGACTCTCCGTTATAAGCTGCGCTATACACAGAGTCTTCCGGTGATAGGTCGGCGTGTTACGGCGCTTTGGTTTCAGGATGCTAGTAATACGATGATTTGTATCGCTGTCCGTACCAAGCTATATGAGGAGGGCCCAAAGGGTCGAGCCGTCGGAGGCTCCCTGCTGCGTTCTCGTGGATACGCAGCGGCATTCAGCGGTTTGCTTAATAGGGTTTGGAGGGTTACGAAGGCCGTATCTTAGCGGGTTGATAATCCTGCATATACCGGTTATCCACCATGTGTTTACTCAGCACGGACAACGGAAGAATGAAAAGATCGAATTACTGCACAGTGTTATGCCTCGTTCCTGTGCCTGTATATCACCCGATTCGTACGCATACGGCACCCAATTGCACTGTATCGCTCGAACACCCGCTCCGCGCGTGTGCCAAGCTCGGAATCGCCACATCCCGAGAAACGGAGTTTCTACCCCATTCCCGATATACGAAGTTCATGACACGGACACTGAAGGCCCAAAGGACCAATACGGTACGGAGGATCCAGGGAAAGTGAGTGCCGCCGCTGTAAGTCTACAAGAACTGTGAGACCAGTCCCAAAGGTGAGTGACAAGTAGGCCACCCGGGACCCGTTCGTAATATGATGAACCGAAGAGAGAGTAGGCTACAGGGGACGGCGCCCCGCACGAAGGACCGAACAACAAAGTAGCAGTCGTACGTGCGGTTTGCAAGCGGCGTGTCATATGACAGATACGAATACAAAAAGCACGAACGAGCTTCTGGCCGTCGAAGCATCGTCACCGAAACGCACGTGGTATGTACTCGTGCATGAGTACAAACGCAGCGCGTACGTCAGTAGCATACGTAAGCCAGGCCTACCACGTCGTATGCCCACAACCAGTGCGCAGAGCGCTGGTGGGGGGGGGGGAGGGCATACCACAGGAACACGTCGCAGGGACGAGACAAAAAAGAAGAGAAAAAAAACTCGTCGAACCGACACCTATTATTCCAAAACCATCACACCTGCATTGCACGTATTACTTGAACAAATATTACAACTCAAATATTACGCCGCGTGTTCGACGTGGTAGGGCATACCACAGGAACACGCATCAGGGACGGGACAAAAATAAAAATCCAAACTCGTCAAACCGACACATAATATTCCGAAACCGTCACATCTTCATAGCACTTATTACTTGAACACATGATGCGACTCAAATATTACGCCCAGTATTCTACAGTAACATGATACGACGTGACTGGTGTACATGTGTAACAAGCCGCGAGCACTGTGAATGGCCTATGAACACAATGGTTGTGTGGAGGCTGTCTTCTATGCGACAAGATGCAGAGATGGCACAGAAATGTTTGTTAAGATCACCTTGTGATAAGAAAGAAAAAGGGATAGTTTGGAAAGGGCGCTTGAGGCCAAAGAAAGAAAGAAGAAAAAGAAGAAGAAGAAGAAGAAGAAGAAGAAGAAGAAGAAGAAGAAGAAGAAGAAGAAGAAGAAGAAGAAGAAAAAGAAGAAAAAAAAGAAGGGAGAGTAGGGAGAGAAGGGAGAGAGATCATGGTAGGTTGCATCACCACTTGATCATCACGGAATAATGCCCGTAGTCCGGTAGAATACTGCAACAACGGGACAACCTTAACATACTCAAATCTACGTTTACATCTAGGTTCCACCGAAGATTCAACGTAAGATTCAACGTAAGATTCAACTGCATACCTTATTTGTCCGAATAGACTGCGCATTAAATTAGATTTGAATCCAAGGTTCATACTCTCAACACGCCCCCACAATGCAAAGTCAGATTGCTAGAGAAGCCTCATACTTAGAAATCAAATTCGTAAAAATCGAAAACGAATGGGTCACATATTCAGTCCGATGTATCAACCGCGGCAATATGGATGTATCCATGTTATTCACACATTTACAAAAAATAAAACCTTACAAGGAAAGATACGTACAAAAACTATGCTTGGTGTAATTACCAGCGATAAATACCCTAGAAGTCAAAACGCAAAGATACGTCTACTGGGTTTTAAACATGCTTCCTGAAATGTACCAAATATAAAAACAATACTAGACAAATAAAGAGAATTGTGGACAAGTGTCCATTACGACCAAATAAAACATTCTCCCTGTCCAGTTGTTTTATTTATGTACTTACGTACTCCCGCACTTGAAAAAATAAGAAACAGATAGAATTACGAACACTGATAGTTCACTACAATGGGTGTAGTCATAGTCCATCATCGAGCTATATCCCGAAAAAAAAAAAACTAACTAACTAACAAAGGTCACTGCTGTAAGTTAACCACGCCACTTCAACATGATCCTAGGACACGCATACAACGATGAACTGTCTGAAACTAATCGTACGCTGAAGAGCATAAGATAGACAGTCTTTGTGAGCCTTTACTTCTTAATGCTGGAATAGATACTCGTACGCATTTTTTGGTAGAACATAGCTTATCGCTGTACAATCGTTGACTTGAGTTCATACGACCCATAGTTCCATCTTTACTAATACGTAGCTGGCGAGCAGTTGTAATTTTATAGTTAATAAGAGAACTGCTGCACTAAGTAATATTTCCACCGAAGTATCAATTTTAACTGTACCCACATATCCAGCGCCTGTCCCCGTTTGTTGACGGGAGTGCCGTTTGGGTAGCTGTTGATGGAGCTCATTTGTATGGAAGGTAAAGGAAGGCTGTCCACGGGAGTACTCCCTGCGTCCGGCTGTACATTTTTCTGCCGTGTCAGCCGGGGGTGTTTCCCCGGACTGAGTGTGCGTTTCGTCAGCGGCCTGGCCGCGAGTTACAGCTCGTGAAGGCCTACCTCTTCTAGAAGATGGACGAGGACTAATTAGTTCGGGCTCGGGGCAAGGACGCCCTTCCAGGATATCAGAGATCCCGGCATGACGCATACTTATCACGGACTGAGCCGTGCGTTTGCATACGTCGAACTTAAGCCCATTAAATTTGCCGTTGAGAGCTCTAACGAGCTTGTCAAGTGCATCCCCTGCTTTCGTGGACTCTCCCATGGTGATGCTCATGCTGATGCTGATGCTGATGCTCATGCTGATGCTGATCGCTGATGCTGATGCTGATGTTGATGCTGTAGCCGGCGTAATGAAGGTTTCTCTCAAACATCCCGGTAAGATGCGACAAACTTCAATGAGATGTCGCTTGGTGCCGATCGATGTTTGTATCGAATGTCGAAGGCTCATAACCTGTGAATAGCCTGTGAACACAATGGTTGTGTGGAGGCTGTCTTCTATGCGACGAGATCCAAAGGTGGCACAGAAATGTCTGTTAAGATCACTTGTGATAAGAAAGAAAAAGGGACAGCTTGGAAAGAGCGCTTGAGGCCAAAGAAAGAAAGAAAAAGAAGAAGAAGAAGAAGAAGAAGAAGAAGAAGAAGAAGAAGAAGAAGAAGAAGAAGAAGAAGAAGAAGAAGAAGAACAATAAGGAAGAGTAAGGAGAGAAGGGAGAGTGATCATGGTGGGTTGCATCACCACTTGATCATCACAGAACAATGCCCGTAGTCCGGTAGAATACTGCAACAACGGGACAACCTTAACTTACTCAAATCTACGTTTACATCTAGGTTCCACCGAAGATTCAACGTAAGATTCAACGTAAGATTCAACTGCGTATATATATTATTCGTGCGAATAGACTGCGCATTAAATTAGATTTGAATCCAAGGTTCATACTCTCATCAAGTACCAGCACGCAAAATGAGATGGATGTTAACACTGCTGTGAATACCGCTTGTACTCGGCGCTCTGTACTGTTACCACGCGCAGCTAGCCTCGCAAGGCGTGCGTCATACCGCATCAACCACGCCGAGTATACCGTTGGTCGAAATTGGAGACTCCCGTGTGTGGCATCGGATTAGGATATCATGCATGACACGTTGCATCCCACGACACGTATGCACACTGCTGTGAAAGCATTCCATGCTTACACTGTTCACTTGCTCCAAGCGGGGTAGGTCTCAAGTCGCTGTATTAGTCTCCGAAGCACAGGGTAGAGGCAAGTCGAGAAGACTGAACTCGTGCGTGATAGCTCACAGCAGTCTACCATCAAGAACGCCAGTCAGGTACTACTGGGCGCCCAATAATAGTGCAATATCCCGACCGGCACGAAACTGTTCAGTGACTGTCATACTGAAAAATCCCAAATCAACACCCTCCCGAATTATTCACAAGACACGAATGAATCAACAATGGACTTAATTCCATCACCTAAAATAACAAAAAATGGCAAGAGGAAACTCATCTTTATGAGCGAAACCTCCTCCATACTCCTACATACAAAAATTGTAATCACAAAAAGTGAATACATCAGCCACGCCTTCAGGGTAAACACTAATGCGACAGAGAGAAGGCCATAGATCGCGAGGTCACCCGGAAAAAGTTCTCCCGTTGTCTCCTACTACCGTCATAGATACACAGATCTTCATAGTAAAGCGATGTAGCAAACATTCCTGTTCGCAAACACAGAATTTATCCGACCCGAAAATTAGCCTACGTCCTCCCTAATACAAAGAGTATCTGACCATCCACAAACCACCCCTTCTTTCATTGCAAAACAAATGCGAAAAAAACTTGCTTGTGAAGTGAATAAAATCCTCAAAATATCTCATCCTTTGAACTCCTAAACAAGATTGCAACCACCCATTAAGTTCGGAAAAACAACTTCAGTAAGTAAATGACTAATCATGACTTTGCGTCCCCTCTCTGATGCTGAGAGCAGTATGTGACCAAGGACACGGTAGGGGGGTCACTTTTGGGACCTTTTTTTGTAGTGACTCTGGGTCACTAGCACGAGTGACCCTCCTCTCCCTTTCCGGTCATTCGCTTTCGTGCTGTTTTATTTAACTGTAGGAGTCCGCCATGGGCTGGTTAGCAGCGCTGCGCCCAAAACAATGGCTCGAGGCTTTTCGTACGTGAGGTAGAGAGTCACTCGTGCGAGTGACTCAAACCCAGTAGTGAAGTATCTCCCCTACGGTAGCCTTGGTCATCCTGTACTGTACGGTCACAAGGATTCGTGTGGGGAGGGGGGGGGGGCAGGTATTGCGTTGGTTGGGGGAGTCGTTGACGGCACCCTATATGGAGCCGGGGCGCGTGCAAGCGTTCTTCGGGGACAAACATGAATTTCCTGGAATCGATTACTTGAGGCATATAGCGCGCGCAGGGGTGCCGGTCGACGTGCGAACGGGAGGAAACCTGACGAAAGAGCTCACATACGAAAACCATCAAACGCACAGAAGTTTCACGTCGCAGTGTGGGAAAAGCGGCTGTGGACATTGCGAGTGGCCGTGCGGTTGTTTTCCCAAAGGGACAGGCGGGGCAGGTACAAGGATTGTGGGTGTCACCGGTCGGGGTAGTGGAAGAGCGTGAAAATATATGAATCATCCATGACGTGATTGTTGAGCACAGGTAACGGGACTGGGGGGGGGTCGGTAAATTCGACGACGGATTGGGATAAGATTTCGACATGTGCGCTGGCGGGGGTGATGCATGAATTAGTACAGAGGGTTCTGGGGCTGAGCGTCAAGCTCGGGGATCGAGCGCGAATTCTCATTATAAAAATGGATGGCAAGAACGCGTTCAGTCAGACTCCAGTGGACCCTGACGTGGCGGGGGTTTTCGGATACGTGTTGGGTGAGTACCTTTTCATCGATTTTCGGTTGTAGTTTGGGTGGAGGGGCAGTCCCGGGTGGTGGGGGGTGATTTCGGCTGCGATGCAGCATGCGCAACGTAATACCACGAGAGTTTCCGCGTTGTTCTCGCCGGCCGGGAACCTCGCAGTAGAGCATGTGACGGTGGCGCAGAAACAGGGCGTTCCGTAGTTGGCTGACCGGCAGAGTATGTCGTGACACCGGCCGAAGGGGGTGGGCAGAAGGCCCGGCGTTTGTGGATTTTTTATGTATGATGCCGTTTCGGTAGAAGTTCAGTGGGATGCGGAGGGGGCGCCGTGTTTGGAGTTGTCAAGATCCTTAGCTTTCATCTATGATCAAGCTATGGGCGAGAGACCCGAGGGGTAGGAGTCATTGTTATCGTGCACAAAGGTGACGGGCTGGGCAACGCAACAGGAGGTTTTCTGGGTACGATATCGACACAGAGAGTATGACCATTGCCCTGCCGACACGAAAGTAGACGACTTGCGCGCGGGAGTAGCAGAGTGGCCGGCGGAGCGGCAGTCGGCAACGGCGCGGGAGGTGTAAGTGTTAGCGGGGAAGTTGCACCACGCTTCCTTTGTGATCCAGCCCGGACGGTACTTCGTCCGTAGGCTGCTGCGGCTTTCTGATCTGCATCTTAGTGGGGCGGAGCGGACCAGCGGGGGGGGAAGAGTGGGGCAGGTGCAGAAAGTGGGCGGAAGCGAGGTGGGTTTTACGTCTGTCGCGTGAATTCATGGCTGACGTGGGGCGGTGGAGATGGTTTTTGGGGAGGGGGAGAGGGTACGGGGGGGAGAGGATAACAGCACCGTCCTTTAGCTTCGTTAAGCAGCGGCCGAGTAGGACATGGTTTTCGGACGCATTCTTGGCAGCAAATAGGGGGGTTATGTATGGAGACGGGGGTGTACTGGAGATTCGACCTGCCAGAAGAGGTGGAGAAACGAACGGTAAATGGGGGGCGAGTCGTAGATTTTTTTGATTTCCATCAACTTGCTCGAGGTAATGGCTATGGTGATGACGGCGTTCGTTGTGATAGATATAAGGGGAGACAGACCGCGTACCAGAGGACAAACAGTTCTGGTGAGGGCAGATAATGAAGCAGCGGTGACCTGGGTACGGAGGTGCCGCGAGGGGGGGGAAGAAGCGGGCGAGGATAGGGGCATTACTGAGGATGGTGGGGGCATGGGAAGCCAGGGGAAGGTGGTGTTTCCAGGCAAGGCATGAGCGGGGGTTCGATAATAGGTTGGCAGGCGGTTTGGCTAGGTGGAAACGGCGGCAGATTCTCGAGAAAGTTAATGCAGAATGCCCTGAAATCGCTTGGTTGGTGCAGGGGAGAGCAGCTGATGTGTTCGGAGATATTGCGAGAGGGTACGCATTTGGAAGAGCTGCAGCTTCGACTCGAAGGACTTACGAGGCGAATTGGAGGATGTGGGTGGGCTGGCGGTTTTTATCGGGAAGGGGTGCTGGCTGCCGAAAGACATGGGGGAGATGGAGCTGGTGGGGGAATTGGTCGAGTTCATGGGATACTGTTGAGCAGGGAAAGGGAACAAGGAGTCGACTATAGTAGGCAAGTTGGTGGCGATCAATTTCTATTATGAACAGTTCTTGAGGCTGTCAGTGCCCATGACTAACCCATTGATCAGATCTTTCAGTAGGCAAGGTATCAAGAGGGCGCACGTAGAGATGAGTAGACAGCAAAGAGTGTGAAGGCCGTTGACGTGGAGAATGCTGACGGGGATGCACGAGAGCGTTCGGGCATGGGGGGAAGGCGGGAGGGTGTTATGGATAGGTCTGGTGCTGACGATTTTTTTCATGTTGCGAGCGTCGGAGAGCCATCCCACGGTAGGGGTTGCAGTTGTTGCATTAACTAATAGTATAGATCCATCCTACGGTAGGGGTGCAGCATCAGTCCCTGAGTATTCACATGAGGAACTCAATATCTCACTCGAAAAATGACTTGGAAGGTATTCGGTCCCACAACCCGACCACTAAGCTTCTATGACTTAGTCCTAACAAAAATATGTACTCGTGAAATCACTTGATCAGTGTGACTAACCGATAGGTCCTCACTTGAAGAGTTCAATCCGACAGGTACATTGTTAGTTAATCCAACAGTTGCAACCCCTACCGTGGGATTACTCTGGGAAGGTTTGCCGAGGAGAACGGGGTGTTCCATAAAGTATACTGTTTGAGGAGGGGGGATGTGGCGTTTTTCAGGCATAACGAGCAGTTGGTAGAAAGCAGAACACACGAGGAAAACAAAGTGGAGGTGAGGTTCAGGGGGTCGAAGGGGGACCACGGGAGAAAGAGGGCGGTGCTGGTGAGAACAAGGACAGGACGTGGGTGGAGAGAAGAAGGAGGGGCGGTGGATCCATTAGTGGAGCTTTTTAGGCTGCACAGTAACAGGGATTGGACGGAGGAAGCTCCCTTGATGTCATTTAGGGGAAAAGGATGGTTGGGAGGTTTGGTCTGGGGACGGGCAACCCAGTGCTTGAGGGATGGCATGGCAAGCATAGGGGAGAGGTGGAGAGAGGAGGGGAGGCGGGCGGGGACGAGATTGATTCCAGAAGAACTCGCGTTGCATTCGGGGACAATAGGCGGAGCGACAAGACTGGCCGCAAGAGGGGTACCGGAGGCCGTAATAAAGAAAGGAGAAGGTCGTCATACTCGTTTATGGCGTACGTTAGGGCGAACACGGAGGACCTGGTCTGGGTGTCAGAGGTGTTGGAGCACGGGGCAGGGGAGTTTGAGACACAACCGGGACAAGGGAATAGATAGGGCGGAATGGGATAAGTATCACTCTGCCCGATAATGTAACGACCGCTTGGGAAACCGCTATCGGAACCCAAACGGTCAGTACACAACCGGACGGAAAGGTAGGAGAATCGCGGTCTCGGGTGGGGAGGCGTCTCACTAGCGGAGCGCGACTGGTAGGTAGGTCGACCGCATCCGTTTGCGTTGATGGGGGAGGCGTAAGTAAGAGGGGAAAGGGAAGGAGCGGCTCCTCCTTCCCCTTCTCCCTCCGGCCATTTTTTATAGAGGTAGGGGAGGCGTACGCATCCGGGGGGGGGGCGGGTGCAGGACAGCTCTCCTCCCCCTCCCCCATCATTTCGGCTTCTTCAATTAATATAAAGCATCTTTCGTGAAAGTAAAAACCCAAAGAGGAAGGTTATTGTAGGGGTAAACTGGTGTTTGGGGTCAATGGGTAGAAAGATAGAACAGTAAAAGAACGAAATTCGGTGGGGTTGCATGTAGGATAGCGGGATGTTTGGTACGGGGTATTGTAGAGAAAAATGAAAGTTTCGGATAATTATGAGGCAAAATAAGATCGAAAGGTCAGATACCAACAAGCAACTGTAGAGCTGTGTGAAGCGGGGAATCGTCGGTGCAGCGAATAGCCAAGAAGAGTAGCTAACGGGCGAGGCCCTGCTCGTGCCGAAGAGGACCGGGACAGAGGGCAAGGAACGTCAGGGGGTCGTCAAGTTGTTTCTTTCCAGCCCACCCTCCCGCAAAATTCCACGGCGGATGGGCAAAGGGAGGGGAGGAGGACACAATGGTCGCTTAGTTATGGCATAATCTCGATCACACGGGTCGTTTCCAACGGAATCATTGCATATTTCGATCGTTTGGCTCTCGTAGCATAATCTTGATCGCACGGGGCGTTTGAAACGGAACCACCCGAATGCACGCGTAGGTGGTGGTCGGTTACTGATGGCATATCCCGATCCCACGGGTCGTTAGAAACTGAAATCATCACACTCAATAATCGTTTAGCAATCGTGTTGGGTTCCCGATATGAACGGGCTGTTAGAAACGGGACCATCCGAAAGCACAGGCACATAGTGGTCGGTCAGTGGTGGCATAATCTCGATCGCACGGGCCGTTAGAAACGGATCTCCTTGACCGTTTTAGAATTTTCGGAGTCCCGAATGAACGGGCCCCGGTTTGAACACGAAAACCTAAGAAGGGGGGGGCGTCTCACTAGCGGAGCGCGACCGGTAGGTAGGTCGACCGCGTTTCGTTTGTGTTGGTGGGCGAGGCGTAAGCAATGGGGGAAGGGAGGAAGCGGCCCCTGCTTCCCCTCCTCCCTTCTGCTCTCATATACCTGGTGTAGAAGTAAGGGAGGCGTACGCATCCGGGGGGGGCGGGGGCAGAACAGCCCTCCCCCCCCTCCCACCATTTCGGTTTCTTCAATAAATATAAAGCACATTTCGTGGAAGTAAAAACCAAACAAGCTGGAGGTGTTCGCTCTTAACCAAGTTATCACAAACAAATTAAAATGTTGTCAATTTGTTGCGCCAGGCATGCCTACCTTTATCTGTTATTTGATTTTGCCGGAAAGGTTTCACGGTTACTGTTGCCTCGTGTTGTTGTTGTTGTTGTTGTTGTTGTTGTTGTTGTTGTTGTTGTTGTTGTTGTTGTTGTTGTTGTTGTTGTTGTTGTTGTTGTTGTTGTTGTTGTTGTTGTTGTTGTTGTTGCTGCTGCTGCTGCTGCTGTTGTTGTTTCTGTTGTGTCTACCGCGATATAATCGTTTTTGTGCGGTGTATTTGCTGAACCGCTCTCCTTCCGATCAATTTCTTTGTTTACATTTCCCATTATATTCGTGTTCCGTTGTGTGTGTCCGCGGAGGGGTTAAAGGCGATTATTGCGGTGTGGACATCGCTATCCTCATACACAGCAGGCAGGGACCACAGAGTTTGTCTCTCTCTAGGATGAGGCAACGGCACGGACACTAGAGCCGCATGATGATGTTGTGCTTGTTTTGTTAAATTGGACTAGATGTCATGCACGCACGCATTGTTTGCGTTTCTTCGTATATGTAGAAAGGCTTGTAAGCTCCGTTGTATATCAACTGTCGTTTGCAGTCATCTCTCATGCAAATTATTCAGCTGCTAGGCCGCTGTTTTCTGTTGTTGCTCTCTGGCCGCTTGTCTCTACTGCTGGTTGTTCTGTTTCGCATGTTCTTCTCAATTAAGGAGAATGTCATAATTATTATGATCATGATTATGATTCTGGTTGCGTTCCTTCGTTCGTAGAAAGGCTCGAATACTGCGCTGCATTCGTCAGCTAGCTGTCGTTCAACTCATTCCTTGTGGTACCTCCCTCTGCTGTTCTGCTGTTGCTCTATGTCGTTGCCGTTTTTCCTTCTGTCGTTGCTTGCTCACGCGGTGTTTCGACCTTTCGTCTTCGTCGTGCCCTGTACGCGTCTTGTCGCAAACTGCATGGTCAGGTATGCCACAACGGAGACCGCTGCTGGCAGACCTGATGTTCCCCGCGTGTTGCCGGAAACGACCATGTTAGGGAGGTGCTTCACCCGAGGGAGGTTCCCGTGTCGTCAGCCCACCACACCGACGTCGTGTTGATTTGGGGGTTTTATTATGACAGTTACGTATCAGCTTCGTGCCATTTCCGGCTATTATGGCTTCCCTAGTAATTGGTTGGCGTTCTTGATGGTAGACTGCTGTGAGATATCACGGACGAGCTCACTCTTCTCGACTTGCCTCTACCCTGCGGTTGGGAGACGTAATACAATGACTTAAAACCTACCCCGCTTGGAGCTAACGAACACTCTAGAGAAAGAGTGAACAGATTCGGTCTAGCCTCATGGCGAGTCTACGGGTCAGCAGCATATTGGAACAGGGCCATGCTCTCGAAGAAGCTTGGTGGGGAAGGAAGGGCGGCGCTTTTGGAGCCACCCTTTTTAGACACCAGCCGTGACGAGCAGCAAGGCGCAAGGAGGAGTCCGGTGGGGAGAAGGAGAGAGCCACCGCTGGTATGGCAGGGAGAGATGCTGTATCATCATCGTCGGGATCCTTCGATCATCATATATGGTGGAAGAGAGAGCAGGGGAGGGCAGCTTGGGTTGTTCGTGTCGACAGTGGCGGCATTTTATTGTTTATTTTATTCGATTATTTGGAGCTATAGCAAAATAAAGCCATAAACGGAGCATTTTCGATTTTGTGATGGTTTGCAAGTGACCAATATTTTGGGTAATCAAACTTGTTGGCAACGACTGGTTACACTGAGTTTTAGGTTCGTTGGTATCTCTTCTTTGTGGTTGCCTACGTGTTTTGACGGGATGAAATGGGGTATCCTTGTGACCGTACGGTGCAGGACACACTCATAATAGGAGAGGAGAGGCAAAGTCATGATTAGACATTGAATTGCCGATGTTGGTTTTTCGAGGTTGATGGGTGGCTGAAATCTCTTGTTTGGGGATTCGAAGGATAAGATATTATTTGGAGGATTATGTTTAAAATAATCACACGCAAGTTATATTGCATTTGTTTTGCGATGAAAAACGGGGTGGCTTGTGGATGGTTAGATAGGGGTGGGTGTAGGCTAATTTTCGCGTCGGGTAAATTCTGTGTTTGCAGACAAGAATTTATGCTATATTGTTTTACCGATATGATCTGTGCATCTATGGCGGTAGCAGGGGACAACGGGAGACCTTTGGCCGCGTGACCTTGCGATCTCTGGCATTTTATCTGTTGCATTAGTTTTTGCCCTGATGGCGCGGCTGTTGCAATCTCTTCTTGCCATTACAACTACCTGTTGTAAGTGGGAGCATAGAAGAGGTTTTCGATCTCATGAAGATGAATTTCCTCTTGCCATTTATGTTGTTTTTAGGTGATGAAATTGAGTTTATTGTTGTTTCGTCACTGTGTTGTGAAGAATCCGGGAGGGCGCTGATTTGGGATTTTCAATATGACAGTTACTTACCTGTTTCGTGCCGTTTCGGGCTATTGGCATATTATGAGTTCCCTAGTAATTGGCTGGCGTTCCTGATGGTAGACTGCTGTGAGCTATCACGGACGAGCTCACTCTTCTCGACTTACCTCTTTACCCTGTGGTTGGGAGACATAATGCAATGGCTGGAAATCTACCCCGCTTGGAGCTAACGAACACGACGAAGGCACCATTGATTGTTGAAGACCACTTCTTTTCATTTCGATGGCCTTGTTGGCTGTTTTCTTGGGGTTTATTTTCTATCGCTGCGTTGGCTGTTTTTTTGTTTTGTTTTGTTTTGAATTCGATAGCCGCGTTGGATGTTTTGTTTGGTTTTGTTTTGCTTCTTTTGTTACGATAGCCGCGTTGGCTGGTTCGTTACGTTTTGTTATGTTTTTGATTTCGGTAGCCACGTTGTATGTTTTGTTTGTTTTTGTTTTGCTTCTTTTGTTGCGATAGCCGCGTTGGCTGGTTTGTTATGTTTTGTTATGTTTTTTATTTCGATAGCCGAGGAGGCTGTTTTGTTTTGTTTTGTTTTGTTTTGTCTTGTTTTTGCCTTGTTCGCTCCACTTCTTAATTTGGAGGCGCAGCTATTGCAATATTTTCTGCGATTTAATGGTTTTGTTTGAGGGCAACGAATTTTTTTATCTTGGGTTTCGCTGATGTGGGCTTCCCCTGTGCATCTGCGTTGATTCTATTTCACAGCTCATGGGAGGTTTGCCCCATTTCTAGGTTCGGCACTGTTTCGTAAAGAGTAGGAGAAGTTGTGTTGGCATAATCTCTTGAGCAGTGACGGGGTCGTGTTTACTATTAGCTTATGGCTTGAACTTGATGGGACTAGTGAGTGGCCGTTTGGAGAGGGCCACATGCTTGCCGTTGTAGCTCCTCGGCCTTCGGCCATAAATATTGTTTGAAGTTTCTTGTGTCAAAGGCTTCTTTCGTGTGCTTTAATACCCGGCATCGGAGTTCCGCTTTGGCCACACGTTTAGGATTTCTTTGCCGGTTGCACTTTCGCGGTTTGGATTTATTGAGCTACCGACGTTGCATCTAGGTAGAGGATTGCATTGTATGTGGGCAGCCTCTAAAAGGAGTAGACGGGTCAGTCCCGTGGAGTTTGTTGGATTAAATCGGTTATGCGAAGAATAATGTGCTCCCAGCAGCCCAGCCTCAGGCCGCGAGCTTCACTGCAACACACAGTGTGAAGAAGATTGTATATAGATGTATTTATTAGCTGGTCCCGGATGCTGATAAGAGGGAAGGAGATGAAGTGAGGCGAGTGGGCGAATCCATCTCGCTCCACACGAGGAAATATTCTCAAGCCCCTAAATTCCCAAATACTACAGGTACTACATCCTCATATACACGTTATTTACTACACTTTAACACTAGGTTGCGTACTGCATCTAACATCAAACCTTGTAGAATAGTAAACTTTACCAGGTACAGATGATATAAAGGGATGTCTTATTGCTTCAATCGTCAGGTTTGTCCCCTTTGAGGATTTATAGTTTCCGCGCACATATTGAAATGTCCCCCCCCCCGCCCCCCCCCCCCTCCCCTCCCCCTCCCCTGACCCCTCTTGTTCATAAAAAACCCCACCCCTTTCCCCCCCCCCCCCTCCGTCCCCCGATCCCCCCCCCCCTCCCCTTCCGCCTAGTTTGTCCAAACGCCCCACTCACAATCGAAACCGGCCAGAGTAAAAAAAAAACCTCCAACGCCCCCTCTTTTCCAACCACCCGCACGATCGCCTAGACCAAATACCACGCGTATAACAAGCCCCTACATATCTTTGATCTGACGGCCGAAGTGTATTTGAATATTATTTGTGACCTAAACGTCTTAAAAATCCCCCCCCACCCCCCCTTCTCGCTCTCCCTTTGCTCAAACGCCCCACCTAATATCGAAATCCGCCACATTAGTAAACACTTCACGCACTGGATATCACCTCATTATCTTTCGAGAGCCATCCATGCCGCTGCTTCCCCCCCCCCCCGCCCCGAACGCCCCCTTCTTCCCCACCACCCGCACCATCGCCTAGACCTAGCACCACACGTACAACAAACCCCTCACCTAAAACCCTTCCTCCCCCCCCCCCGCCCCCCCCCGCCCCCCCCCCGCCCCCCGCCCCGCCCCCTCCCCCCCCCCCCGCCCCCTCCCCCCCCCCCGCCCCCTCCCCCACCCCCCACCTTCCCAAACCCTCCTCAACCCATCCCAACCCCACCCCCTCGAACACTCCGCCCTCTCTCTACTCACTGATTGTACGACTTACCCCACCCCAGGATATACATGATAAACTGATGCGTTCTTTCCAAAACTGTCACATTTATCCCCTCAAAATAATGTATAGTTTCCACGCACAGATTGAGCTTCCCCAAACGCCCGACCCCTGCCCCAACTCCCCCCCCCCCATGATAAACTGGTTCATATTTTTTTATTTTATTTATTTGTTTATTTATTTTTTCCCCAAAACCGTCAGATTTATCCCCTTGAAAAGATTTATAGCTTACACGCACAAATTTCCCGCCCGTCCGCCCCCCCCCACCTTCCCCCCCCCCCCCCCCCCTCCAACCCCGCTCGCTTTTGATCAAAACTAGGCCCCCACGTCCTTCAAAACTCCACCCCCCCCCCTCACCGGTTATTCGACTTACAGGATTCACTCGATAAAAGGATACATTTCCCTCCACAGCTGTCAGATTTTGTCCCCCTCAGAAACGGGTTTTATAGTTTTCGCGCACAGACTGACTAAAATCACCCTGTTGACCCTGATAGCTACACTGTAGTTGTAAGGGGAGTCGCCGACCTATATCCTTAATGAGGACACACGACCCGTAATACGCGCGATCGGAGTATCACACACAGCGTGCAAATATGAGTTTCGACGAAATCTTCGATCTCACAGCTGGAGTGTATTTTCATTTTTTATAATATTTCCACGTGTTCCTAAATTTTTTCCAGGAACAGTCTACAAGGACCTTCAGGACTATTCCACGTACCCTTCCCATGCTATAATATTCCGCAATACACCGTCGGGTAATCCGACAATACCCCGTCGGGCGATCCTTCGTGACCATCGTTGTTCCTATTTTGTTCGTTGAGACAAGCAATATCGAACAGAGTTGCTTGCTGTTTTCATGCACGTGAATTCCACGCGCATACAGACGTTTCGCCATTGAATAGAAATCAGGCGATCAAATACGCAGTGAAAAGGCAGGGGGGGGGGTTATCGAGGAGTTTCCTCTTATGACCCGTGTGTGTTCGGTTTGTTAGCCTTTCCTCGAGGTCATAATTTCTGTAAAGAGCTTTGCGGCTATTTGCCCTTGGTTATACAATCACAGGATCGCTGTAGCATATTGCTCTGTCATCGCATTATGCTACGGGGGATGTTACGAATCATGTGTGACAGTCACAAGTTTTACGGTTAGAGTATCAGAGGCGTTTTGTAATAGCAGGGGACGCGTCTGATTCGGCCCCTGGTTATTTGTGGGAAGTTTTGACTCAAAACCACAACAACCAAAGCAACCAAAAACCAACCAACCTGCCTACCTCCGTCCAACTTCCTTGGCCACAGTCCATAGACCTTGGGAATGAGCAATCACTTCACCATCTATTAGCATTACATACACCTTTCCTTGCTGGGAGACCTGTGCAACTTTGCACCAGAAGCCTGCTGGGCTTCTCTGAGACTCATGCAAGCGCACTTCCAAACTTCGGTCTGATCATCGACGATGCTGAGGTTAGTACTCGTTCTATCACACGCATGATAATGAGATGCCACCCTGCCAGGCAAGTAGACTACTATACATGCATTGTATGTCCCAAATCCTGATCCCAACTCTCTTCATTCTTTTCGATCCGTTACATACAATGACTTACAGAATAAACTGATGGCATTTCCTTCCACAGCTGTCAGATTTTGTCCCCCTCAAAAACGGGTTTTATAGTTCCTGCGCACAGATTGGTTAACATCACCCTGTTGACCCTGGTACAAGCTACACTGTAGTTCAAAAAAGGTAGTCGCCGATCTATATACTTAATGAGGACACACACCCAGTAATACGCGCGATCGGAGTATCACACACAGCTTGCAAAGATGAGTTTCGACGAAATCTTCGATCTCACAGCTGGAGTGTATATTATTTTTTGTAATATAATAAGTTAATCTCAACGAGTCAGAGGGGTGTAGTGACAAGGGAAGAGTGTTAGCAAAACTAGCAGCATCGCGTGTATTGTTAGCATCCACCGCTCTATCTCTGAAAGGGCTTTGACGTTACCGTCGGCTTTACACGTCATATAAAATCCTGAACCGGTCGCGGAAATGACACCGAGATAACGCCTCCCCCTCGAAGGCCGGGGGTTCTATCTAACAGACCGTGCATTGCTTCAACAGAGAACGACTCAGAGGTGGTACCGGTACTTACTTTTAGCCAGTCCTCCATGATGTGCGGTGCCCCACACTACATTAAAAATTGTGTGAAGTCCGGGTGACCTTCGTTTGCGTGTTGGTTGGAAGACGCCGGGTGATATGTCTTTTTTGTGTTGGTGTTGGTGGGTATTGGTGGGTATTGGTGGGTATTGGTGGGTATTGATGGGTATTGGTGGATCGCCCCAGACCGAGGTTACAGCAGGGAAGTTATGTTGCTTTGGAGGCTTTCTTTTGCAGTGACTCGAGGTCACTCGCGACGAAGGCTACGAACGGTGAGCGGGGTCACTTTTGGTATTTTTTGGGGGGCGGTGGCTCGGGGTCACTCGCGCGAGTGACCCCTTTGTTCCTTTGCGCGGTCACTTTTGGTTTGATTTCGTTTTGCGATATGAATCCGCAATGCATAGTGGAGCGGTTAGCTACGCTGCGCCGAACGCATCGATCGGCTAATAGTTTTCTGTCGGCGTGGTACTGAGTCAGTCGTGCGAGTTTAATAGTATGATAGTATGATATCGCGAGTGGTGAAAAATGGGGTATACACCATGATAGAGTATGATACTACAATGATAGCATAGTATGATACTACAATACCGTACGTAGCCTGCTGTTTGGTCTTGCGCGAGTGACCCACCTGTTCCTTGCGATCACAAGCTTTCGGGCTCATTCTACGAAGAGGTACAAGTAGCACGTTTTGGCTGCTTTGTTTTCTGGATGACGGAGCTCCTTGACCCAAAATCGTAGGAAATGGGCAATTGCTTTTGCATGATGGTTCTCGTCGTGTACCTAGGCCATGGGGCATCCGGTAGCAGTATATGTTCCTCCAAAAATCAGTTTTTGGGATACTATTAGGCCTTGAGATCCGAAAATGAGAAACCTCAGAAAAAAAGTAGTGCACCTCTATCGTAACACGCGTGTTAACAGTTCTTACAATTTTGCGACAAGAACCCGCCATGGTATGGCATTAGCTACGCTGCGCCAAACAAAACGCCTTGAGTATTTTTATCCGTGAGGTGTATCAAAAGTCACTCGTGCGAGTGGTGAAAACCCGGTAGGACTGTGGAGCCCTACGGGAGGGAGTGATTTTTTTAGCTTTTGTTTTGCAGTGGCTAAGGGTCACTTGGGTATGCGGTCTTATGCTTCCGTCCTGATATCCCTTTGCGATATGAATCCCCGCACTGTGGAATGGTAAGCTACGCTGCGCCTAAAAACATCGCCTAAAGCATTTAAAGTCAAAGTGGGATACAGAGTCGCTTGTACGAGTATGATAGCATGATAGTAAGTATGATATGATATGATGTGATATGATATGATATTATATGATAGTATGATAGTAAGTGTGATATGATATGATGTGATACTATATGATAGTATGATACTGTGATACTATGATACTATGATAGTATGATATGATATGATATGATAGCTCAAACACACTAGTAAAAAAGGGGGTACCCCCTATTAATAGCATAGCATTGATCGTAGTGAAAATGGGGGTACCCCCGCTACCACAGCCTTGGTTCCCAGGGCGGTGGTATTTAAGGGAACCCAGGTGGTAACGATCTACAGCCAAGTCTACAGTGTGATAACGAAACAAACCCGGGAATTACGAGCAGGATATGGTTTACGTACAGCAAAAAATGTCAGTGGTATCATGCTTGACAAATTGCTTTATACTAAAAAACCCAAAGTAAGATAGCGCCTTGTTCTTCGGGGTTTTTTCTGCGTACGGCAGAGCGATTTACGGCATTGTTGACTGTTGCAACCTTCTATGCTTTGTCGCCAGCGTTGGGTCCATCTGTTTTCCAATATTCCGACTACGGCATGAAGGACTTCCTCCACTTTTGCGACGAGAGGTATGCCGCGCGTTCCTCCGGCACAGTCGACGGGCATCGTGACACGGACGCATGCTATGGTAGGGGTAGCGACTTAATTGTTTACCTCAGGAGCTCCATACCTCATCCAAAGACCGGCTTTGAAACAAATGAAAGCGTAACCTCATGAACAATCTCATGGCCTACTGTAACAGGTATACCTAGAAACGAATATATTGTATAGGAAAACACAATGATATTACAAAGATGTTGGGTAGCTTCTTATCAATAGGTTAGGAGCCCCGTCAGCCATATAATAGTTCGGCACTAAAGCGCTACCCCTATCGTAGCACGCGTCCATGGCCAACATCCGATGTTCTCCTCGCCCACCTCGAGCTTACGCCAGCCGGGGGTAAAGCATATATAAAAGACCGTCATCGCTAAACGGAAACTCTCGACACGCAAATACACACCCTGCGTGTCGGGCCAAGGAAATATGAAGTTCTCGGCGGAGGCCATTGATGAGGCTGCAGAGCTCACGATTGCTGTGGCCAATCACAACGCCGCTGTCGCGAAATATAAACGTCTCCTTCGCCAACTCGAAGAATCAAAGGCGAAGTTGGTTTCCTGCGTCTCTACCGTCTAGCCACCCACTGCCTCCAAACCACTCGTTTCGCCCTGCCCTGCCCTGCCCACCTCGTCCCACCCCGTCGTTCATCATACAACACACCACCCTTGCCGCAACCTCGGTGCACTCACCGCACCTGATATAAACAGCCCCCACCGGAGCGGCTGCAGTTGCGCCCGCGACCACGACGGTCCAGATGCCGCCGCTTGCTACACGCACAAGCTCCATATCAAACGACCCCTTACGCCAACCGGCTCTGGATTGGAGTGAAACAACTTCGCCTTTTTGGGCGCCATGTTCGACCAGCTGCGGCGTGCACGTTGGGCGTCAGTCAACGGAATTTCATCATGGGCGAACTGCCTGTTGGGTTTGTTCCGATGTAGTTGGGACTCGAGCACAGCCACGGTTGCAGATGCTGTGGCCCACGCCACAACCGGGCCATTCACAGACTCCCGTTGCCTCCCTCCACTCCCTCCTGTGCTTCCACGCTTCTACTGACCCCGGCGCCTGCCTTGCATACGAACTCGTCGCAACAACGGAGCACGCACCGACCACAACAACACCAACCGCCAGAGGCGTTGCCACGGCACCGACATCGACGAGAGCAACAGCAGCAGGAGCAACATCGACGTCGTCCAGAGACGTAGACACCACACCTCGACCGTTGCAGCCGTGATTGCTATTGCGACCACCTTCCACTCGCCACGTCTGCGCCTGTGCCGACTTCTGAGTCTACACCTGTCACCGGTGTGCTTTTGCCTGCTGCTGGAACGGCACTTGTCAGCAGAGCCCCCCCCCCTGGGGCTTAGACGGGAGCTACAGGACGACCAACGACGAGCGCTATCCCAGCAGGGCCGTCGGGGAGAGTAGGACATGCCGTCAAGCGAAGCTGCACTTTATATGCGGAAGGTAGATCTTCTCACGCGCCTCCCGTTCACGCAAGGTGCTGTCCCTCTGCAAATAGGGTCGGACGGTTCATCACTAGAACGACCTTGGTACAAGGGAAAAATCTCGCCATTTACGATTAACCGAGCGCATCAACGCCGACCTCCGCTCGTTGGGTAGTGGGATGAGACGGGCCACTTCAACAAAGCTTCCGCAAGGATTTACCCGCCCCCCAGACGAAGGCTACGGTAGAGAGATCCATTTTTAAGCCTCGCTGCGCTTTTCGGTTTCCCGGTATGCACCGTTGTGAGATGTTTGTTGTGACGCGCAAATAAAAAATGCTGAATTCTACTCTTGAGCGAGGTGAACCCCCGTTCGCAGGCGTGGCCTCAACTCGATGATGAAACTGGGGGCGCCCCCACCCACTCGGTCGTGCTGATGCGGGGATAAAACTATAATATCGTAGCCTTCCCCCCATCCCCACCCACTCGGTCGTGCTGATGCGGGGATAAAACTATAATATCGTAGCCTTCCCCCCATCAACGACTTCTTTTCCCAAGCACGCAATTATCTTGTCAAGGACGACGCCCATCCCCCTGCGATAAAACTACCTACCAACCTGCTAGTGGGCCACTTCGGCTCCGCCGATCAAGAGTGAGAATATGAGAACCGAAATACCTTCGGAGTGCCGACCAGCACTCGATTCTCTAACTACGTTGGAACTGGCAAGGTAATCGTCTCGGCTGTCTAGGTGACTGAAGTGTTTTGATATTGGGTGACATAATCGGTATCGAAAATGACCGGTCTATTGTTGGTCAAAACATCCCGGCACTAATGCCGACACTTCCCCGGCGCTCTGATGACAGCGGCCAAACCATACGCCAACGGGGCGGATATGTGGCTAGCCTTCGATGTGTTGGCCACGAACAAAACTCCGGCTAGCAATGGTCAGGGGTACCATGCACAATCCACCGGTGCGCACATTGTTTACTCGCCTTTACCACGAGATTTGGCACGGAAGACGCGCTCACATAGTCTACACGACCACGCGCATGGATCTCTCCGCAATCGAACCGTCATCAACAGCGCGGAAGACGACGGTGACCCATTTTGCGGTGACTGCGCGGACTGGCCTATATGGAAATATTCCTTAGCTTCCGCAGTTTTAATTGTGTTTTCCACGTCTGACCGAACGCGCTTTCACCCTTCCTCGCCAGCTCTGTGCGTGCCGGGGTCCTACGTGCTCACGATAGGCGTTGTTTTCGTTTCGATGGAGAAGACCTGTGGGCAAGACTCCCTTAACTCATCCGGCATCCTGAGCCAAGCGTTGCGATTAAGGAAGGTGGTCACACCTTCCGATAGGGGCAACAAAACATGCAATCACACTGTCAAGGACGACACGAGCCCAACGTAGAGCGCAGGTCCGCCCGCCACAACCAACGGAGCAACAACAGCAACAACAGCACCCGCAATTATTAAGGAAACAACAACCGCTTCAGCGCCACCGCGGCAATAACAGGCGTTCCAACAACAATCGTGGTCACAAGAACGGCGAACAGTAACAGCCAGGAAAACAGTTTAAACAGCGTCACCTCGAGGTTCCGGTGGCAACCACGACACCATTAACAGCTCTGATCGTAATATTATTTACGGAAAGCACACCCACGGCCGCTTCTTCAGCGTCCATATGGTCTGGCCAAACCTACATGCCAAAACGCAATCACCTGCTGTCGCAGGTCCATCAGTAGCACCTTCTGGGAGTACACGCGGCTCATAAGACACCCGCGTACATCTTTTCTGCCTCACCGTTCGTCCTGTGTCATTCTCTGTTTACCAACGCCTTCCCCCCTCATCCGGCGCCACCGCTAACTGCCTGGTCAAGCTTGTACAAGCTATTTACAAGAGTTGTGGGCTAGAAGTATGGGCGGAAGGACTGACACGTCGAGCCTCACAAGGACGCTTGCCTCGGCATATCTTCTCGGTTAGCAACGCTACAAATCACAGCCATTGCTGCACGTCCGACACACACCACCAACCTGGCGGAAGTAAAGACGACAATGGACTTCAGCGGTCCCTGCGCGGTACTACTGCCTAACCAATCGGGATGTCGACCACCGCCCATGCCTCTCCATATTAGCGACTCCTCTTGCTTCATCTCAAGACGTGTGCCAGCCCAGAGCAACTACGTTTGGGCCCCGGGATACCGATACGCCTGCGAACAACAGGACCTCATCTGTCCATGTCGTGTCGACAACACGTATGCTCATGGGCCCAAGGGGCAGCCCCGCAATGGAGGCGGAAGATTCGTGATCTTAGTTGATAACACGCTTGAAGCCCCCCGCCCCGTCATATTCCCAGGCACAGCGCGAAGGAACGCTGCCCCTGTGGACGATCCGTGTCGTGCCGACAACATATATGTCCCTGGGCCCAAGGGGTAGCCCCGCCATGGAGGAGGAAGAGTCGTGATCACTGTTGATTATGACATGCTTGGAGCCCCCCTTCCCGTCATACCCCCAAGCACTGCGCGAAGGGGCGCGGCCCCCGTGAACGACGCGAACCGCTCCATCGTTATCATACCCTAGCGGGTACATCCCTGCTTCGCGGTCGAGCAGCGACTCGAACCGGGGTCCCCAGGGTATCTCCGCTCGCACACACACCTCTACAGACCCTCCCGATAACCCCACGATGCCGATCAAATCCTCCGCAGACTCGACAATCGCAGTCGGACCCGCTACGCAAGATTTTGGCAACCCGATCCCTCTCTCAACAGCGCCAAGCGACAATCTTCGCGACAGCCGCCCTCCTCCACTGCAAGATCCACAGTCAGGCCAAGTCCGTAGGCCAACGTCGGCCGAACTTGTAGTGCTCTGGGAATCTTCGTCTATTTTCTCGCAGGAGCACGTGTCGGCCTTCGAGTACGGCGGCACTCGCAGTGGCACAAGTGGACACCTACGACGCCGCGACGGACTTGTGTGAACGTCACGCAGACCCTCATTCATGAGGCGGTTTCGTTACTTCCGCCTCCCTTATCACTTGACCTTCCATCCCGAGCGCACAATACGATTCTGCGTGGCGGGCGTTCTGATCGTATAGGCGCGTATTGTCCCGCCGGGAACTATGCTGCAACCTATCCTCCTTGAGCGGGGCATGTTGTGTCTCGCGACTGGACGATCTCATAACACGCCTATATCGCGATCTTAGCATGATTACGGGGGCACCGTCGCTGCACACCCGGCCCCTGTGTGCACCCTGTTCAATGACAAGAAAAGATACAAAAAAATGTGATACTGTGTGTGCGTCGTAGTCGGCGACGATCCCACGTCTCTACGTCGGTTGCGAGTCATCCCACGGTAGGGGTTGTACGTTTTCGGCCAAAAAGTCCCTGGGCAATTGAGTTCTTCATGTGGGGAACTGCCGGTCACGAAGTAATTTCACGAGCACAATATATTTTTGAGCCAAGGCATAGAAGCTTGGTCGGGTTGTGCGAACGAATGCCTTCGAAGTCATTTTTCGGGTGAGATATTCGGTTCCTCATGTGAGGAGCTCAGGGACTCATGCTGCAACCCCTACCGTGGGATGGCTCTTGCATACTATAGTTCGATTATCAGCATGCCACTCATAGTAAATCGTGGATCGGTGCCCCATGCAACCACAGACAGTTGGGTGCGCTTCGAGCAAAGCTCGTGTAACACGCCTTCCAACCAGCACCCCGAGCGCAAGTTTGGCATGATTTTACTTTTTCACCACGACTCCGATGGAACCACCGCCTTCATTCCCGAAGACTGTTTCACGGGGGACGTCTCCCACCTTCGATACGCCGGAAGTCAAGTAGTCTCGCACGTTTTGTCCACTCCAGCACTTGTCGAGGTCAACCTGGTGCGTACATCAGGCGACACAGCGTTTACCGGAAACTGCAAAGTCAACTTGTTTCCCCGCGAGGATGCTGTCTAAGCGCAGGAATGTTAGTCCCCAACGTTCACCGGACAATTCTACTTGTAGGCAATCACTGAAATCGAGCCGAGTGACCTCCTTCAAATGTATTTTTCGCCATTGATCAAGTTCCTTCATGGACCTTCCGTGGAGCCTCTCCCGCTCCCCCTATCCCCAACGTCCATGCCCTCCACGACAACATTCCTGTGGCCAACGAGGTCCCATTGTCAGCAGACACCCCCCAAAAACGTAGGCACCGTGCCTCAACCCCATTACACCCCTGATCGCCGACCGACAAGCTAATTCCCTCCCCGTCTGGGACCGTCGCCCGTTGCATTTACGTGAAGTCACGTTCGACCTTCGAGGTCTTGGTTGATCACTGTGTCGGTGATTTGGACGACTTTTATTTGGACATAGAGGCGCTTTCTCCACGTTCATGACTGGCTTCGGTTCGTGCTCCTTCATCCCGGTCACGAATGCCATACCGCTGGACAGCCCCCTCGTTACCTACCGCCCTTATCGCGTCGGCCCACTCGTCGCCAAGAAGGTAGACACCACCCTCGACTATTACCTGGTCGTCGAACTCATCCAACACTCAACATCTCCCTACTCCAACTCCATGGTCGATGTCCGCAAGAAGGGTGAAGGCGTCCGCATCACCATCAACTACAAGAACCCGAACGCCATCAACTCGTTTGGGTAGCTCCCCAGTCCCCGTGCTGACGATGCCAATCATTCCCCTATTCTAGTCAAAACACGCTCGCTTTCCTTGTTCAACGCCGTTTCCTCCTTCCACGACATCCCGTCGACAGAGATATAATTCCCCTCGCCGCCTTCTGCACGCCTGGCCGACTTTTCGAAAGGCTCGTTATGCTACAAGGCAGAAGCGCCGGCCCCGGCTAACTCAATCGCGTCGCCGCTTACCTTGACGATACCACGGTCTTCGATCCCAATCTCACCATGCACATCGCCAATAGCCGAGCTCTTGTCGAACACCTTCAAAAGCACGACCTGACACCCCTCGCGAAGGCCAAATTGGTGCCACCAAAATCGACGGTTCTGGGACGTACAATCTCCACCGCCGGTACTAGCCCTAATACCGACAAGGTCGCATCCCTTTCTAACATGCCCGTGCCGACGGTCGTAATTTAGCCCGTGCCCTCTTGGTGGTATTAGGTACTACCACAAATTCCTCGAAAAAATATTACTCCCATCATCTCCCTGGGCAAGCAAGGCATCAAATTGGTTGTCACCCCGGCCTTGTCCTTCTATGGTGCGATACTCTTCCGTGACCTCGCCGCCTCATTGATTCTGGCCGTTTCCAACTGAGACGCCGTCACCGACAACTCAAACGCGCTTTCCGCTTGTAATGTGACGTCAGTCGCGAAAACTTCGGCATCACCTTCAATCTAGAGTAATCAGACGGTTCCGTCCGCCCTACCCTTTTAACAGCCACGCCACCATTAACACCAAACATTTCTGGAGACCTGTGAAGCCGGTAGCATCGTTTGGACCACCAAACAGCTACGCGGTGGCCTTTCGCCCACTAACTTCCACATCTACTCAAACGTTTGGGCGCTGAAGATTTCTCCGGGGTAAGCGAGTGGAACGCCCGCATCAAGCGCTGGCTAGAGTTCTAATCCGCATATACGTACATGCTGGAATTCTCTGTAAGTTCGACCAATGGCAAAGTCGAGTTCCTTTCCCACCTCCCGCAAATAGCCACCGACGTCGGTTTTGCCGGACCACACAACGTCACCAGCCCCGACACCGTGGGCTTCTACTTCACTCCTCCTGGTGGCTTCACGCCTTGCGAGCCCTTCACGCCGGAGATCGACTTGGTTGGGCTCGTCCCCCCTCCCTCCTGTCCCATCCCAGCCATCCCGTCCATCCAACCCCCCTCCCTTGACCGACGACGATGTCGGCAAATTCCGCGTTCTTGAACCCCACCTGTATCCCGGCACGTGCTACCATAGAGGTATCACTATTCGGCTGAAACGCTTTCTCACTGACGGAAATACCCAACCCAAAATCGTCGGAAATATGACACTTAGTTTTTGCATTATTCTCGTTGTGTACCTAGGCCATGGGGTATTTTATCCGGTAGCAGCTTTGATTTTTCTCCTAGTCAGTTTTTGGGAGAAGTTTTAAGCTCCGAAAGTGAGGAATCTCAGAAAAAAACGTGGTGCACCTCTTTCTTAGCACACGTCTCCCACGACCCATTCTCCCTGAAAGCCCTTTCGTCGGGCGTATTTCGATACACGGCTCCGCCGTTAGGTCGCTCGCCAGCAACTCCGAGAAAGACACCGTAGACGCTGGTGCCCCTCCTAGCTTTAACTGCAGGCCGCCCGTTGTCTTCCCACATCCACCACTGGCGGCGCGGTCTGCACCCCTTGGGAGCTGGTCTCCCTCATCGCTCCGTGGCCGCTGCTGGAAACGTTCAGCCGGTCATGGCTATGGCCGCCAAACACCGGTGACCGAGAGATCATAATCTCCTCATCGCCGCCCCTAGCCAAGGTCCCTCCAAGTCTTTGCAAACGACCACGCCTCAGACTGCACAGACCGAGCTGCACACATGCAGTGACTCAATAGCGATCTTGACACCACCTTCTTCACGGTTCCTTCGCCACCTGCGCTCCGTCCTCTGGCGTCCGGCGGTAAGTTTCAAGACCGACGAAACACCGTCTTCTACACGGCCTCCACTATCGTTTCCGCCTCGCTTTCCGGGGCCTGTCGTCCTACCTGATGACGACCCTCCTCTGGTCTCCTGGGTTGAGCTTTCGTTCACTAGGACCGGGGGCGCGAAACACACGCCAAACCCCTCCGCTCCGCCATCACCCGCGTATTCTCGTTAATTTCCCTCACCCCCCCGGTCGGCCGAGCTTTGGGATTCAATCTTTTCGCCCCGGCGTCCACAGCTTTCTGATGTTCTTTCCCTCGCCGCTACAGGCTGCCTTGGCCACACCGACGATGATACAGTCCTCCTGGTTTAACGACTCACTTAAATCCCCCCACGCCGGGGTTAGTCGACCATGTTCCACCACCTCACGCCCGCGCGTCTGATGCACCGGTGGATGCTACACACGTCGCCTACATTCTCCTCTTCACCGACCGCTTTAGCCAGGTCGGCATGTGCGCCGTGACAGAGTTCCAGTTCAACACCGCCCGTACCGCCAACATTTTCCACGATCATTACATACCCCTTTGGGAGTGCCCGGTCACGCGTATCTCCGGCAACTGGCTGCATTTTCTCCAAGGTTTCCCGTGCCACCTACGAACACGTCGGAATCAACAAGGTTGGCACCAGCCCGTATCGCCCTTGCGCGAAGGGCGGCGTCGGGCGCGTCAACCCCACGATAGCCCAGATGTTCTCGATGGTGGTCAACGAACATCAGACCCATTGGCAAATGCAGCTGCCGTGCGTTGAGTCGGCGTATAAGAACTCCATCAATTCCGCTACGGGGCTTGCCCCCAACGAAATGTACTTGGGCTGCCGTTCACTTATCCTACTCTCCACTTTCAGTCCCCCAAACATTGGAGATCATCAGATCTTGGGCCTCGACCATCCTGACCAATTGCAACGTCGCGATCGACCGCCAACAATGCACCTAGCACCTCGTCCGCGAACACCACAACGTCACCACCTCGCGCCTGAAATGTCGGGAAACTCCATTATGGACACCCTTCTCCCCTTTCACCGTGATCAGTTGGGCATGCATCTACAACTTCGCGGCCATCATCCACCAAGGTACAAAGGAAAACACCGATGCAGCAGTGCTCAAGACAAAACTCTCTCTCAACTGGATCGGATCGATTAAAATTATCGCTGTGGGTTCGGTGCCGGCCTCCGACACCCTCGACAACCGAGTTCTTCACCGCAAGATCCTGTTCCTCGACATTGCCTGCCATCCTATACGCTGGGACGGGACTCCAACCGTCGCGTCTCCTTGGATCGGTACAAACCTTACCGGAATCCCGACGACACGAGCGACCTGCCCATGCATGCTCAGCCTCTTCTCTACCAAATCCCCCCCCTACCACGTCATTGTCGAACGTAGGCTACTAATGGCACCGTAGGGGTGAACCTACATTTTATGAGGTTTCTCACTCGAGGAGTTCTATACCCTATCGTGTCATACTCTATCATACCCTGTCATACCCTATCATACCCTATCATACCCTGTCATACCCTATCATACCCTATCATACCCTATCATACCCTATCATACCCTATCATACCCTATCATACCCTATCATACCCTATCATACCCTATCATACCCTATCATAACCTGCCATACCCTAGCATACCCTATCATACCCTATCATACCCTATCATACCCTACCATACCCTACCATACCCTATCATACCCTATCATACCCTATCATACCCTATCATACCCTGTCATACCCTGTCATGCCCTATTATACCCTAGCATACCCTAGCATACCCTGTCATACCCAATCATATACCCTATCATACTCTACCATACCTCACCCACAGGCCGAATTCGACCAAAAACGAGAGCTTAACGTGCAAAAACAAACCCATGAGCCAGGTATACAAAAGTTACTGTTGTAAAACACCAGCGATAGTTGATAGCTCCTGAGAGTAGGACCCCCGCCAATCAAGGCATTTTTTTGCCAAACAATGCTGCCCCTGTCGTAGCACGAGTCCTGTACGATATATTCCTACCGTCGGAATACCTCAAGGTCGAACAGATCGCGGGTCACCAACTCGAGTGCGGCTGTGGCGGTGTTATCGTGGCATGTACGAGGACCATTGAGTCGGATTCATCAGCCTCTCTTCTGACCCAAAACTGTACCTTGAACACCCAAGGCGCTACGCCCTCCTTTGCCAGTCCGGCACTCCGACACAACGCCGATAGACAAACCAACTCTGCCAACACAAGTGCGCATCGGCGTTGCGCAACAGGAACCATCTCGGTCACAAGTTCAATAATTTCCAGGGCTTTTCACAGGTCACGACCGGACCCGCGGGTCAGGTCAGGAGGTTTTCAAAACCTCACGGGTCGGGTCGGGCCGGGTCGGGTCAATAGGTTTTGAAATATCACGGGTCGGGTTAAGTCGGATCAAGACGTTTTGAAAGATCATTGGTCAGGTCCGGTGGGATCAAGAGGTTTTCAAATCTCGAGGTGGAGTCGGGTCGGGTCAAGAGGCTTCGAAAACTTGCGGCTCGGGTGGGGTCGTGACCCGCGAGATACAGTTCATGTCACAGGTCGGGCTATTTTGGCCCGAGAGTTGTTTTCTTCCGACCCGCGGGTAGAACCAGTAGATCTGACCCGCAGGCCCAAACTTCAAACTTTACCACTTCCTGTCCGAGGGCCTCCTTGGTGCTAATACTCATTTTTATATCACATTCGTGCGTTAAAATGCCGCCAATCATATATATATGTATCCATGTCCAGATCTATTAATACCCATTTTACCCAGGTCACATATCATTGCGGGGTAAAAAAACACAGATTAAATCATTTTCGAAGAGTCACCTGTGTAGGTCAAATTCACGAGGCGAACCCGTGGATCGGGAGAAAATATCTTGCGGTTCAAGTGACCCGACCCGCGACATGACCTGTTCTCACGGGTCATTTCAAGCCAAGCGGGTCTGGCCGGGTCCGATCAGAAGATGGTTAAACTCTAGCCGGTCAGGTCGGGTCGGGTCGTGGAGTTTTGGAATATCACGGTTCGGGTTCGGTTGGTTCAGGAGATTTTGAAATATTTCGGGTCGGGTCTGGTCGGGTCGGGTCAGAAGGTTCTTGAAATCTCACGGGTCGGGTCGGGCCACCTGACCCGACCCGACCCGACCCGACCCAACCCGCGAGGTTTGACCTGACCTGTGAAAAGACCTGATAATGTCCTCAGCCTCGGCTTACACCCTCGTCTCTCGCGATATCTGGCTGCGCAGCTTCAGCTCCGTCGCCCTCCTTCCAGGGGTACACTTGTTGTACGAGGCTCGCAATGGCCTCTGGTGGCTGGGCAAGATCGCCCATAGCGCTTTGCCGGATCCTTGTTAGGGGAAACCTACATCATACTGTTCCTCGACTACCCTGCCCCAATTAAAGTCGTAGGTCAGCCAGCCAGCTACACAGCCCGCAGCGTCGCCAACTACGGGTGTTTACAACGTCACAAAACCGGGAGTTTAGCTATCGAGGTACTGCGGAATTCGGACGTATTCCGCGACGCTTCCACTGCCCCCACTGCCCCCCACGACTATTCTTCTGATCAGTGGGCTTGTTTCGGCTGCTTATTACCCTCGCGGAGCCCTCGTTTGACTTGATTATCGGTTGGTTCTGTTTTACTTCGATGTACCACGGGGGGTTCCGCTCGCCTCTTTCTGCGAAGGCCGCCGAACCGTGATGGTATCATTCTTCCGGATGGTTGTCCTGTTTTAGTTCAATCCACCACAATCGATTCCGAGCGTCTCGTTTTCGAGAAGGTCGCCGAACTGTGATATCGCACTCGTGCAATGATTTGTTTCTCCATTGTTTGTTTTGTCTCGCGTGTTGTCTTGAGATATATATAGATATATATGATGAACATTTTCCCTTTTGCAACCTTCAAAGCGTTCCTTGTTGACTTTTGTGTCTTCGGCATACCTGTGTTTCGGTGAGTGGGTTCGCTACGTACTACAGTAGCTTCCGCTATTAATCGTAGTACGTTTGCTGTTTGCAGGCGAGCTTCTCAAGGTCACACGTTATCGACGATTGGCTCCGCGTTGCCAGCCTAGGTCCCACGTATAATGCCCCCCGTTCCAGCATCGCAACGTACCTTCTACTTTATGTGCCGCATTTCGGGTTCTATGTTATTGGCATCCTTGCGCCCTACCGGGTATTTTGGTAAGCCTCTACCGTTTCTCCTCCTATTCGATCAGTTTTCACACGCTTTAATATTTACGGACCGCACGTTACGGCCCTGCTTCTGTTAATTGAAGCGTGGCTTGACTTCTCTTCTAGCTTCCACAATTTGGTCTGTCTCTTCGGTCTGCCTTTTAGCTTATGCATTTTTAGTTTTTCTTATCTGCCGGTTTTCTTTCAGCTCCCACCTGTGCGGGTAATGTTTTTCGTATCGTTTTGGGTCGCACTCTACCTTACTCACCCTGGCCTTCGCCTTGATTGTAGCCCTATCATCTTTGGGATGTCGCGAGTGTACAACCACTCTCTCCAGCATTCCCTTCCGATATGGCGCGTTACGCCCTTACGAAGGGCATTTGAACCTCTTCACGATTTGAAGGGTTCCTTGCTTCGAAGAGCCGCACCTTCGATCCCCTTTTCCGTTTTTGGGGATGATCATCATCCTTCGATCGTCGTGTGTTCTGCATCTTTAATTATACGGGGTGGGCTATTGGTATAGAGTGCTCATGCGTACGTACTTAGCTATAGATAGAAACATAGCATTCCCGTCATTGAATAACACCCAGGTGGATAATGTTATTTTTGGATCACACATACGAGAACTATTCATGTAGGCGTTGCTTACGCTGCTCCAGAACGGATGGGGTGGGCTTAGTCTCGTGAATGCAGCCCAACTCTCCCGCTAGGGTTTTCTCCCTCTCTCTCAAGAGCGTCCCTGGAAACAAGCGACAAGAATAGGTTTGCAACAAGACCGTGCCCTTTACAGCATCGACATCAATATGCTCCTTATCCTAGAAGTTCACCTTTGAAAATAGTACGGGGTGGGGCAGCGGGGAACAGGGAGGGACGCACAGTTGAAATCTCAACGCCACGGATTTTTGATGAGATACCTGGTACCTGGTAAGCCGGACAGGTTCGCGCAAAGACTGCAGCGATCGGAAAATGAATCAGTCTAACCTCTTGGAATTCATTTGGAATTCAGGGAGGAGAATGTCGGGAAAATGTGGCGAGTGCAGCATCGGCCACACAGCCTGGGCTAGTGGATAAGAGGGTGTATTCCGAGGCACAACGTTAGGAACTACAGTAGTACACGACATGAGCGCAGCATGCCAACCCTCGCACGGATGCGCGCTCTTCTTATTATATACCACGTTTTATAAAAATGAACCACGCAGCTTGCATAGTTGAGTTTCAACTATTCAATCGGTTGTACTCACAGCTGACGTTTTTCAATTTTTACAAAACACAAAATGATTATTATGGAAAATCGTCCTGTTGACCCTGACAACATCCAGGGGAGTCACCGACCTATATCTTCCATGAGGATCAAACATATGACACACGCGAGCGACCTTCCGTAAAATTGTGCAACTACCTTCCACAGCTGTCAGATTTTGTCCCCCTCAGAAACGGTTTTTATAGTTTCCGCGCACAGACTGCCTAACGTCACCCTGTTGACCCTGATAGCTACACTGTAGTTGCAAGGGGAGTCGCCGACCTATATCCTTAATGAGGACACACAACCCGTAATACGCGCGATCGGAGTATTACACACAGCTTGCAAAGATGAGTTTCAACAAAATATTCGATCTCACAGCTGGAGTGTATTTTTATTTTTATAATATACCAAGCGCTCAGAGACGGCCCCACGTGGTAGCCTGAGTGACCCGAGAAATTTGGGTGGTTGACGGCAACTTACGCAAGTAGGCTTGTCTGAACACGTCGGCTCTCAGGAAATTTCGACCCACCCGGGTATGCTTTATTATGCCCCCCTTGAAATTTGATCGAGTCCCTCACGGATATACTATTGTGACGTATGAAGAGTGGTTTTATATGGTATTTAAATTGAAATGCTACAAAGGCTGAAAAAGTCAATAAATTGTGAGATGTTTCGAAACTAGTAGATAAAAACGATAAAGGTAAGTAACCCAAAGGGGGGCAGGGGAGAACCCGCTTCCAACCCCCGCCCTTCCCCCCCCCCCCCCCCCTCCCCCCAGTCCCTCCCCCTGCCCTTTTGACCCCCTTTGTCCCCCGCTCCCCCTTGGTCCCCTCCTCCCCTTTCCCTTTTTCCCATTCCTACTCAATAAACAGAAATATGCCACATGCATCCACACACAAGAAGTATAGTATAATGCTGCGACCTTGTATACCCTCACCACAAACTCACTTAAACCCCCCCCTCCCCCACCTTAGATTAAAAAGATGTTATCAAACTCCACACTGCTACGAAAGGCTAATGTAGCCGTCTAATTGGTAGGAAATTCGGACCCAGTAGATAGACAAGAGACGAAGCACCGGATTTACCCCCCCGCGCCCCTCCCTCCCTCCCCCCCAGCCCCTGCCCCTGCCCTTTTGACCCCCCTTGTCCCCCCCTTCCCCTTGGTCCCCTCCTTCCCCTTTCTCTTCTCCCCTCCCTACCCAAAAAACAGAAATATGCCACATGCGTCCACACACAAGAAGTATAGTATAATGCTGCGACCTTGTATACCCTCACCATAAACTCACTTAAACCCCCCCTTCCCCCACCTTAGGTTAAAAAGATGTTATCAAACTCCACACTGCTACGAAAGGCTAATGTAGCCGTCCAATTGGTAGGAAATTCGGACCCAGCAGATAGACAATAGACAAAGCACCGGATTTACCCCCCCCTGCCCCTCCCTCCCTTCCTAGCCGATTAAACAAACCTATGCCACAGATTTAAACTCCTTTTCTCCGCCCCACTACATGCCACAGGTTTAAACACATGAAAGTTATAATATAATACTGCAATATATGTTGCGTTAAACCTGCCACTACTTCGTCCAGACCAAAGTATTCATTAAGCAGGCTAATCACATATACAAAACCTTCTTGTAAACTTTTATTTCAAGGCTTCAACCCTAGCCTCGCGAAGTGTTTCTATTCAACCCACACAGTGTTGAAAAATAATGAATACACCCATGGTCAAACTATGAACAGTAACGGTATTATAAGTGTATTATGATACCACTACAACCCATAGTTGTCAAGGTTGGTTGTTGCATGTTTATCTCCAGGGATGAATATGCATTTAACCATACTTGACAAAAGCCGCGAGGGGGAACGTTGAAATTCCCAAACGTCCCTCGCAACTTTTTTAGCCCCCCGAAGCAGTTTTCTCGGCGTATATCAAAACGTTTTGCGGATATGCACAACAGCCCCCCCCCTCCCCAACCACTGCAAACTAATATGTATTTGAAAACACCAGTCTGAAACAACACGATAACGAAGTCTAGAACATCACCCAAAACATACACGCATAGCAACCACCACGCGAACACAAATACGTGTTCAAAAACACCACCCTGAAACAACACGATAACGAAGCCTAGAACATCAACCCGAAAATGGCCGTGTAACAACATCCACGCGGACACAAATAATATGTATTTGAGAACACCATTCTGAAACAACACGATAACGAAGTCTAGAACATCACCCAAAACATAGACATATAGCAACAACCACGCAAACACAAAATAATACGTGTTCAAAAACACCACTATGAAACAACACGATAACGAAGCCTAGAACATCAACTAAAACAACCACGCGGACACAAAATAATACGTATTTGAAAACATCACTCTGAAACAACACGATAACGAAGCCTACAACGTCAACCAAGAATGCCCACACACTAAAACCACATACACGTCTACATACGAAACCCAGTCAAAAGATAGAACAGATGTACCCTGGATTCCAAATTGAGGTCCCTACGGCTCGGAAACATCGCATAGTAGTCTACACATAGTCTTTGCACACACCTGAAATACATCAAAACTGTTCGTTGCCAAATAACATGTTCATCAAGAACGCAAAAAAAAACAGAACAAGAGACGAGGTAATCGTAGCAGCGCCCATCATTATAGCATTCGCCCACCACATCACCTCCTTTGCAATTGGTTTTGGGCATCAGCGAACTGGGTCCAACACATGCCCGTAGTGTTTTAGGTGGAGTGAGGAGCGGTTGTAAAATTGAAGTGCGCTGCTCGATAACCTGTTCCTGACCGTCGGTATACTGAATCTTCGGGCCGCGTCTCCTCTGTATCAGGTGTGTGCGGAATTGTATTTGTCGTTTTCAACCAAGCGGTTGCGTTGACATGTACTACCTGGCTTGATGTAAAGGAAAGGAACACCACTCAGCGATCATCTACTACACGCTAGGGCATGTTTTCATGAGCACCACTAACAAGAGCACCAGACATGGACGCGACATCTACAGGACCACAACATCTTCGACGACAGTGGGGAGAAAACAGGGCGTATAATTGTACACTAAATAATAACAATGTGAAAAAGAAGTACAGACAGTTATGTCAACACTGCGGTAGACCACACTACCAACCTATTACGCAGGGTATTTTGTGCCTCCGGCCGCTTGCATGATCGCCTGACAACCTCTATCAAACGAAGTAGCATATGCCTAATAAAATAAAGTCACCCTCGCATTCAATAGTGGTGACATCGCATGCCCACGTCACCTCGCTTGGTGTATTCGCAAGATGTATATCTGTCTTGGATTTGGCGACCTCAGAGCCCCACATCGGCACGGCAAAAATCATAGGCGTAAAATCGCATATGTGAGACAATAATAATGTGAAAACGAGATACAGACAGATATGCTAAAATTGCGGTAAACCGCACTACCAACTTATTACGTAAGGTATTCCGTACATACCGTCTGCATGATCGCCTCCCAACCTATGCCAAGCGAAGTATGACTAACGAAGTGACGTAATTGAGCGCGTGTACACTAAGCGTTCCTTTCAAAACAATAACGATTCGCATCTCTCCCTGTCGTTCTCAATGGCGGTGACATTGCATGACCACATCACCTCGCCTGTTGCATTTGGCAATATGCATCTCCTTCTTATAATTAGCGATGTCAGAAAATAATGGTATCTACATGATTGTACCTATCGATTGAAATAGTCTATCTTTCGATCCATGCACAATAACAAATTATGAAGCTTTTAACACGTTGTTTACTACACCTAAGAACTGGGTTGCATACTACATGTAACATCAAACCTCCTAGAAAAATAAACATTACCAGGCGGGTGATATAAAGGGGTGTCTTCTTGCTGCAACCGTCAGATTCGTCCCCTTCAAGAATTTATAGTTTCCGCGCACATATTATATTTTTATTTTTATTATATTTTATTGAAATGCTCGCCCCCCCGCCCCCGCCCCCCCGATCCCTCTTGTTTAAACGCACCGCCAGAAATCAAAATCTGCCAGAGTAGTAAGCACTACCAGCCAACTGATATCATCTCATTATCCATCTAGCCATCTATGCCGTAGCTCCAACTCATCTCCCCCCCCCCCCCCCTTTGTTCCCCGCCCAGTTCGTTCAAACGCCCCACTTACAATCGAAATCGGCCAGAGTAATAAACACTTCTAAGCAATTGATATCACGTCATTTTCTTTCTAGCCATCCATGACGTAGCTTTCATTCATCCCCCCTCCCCCCCTCCAACGCCCCCTCCTTCCCCACACCCCGCACGATCGCCTAGACCCAGCACCGCGCGTATAGCAAGCCCCTACATATATGATTAATACGCGCGATCGGAGGATCACACACAATGTGTTGCGAACATCAGTGTCGACCAAATCCGTGATTTTTATATTATATGTGACCTAAACCTCTTGAAAACCCTTCCCCCCCTCCCCCCCCCCCCCCCCCCCCCCCCGCCTTTTTTTTTTTTTTCTTTCCTCGCTTTCTCTTGCTTAAAACGCCCCACCTAATATCGAAATCCGCCAGAGTAATAAACACTTCCACGCCCTGGATGTCGCCTCGTTATCGTTTCAGAGCCGTCCATGCCGCTGCTGCAATTCCCACCCACCCCCGCCCCCAACGCCCCCTCCTTCCCCACCACCCGCACCATCGCCTAGACCTAGCACCACGCATATAGCAAACCCCTACATCTATGCGACCTAAAGCCCTCCCCCTCCGCCCCCGGCCCCCCCCGCCACATTCCCCCCCCCTCCCCCACAAGAAATATTTATAGTTTCCACGCACAAATTGACCTGCCCCACCCGTCCCCTCCCCCCCCCTCCCCCCCTCCCGCTCCCCTTTTGATCGAAATCAGGCCACCACGTCCTTAAAAACTCCGCCCCCCCCTCACCGGATATTCGACTCATAGGATGCACTTGATAAACTGATGCATTTCCTTCCACAGCTGTCAGATTTTGTCCCCCTCAGAAACGGGTTTTATTGTTTCCGCGCTCAGACTGCCGAACATCACCCTGTTGACCCTGATAGCTACACTGTAGTTGCAAAGGGAGTCGCCGACCTATATCCTTAATGAGGACACACAACCCGTAATACGCGCGATCGTAGTATCACACACAGCTTGGAAAGATGAGTTTCGACAAAATATTCGATCTCACAGCTGGAGTGTATTTTTATTTTTATAATATTAGTGAAACATAGATGTACCACGCTGCTTGCAAAGTTGAGTTTCAACCATTCAATCGGTTGTACTCACAGTTGGCATTTTCAACTTTTATAAAAAAGTGTCTCTGGGGACCGAGTGCTGACAACCCCTCTGAACTCTGAACACAGTAAATGATATTATTATAACCACAGTACACTCACTCGGGTGCACGGCAAATAAATGGATTATACCGAGATTACGACAAACACCGAACGATAACTCATGCTGGAAAACGACATACGACACGCCAAAACGAAAGAACGGCACGAGTAGCTCCCTGTGTAACGGACGCGTTGCTCTAACGCTCATAGCATAGACTATATAGCGGGTGTTACGGGCGCAACGCACCGCCGTAAAAAAGGTCAAGGTTCTCGCATGAAACGTTATACAAAAAACACGTGAAACGAACGTGAAACGAACGTGAAACGCGAAACAAACGCGAAACAAACGCGAAACAAACGCGATTGTCTCACTTTTACTTTCCACATTCTTGACCAGCCGTGGTCACTGGTGTCTGTCCTTCTACCCCCAGGTACGTGCCTTTGCTTGTGCCGCGCACAGGGTTCAGCATTCCTACTGTTCGTCGGTTTGAATCGAGTTTCGCCAACTCGCGCTCTCGCGCTCTCGCGCTCTCGGTATGAACAAAAATAACAATTGCGGTTCAGAATCATGAGAGGGTGCAAGAAAAGCCTCGAGAACCAATTGAACTCCCTTTCAATTCACTTTTGCCACAGGTTCACAGGTTCTTGTTACGAGTATGCGTTCTTTCCCAGAGATGGCTTACGTACAACAGCAGTAGCACCCGTGCGCAGCACAGCAACCACCGCAAAGGATCCCACAGCTAGAGCGTTCCTGTACGCCCATCACTCTTGCTGGTAATGTCGCCCCAGAGGTGCTCTCTAGTCTTGTTCGCGAGCATTACCCTCGCGAAAAGTTTGGCGTTTGCGTTCGTCATGAGCATACACTGCGCACTTCAATCTCCTCGACGACCGTTGCAGCACGCACTACGAGTACAGCACACGCCCTTCTCGACGCGTGGTCCAGCGCTCCGCCAGCCCAGCCTTCCAGCGAACCACCAAGAAGCTAGGGCGGGAGAGTTCGCCATGAATGGCTCGTTTAGAACTGAGGTGGATGTGCCCGGGTGGCCGGAACACACGAAAATGGGCTATGCTGACTCGTTTTTTCTGCTGGGTTCATGCTTCAGCGAGAACGTCGGGGAGAGACTGGCTCGAGCTAAGCTGAAGACCGCCGTTAACCCTTCCCATGGGCTGTTGTTCAGTCCGCTGTCGGCAGCAGCTTCGCTAGATAGGATGCTGTCTGGTACAGCTTACGGCGAGGAGGAGGGAGGGATCGTGTTCAGCGAGGGGAAAGGGTTGTGGTGTAGCCTCGACCACCACAGCACCTTCTCGTCGAGCTCAAGGTATGTACGAGCCAATCAAGCGTGACTCCGACGGCGAGTTTAGTATCAAATGCTACCTACCATTGCTGCTGTTGCGCTGCGGGTAGCTCTGACCCTGCAAACAGCAGTACTGTAAACGCGCGCAACGTGAGGTTGAAACTGCTGCATCTCCCTAAGCAGTTTTAAGTTTTAAGCTCTCGTATAGATGCGGCAGAAGAGCAACCTGTTCTCGGTCAACGACATTTCGGTGGCTAAATGACAGCGTGCGCTTCCTGCACAGTATCGCCGCACGTACCACCGAAACACGAGTCGGCCAATGCGTGCCCGACGTGATGATAATAATTTTCGACATTGCACCTTCCGGCCCGTTTGTCAGCATCCCTATTCAAGCAAAAACGCCAATGAACGAATCTTCGCAGTATACCAGTACAAGTATAGCACGACATCATGGACGCCAGGGGTAAAAAATATGGATTATTGGTTGTGCTGGTAGATGTCGACCCGACGGAGCGCATCCTACCTCAACGGACGAGGCGCCTTACGCTCGTTTGGCCCGGTTGCCAATGCCCTAATCCGTTCTTGATATAGCCGTGATTTGGCTGGACTGGCCGGGTAATTATTGCTTGGGTGGCGAAGTGAGCCAACTACGTTCTGTACCTCTGATTTTTTTTTAAATCATATTTTTTACTCCACAGCTCATCCCGTAAGAGGCTTTACCCTCAGCAGTATTGTTCGATGGGACGCACATTTTCAGCCACAAACGTACCCGCCATATACAAAGTACATAATTCTGCGAGTTACCTCGAGGAATTTCAAAAGTCAACTATCATAGTCAGCGGCTTACTATTGGTATTGCCAGCGAACTCACTGGCCCCAATTCTTGAACAGTTTGGTTCCGAGACGGCGCGAGCGAGCTCGTTTGAAGGGGGGGGGTCCTTTTGTTGTTCAACTCACACAAGCAGCTGGGGGCGGTGAAAGTGGGAAATCTGTTTTTTGTTTTTTTCATGTATCCCCCTCAATATTGGTGTCGCACAACGAATGTACCCCTTTCGAACTGCACCCATTGTGGGGGGGACGCACTATGTGGACTAACTGTTTTGTTTTCGCAGTGTTAGCGATTCTAAAAGGGTTCCGTCAATCTCCCACCCTGCCGATTGTATAATACAAAATCAGAGAGGGCTGCCTGGACGGCATGAACGCGGCGTTGGAAACGAGTCGAAGTAGCCTCCTTTCCGCCACCTGCATCTTCATCACACTTGGCACGGCATGGGTTTTCCGCCACCGCGAGGTGAGTTCGCAATCTGGTTTTCACCAAATGTTTCCATTATCCTTGAAGGCAAGATGCAGCTAGACCGGTGGCATCGCAGCAGGTCCAAGCACGCGAAGCGGTGAGTGAGTGCAACCGATCAGCACTCCCTCACCCCCCACCCACCCATCCACCCACCCCTTTGGCCCTCCCGCTTCCCCGCCCCCCCACATATGGTTCCAAGCAGTCCGGCAAAGACGTGACCAACTGCCACAAGCTCCCGGCATACCTCTTCGACCGCCGCATCGTATCTGTCGACGAAATCGCACAAGCCCTCTACCGCTCTCTTTCCAACGTACTTCGCGCAAATCCGCAAGCAAGGGTCATGCTTACCGTTAGCCCGGTGCGGCATTGGCGAGACGGCCCCGTCGATAACGGGAGGAGCAAGGCGCACCTCATCGCGGGGGCGCACGGGGCGATCGAGCTGCTGCGCTTGGCGGGGGTGGGGGAAGGGGTGGGGGTTGGGGGGGCGGGGCATGTTTCGTACTTTCCGTCGTACGAGATCGTCACGGACGATTTGAGGTGTGTTTATGTGTGTGCAGAATGTAATTTAAAGTTTTGTTGTGTTGGGCCAGTCATGGGGTGCAACGGATCAATCACGCAACTACGACTGCAGCGTCTTCCACTCTCCGGTTGTACCTGGTAGGTACAGAGACCAGAAGAAGCAATGTTAAAGCTCGCACGCTAGAGTCGGGGGCTCCATTGATCGAGGCGTATGCGCGTGTTTCTGGTGTTTTTCGATTTACGGATTTTTTTTTTCGCGCTTTTCAGTCTATGATGGACGGATGCGAAGATGAAGGGATACTAGCAGTCCAGCTACTTCGATACGCCTCCACGTAACGCCGTTCCCACTTCGAGCGGGGCGTCTGTTTTTGTGTCCACTGGCCCTGTCTCAGTCGTGGGATTACCCTGTGCGTTGACTATCCAAGAATTTGCTGTGCAGTACGTGCCACTGCTTTATCTGCGGTCGTGTTGTACTCCATCCACTCCGTAAGGTCAAAGCGGTGACACATCACTATCGATGTTTCTGATGCTACTGATGCTGTGTGTTCCCTGTACGCAGAGACTACCGGTTCTTTGAGGCAGACATGATCCACCCGAATGGCGTGGCGGTGGACTACATCTGGGACAAGCTAGTAGGGGCCATGTTTTCGGACGAAGCTGTTAGGACCATGTTCGAGGTAAGCGCAACCCGTCTCAGCAAGTGGTTTAGGTCAGTGGCAAAAAAAATGTGTGGATAGTTTTTGTTTTGGGCGCCCCGCGAATATGACGCTGTGCCCGTCTATGGGGTGAGACGGGGCATACCTTGTATTGTCGAGGTTTGTTCACCAACCCGGGGTTGATGTGGGGTTGGTATGTCTATGTTGCATGCCCTTGTGGTCGTGGTGCCACTTGTGTCTTATCGACAGAAAACGCAAACACGATCCGCTTCTAGCGCTTTGTTTCCACGGTGGCAGCAACAGTGCTCGTACATACGAGACATCATCATCATCATCATCATCATCCATCATCAATATCGAGTTGTTATCATCGGGTTAGTTCCACGCTCTGGGCATGACATCAACGACCATAAAAGAAAGCATCGGCTCCTAATTTCAAATATACAAGTCGTACCTGCCTGTTTCAAACCATTCTAAACCCCGAGTCGCCAAGTCCTTGTTTCTTATCGGGTACGTTTTATTCAGGGACTTTCACGGGTCAGGTCGAGTTAGGGTAACCTGTCCCGAAACGCTAGATGTGAAAAACTTCTGACCCAACCCGATCCGTCCCGTGAGATTTCAAAACCTCCTGACCCGACCCCACTGGACCCGCGAGGTTTGGATTCCCTTCTGGTATGACCGGCGGGTTGGGTCATCAACCGTGAAAAGCCCTGGTTTCAGTGCGCAGGGGACAAAAACACGGCGTCAGTCTATTTTCCACATGCACGAGTAACTGCTCGTCTCGAGCACAGCGCAATTGTCGCTGAACTTATGGCACCCCTCACTCGTTATGATACCGCCTTCCAGGTTCAGAAAGTGACACAAGGCATGGAACACCGACCGTTCAACCCAGAGAGCGAGGCACACCAGCGCTTCCTCCAGCGGCAGTTACAGAAGCTACAAACCTTGCGGGGGAAATACCCGGGACTGGTTTTAGACGCCGAGCAGGCGTTCTTCGAGTCTCAAATTATCGTGCCGGTGGCAACTCAGGGGCGGTGACCCGACGCCAACAAGCACTGTTTTGGCCTGGTTGTTGTGTGTACTGTATAGCTAAATAGCCGCGATGGATGCGCGCTCTTTCTTTTTACTATTAATAGTATATCATTATTTTAGAAGGGTCTGCTTGTGAAACGGCTGTGCAAATAATGAAACAGCCACGCGATAGATGCCATAGATGCGATAGATGCGTGGTATTTCTTTTTTATCTCGGTACAAGTTTTTGCTGTGCAGCGGCGACAGCAGCGCTACTCCTCCCCAAACGGCTTGCGTTGTCTCCACCCCTTTTGCTATTTATAGGCTTTTTTTTTACCTGGAGGGGTTGCGCTCGAGGTTCGGCGAGGGGGCGGTTCGCCAGGGTCTGTTTTGCTCCCAGTGGTTTTTCCGGTAATAGAAAAATGAAGCCGAGATTCGGGTTTTGCTCAAGGTTTGTTGTGCCGGCTCTGCTCTGCATATGATATTTTTTACACCCATTTAAGGTGACGATGTTCCCCCAAACGTGACGATGTTGCTTCTGTTGCCGCTGCTGAAAGGTCGCACTGAGCCGCCTTCACCACACCGCTCAATCGTTGTCTAGGACACAACGTGCGAAAAATCGGGGAAGTTTGTGTGGCCCGCGTTTGGTTCCAATGTTACGAGAAGGAGTGTTTCAAACCCTTCCCAAAACACCGCTCTGGGTGTTTTCTGCTCTGCTATACCGTGGAAGCTGTGACCCACACCCGCACCGGTGCACGACAGAGAGAGACTCGTGGCAGTGGATGAAGGCGTGCCCGTAGAAACGACCAAGTGCACATGGGAATGAGGAGCGCAGCGCACTTTGTTTTTTCTCTGCGAAGTGCACAAAATACACCTCGACAGTCGGCGAGCAACATCCATTCTTTACTGGGGGTACTCCGGCACTTGGGACGAAATCGTACAAGGAAGCCTGAGACAGGCACCGGGGTAGAGCTCTAGAGCTACCATTTCTACTGCATTTTGACTGTGCGAGGTATGCTCGGTCTGCCTGTCTGCGAGGCGTGCCTGGCTTACCTGTGCCTCATAAGTGAATTCGGCGTTGGGGTTTCTATTCATCAGGAGTTTATCCGTCCGTCGAATACGCAAGATTAAATTTGCACCACACGTTTTTTTTGCACTGCAGCCACGTGTTAGGATGAAAACATGGAAGTTAAGCTACCCAATACAAGTGTAGACCTTTCCTTTGGGACATCGAAGTTAAAAAAAGTGGAGAAATAAGTGTCGACTGTGTATGTATGATGACAACGTGATTTGTTTACACCGTCGGCCACATGAAGCAGCCCTTTCTGCTGGGATAGATCAGTCCGAAGCGGAGAGGAAAAAAAAAAGGTAGGTGGCTAGTAGAGTTGGACGCTCTTCCTAGATAGTTGGTGAAAAAACACCTACCTGTCGCTTTTTACTGTAGGTCCCTATTAAACTAGACCTGGATTCCAAAAGGGTGACAAGAGGGGGTCTGCGCTCAGCAGATCGAACGCATCACCCACATATTGAACAAATAAAATTGCCGTTGTGATGTTGCGAAGCGTTGGAGGCACACGGCATACATCTACAGTATTCGCACGCGCTTCCACTACACACAAGCTGTCATGTGCAGGAAAAATTCATTGAAAACAAAATATATGAGTTTTAATGTAAAACTTGTAGGCGATTTTGATTTCTCGGTTATCGCAGTAAATCTCACCAAGATTGCTGGAGGCTAAGTGTTGTGGCTAACAACGTGCCATATCTTCTCAACTTTTTCATAAAACGTATGAAAGCAATGGCATTGCCATATTGTAGGCGATTTGATAAGCAAATCCCCTTTTCCTGACAACGTCAACACTGCTGACCAAGCAGGCGAGGCAGACGGGGAAACGTAAAAAAATAAAAAGAGAGAAACCGCGCCGCGATTGCGCGACTCTTCCGCTCCCAGATCCCCAAAAACAAAAAAAAGTCGTCTCCTGCAAACTCAGCATATTACATACTTCGTATACTGTCTAAATTAGATATCGAGTCGGTACACAAGATCCAATGATCAGAGAAGAAAGAAGTTGAGAAACAGAAGAACCACCCTTCCACACTGAAGAAATATCCTTCCAACAATAGCGGTCGCTCTTCGGCAACTCGTCCCCGAGGGTGTCACGTGTATGATACGTGTAAGCCCCAAACGTCGTTCCGTCCAGGGCATGCAACTAACTAGATGTGCACGGCAGTCGCTCCAATCAAATCCTTCGGGCGCGCGCTCAGTCCCCAAAATGTGGCTCCAGGCGGAGAGTGGCAGAATCAACTGGCAGCGGCCGACGCGAAACCCCGCTCGGCTTTTGGAAATGTGGAAAAAGTCGTACCGGCTTTTTAAAAACATAGAAAAGTCGTACCGGAGTTTGGGAAAAGTCGCATCTATGGCATACTGTGGAAACCCAGACCGGCTATTTGAAAAGCTATTAATAGTGCCGATGGTGTTCAAAAACAGCCGGCAAGCGTAGCAGCTCTCGTGGCTCAAATATCTGGCTCTCTTTTTCCGACTAGCCTAGCCTCGCTCTATTCCATCCGCTATCAGCATCCCAATTACGTCTCCACGAACCCCACTTTCCTCCACGAACCCCACTTTCCTACGGAAAGTTACGTTACTGCAGAAACTCAGCCCGGCTTTAAAAAACTCGTTTCAGACAAAATTGTACCTACGGCCCCCGGAACAATTTTGCTTTCTACAACAAGCCGCACAGCTTTAGACACCACCATGCAGTTTGATTTTCTTTTTACGGGTTTATAAACGAAAATACAGCATTTCGGGAAAAGTAACACATCTAGGCTTTCTCTTTGTGAGAGCATACGACTTTAGACACCAGACGCCAGCGTACTGCTCTTGATAAAAAGCCCTGCGTACGACTTTGGGAACTATCGTACTGAGCTTAGAACAAGCCGTACCAAGGCTTTTTCTTCTGAATCTTGGTGTCGTCCGAGAGCTCGAGAAGCAGACGGTCCCTCTTCTCGGCTTCGCTCTCCTGAAAGGCGTTATTATGAGGGCAGTGGACAGGGGTCATATTGCGTCAATGGTTGATTGGAACCGTCGAGGTTGCGTGAGAGCAGCTATCTCACACTCAACGTATATAATGTGCGTTCAACGTACATTATATGCGTTCAACGTACATCACATGCGTTCAACGTACATCACATGCGTTCGACGTAAATCACGTGCGTTCAACGTACATCACATGCGTTCAACGTACATTACATGCGTTCAACGTACATCACATGCGTTCAACGTACATCAAATGCGTTCAACGTGCATGCATGCGCTCAATGTACACATACATGCTCAACGTACATATGTTGCGATCTACTGCAGGCAACACCTACCAAAAAGCAGTCAACTCCAACACCAAGCTTGTCCCCGAAGCGAGGGTGTAGGTGTAGCATGGTTAACCCCTATTAAGTGATGACAACTGGACTGCCCCCTTTAGAATAGCGCTTCCGTTTTCGGCGACAAACCATTTGGACGTAGCGTGGTACAAATGTGTGCAATTATTACACCAAAGGTTTAACTACTTCGGAACTCCAGTAGAAAAACAAACACCGGAAAAAAAGTGACGATCTAACGATTACGCAAACGACTGGCCACACGGAAGCAGCCCTTTCTGCTCTACTAAGGGGTGTCCGAAGCGCGATGTCAGGAGCTATGACAGACGACACGTGCACAACATCACGCTGAAACGGCCTGCTACACGCTCTTCCTAGGACATCACCCACTATTCTGGAGACAAAACAACTTAGAATTAGAGTTGCCACTAAATATACTGCACCCACTCTCTAGCGAGACACGTGCTTGAAATAAGAGTAAGATCACTTTGAAACGGCACTATCAATAGGACGCGGCACCTGGTTTTCCATCTTCTTCTTCAAGTTGGCCGCGTCTCGTTCCATTTTCTTAGCCGCCTCCTTGGACGTTTCAAGGACCAACTTTACAAACGGACCACTCCGGAGCTGAGGGGGGGGGTGCAATCATCGTGGGGGGGGGTGGGGGCGGGACGACGCTTGGGGGGGGGGGGGGGGGTGCTGATTTCATGCATGGCCGTGGTCGTATGACCATAGACCGTCGCCACCCTACAATGCCAGGCACGTAACACGTCGGTTTTTCGCCCACCAGGCAGTCATCGCGTGCACCAAGCACCGTGAGGTGCTCGGCAAGTCGCATGAATGTCATGAAGGGCATGACGGGCATGACCGGCATGAAGGGCATGAAGGGCATGAAGGGTGAGCTGCATCCTATCACCACTTATGGGGCAGACGTTTAGGGAGCGCATACCACCTTCATATTTATCACTAAAAAAAAGCACATACACAAAATACAGAACCTGTTCGCAGCACTGTACTGCTTGTAGCTTAGAGACAACTACACACCGAGGGTGATCTCATCGAAATAAGGGCGTGAAGCGGAACGAGTACGACCATGCTACCCGAGTGTCGCGGACACATGCGGCATTAGAATGGGGCTCTATCATGCTGTGCTGTGCTGTGCTGCTTTTTTTCTCAGGCCCTTCACTTCAGGAACTTTATACTATTAATAGTATGCCTTATACCATTAACTTAATAACTCATCCAGAAAAATATTTCCAGTAAACTGAAAGTTCAACCCGATGAAGTATCAATCTCACGGCCTAGGTATACAAAATAGTCATCGTACTGCAAAAAAAAATGTCTGTTTCCGACGACTTGGGGTTAACCCCTTCAGAGCCCCCAAACCCCTCCCTATACTAAATCCAAGTAATAACGCCCCCAAAAACGGGTTTCCAGTTGTGAAGGGGTTAAGGAGCCCCGTCATTCAGAAAATGATTTCGCCAAAAAGCGGTATACCTTAATACCCTACTCGTACCACACGTCTGCATAGCTCCTTACCAGGTACACAGCAGTTCGGGCGTGTCCCATGGTCTATTTACCAATGCTGGGACCCATTCATACAGACCAAAAACCGACGGGCGCGATCTAATCAAGCGTCTAGGAAAAGCTCGAGGCAATCCGAGCATCGCCATGTGCCTCACGATTGCGCTCACAGCTTCCTGCGTTGTGCAATTCGGACACACCTCCTACACCAGCAGCCCGCGTTGCTCCATGTGGCCGATGTTTGCAAAATCGTCCAAGTTTTTTTCGTCAATGTTTGCCTCTGAAAATCCCAAAGAGGTGAATAGGAGCGTACCTACTACCCGTTTAGCACGGGCTGCTTCGTGGGACGAACCCTTAAAATGTTTACGCAATGCCCCTCTCAAGTCTCATAGCGACCTCACCCATGCTGTAGGCCATTCCGAACAACCGACTGCGCTATCATACATGTGTCGCGAGCGCGGACGATATGCCCCACCCCCCAAGGCTGGAACCGGGGCTTATTTCTGGGCATAGTGGCACATTCAGGGACAATAATTTCTTTTTGCGCTCTACGGTACATACATGGGGGTAGCAGCAATATTTTTTAGAAAATGTTATCTGGGGAGCTCTGTACCTCACCCAAAAGAGTGCACGCTGATCGAGGCTAATCGAGGCTGATCAAGGCTGATCAAGGCTGATCGTGGCTGATCGAGGCTGATCGTGGCTGATCGAGGCTGATTGAGGCTGATCGAGGTTGATCGAGTTGATCAACACCAACCCTATGAACAACGCCATGGCCTGGGTATAACAAGAAAAAATGGTACACCGCCAAGGGTATTTATTCTCACGACATCAGGCAGTCAGAAGCATTTTCGGCCGAAAAGTACTACGAGTACTCCTATCGTAGCTCGGGCCCGGGGCAACGCAAGGGTGCGGCCGCAGGGGAGTTCCATATGCCTGGGAGGCTGGTCGCTGTATCATGCCCGTTCCCAAAACACGTCCGTACAACTGAGGCACGCTCGTGCGCGATCAAGGCTGGCCGCTGTATCATGCCCATTCCTAAACCACGTCCATAGAAATAAGGTGCGCTCGTGCCCGATCAAGTGCTACCCTCGTCCTATTGTGTACAGCACGTGCAGCCGCCGGTGACCATTTTTACTACAATTGGCATCGAACAACCTTGAACGACACGCATGTGCTCGTTCGAGATGCAAAGGGGGTCGTAAAAACAAAACGCTGCCGACTAAATAGCGTTGACAAAGCACAATGCAGCCATGCAGTGTCTCGGATAGGCGAGGGGCGGCTCGGGACAGAGTGATTCCCGCCCAATCCTGTAAGAACAAGTGCTCACTCATTGCCTTTCGTCACAACAGACAAAAGATCGATAAAAGAAACCCTCGCCATACAACCAGACTACAGAGCACTGGTGTACAATAGCACGCAGCATTTCCCTGTCCCCTGTACAACAAAGCACTTGCCACTTTTACGAAAACCCACCCCGACCTTACTCTGCTGGCATCCACCACCTTCGCAGGCTCGCCTCACTCTTAACCCCTCAGCTACTGACAATAAATCCAACACCAATTCCACGAAAGTTTGTCGCATAAACAGGGGTTTACCCAACAGCCGACCCACCTTGATTGCGGACTGGACGCGGCTCATCCCCACCCCCTTGGCGCTCCAAATTTGGTCCCCAAAGGTAGCCGACACGAAAGTGATTTTGTCCCCGATCTGGACATCAAAACAAAAAAAAAAACGCGTCCCGCGCCAGCAGGCAGATATGACAGGGGGGCACGGGGGATGGAGGGTGGAAACTGAAACTTGTGGCAGGCAGGCATTACGGGGGGCGGGGGAGCTGCGCGTGCCATAAGGATCACACCCACTAATAGATGCCACCACGAGCACAGCCACTGTTGTATGCCACCATGATCGCACCCCGTGTCGTGGCTTTGTGGAGTGTAAATGAGAGCGGATGCCTTTGTATCCCTGGACTGGACAGCAGCAAAGGTGCTAGGAGACCGCAGTCTGACCCTCTGACTGACCTCCTCCTACCCTAAACTGTAATATATATATATACCTTCACACATAAAAAGGACGTAATCGCGCCCAAAACAGATGCCCTCCTATACCCGGTGTAGCATAGAGCCCACCTAGTATTTGGTTAGCCGAGAGAAAGACGAACGTAGGCAAGGCCTGCCAAAATCACAAGGCGATGGTTGACGCAAACCGCGGATAAATAATGTGAAAGCGGAATGGCTGCACTCGTGAATATACGACACAAGACACATCTGGCATGTGAGGCAACTGAGTTATCGACTTCGGGGCGGTGGACACCCGACGCTGGAGAGTCATTATCCGTTTATGCGAAGTGCGAAGTGTAGACAGCAGCTAGCTGTGATCGAACTTTCCTACGGAGCTACGCATGTAGAGGAGCAGCTGTACAGCAGTCGTAGACAGACGGAGCAATCACCAGCAGAATTTTCGGGAGTTCCACATAACGATGCTTTTCCCAAGCGGGAAAATTATTTTCTAAAGGCATTATTTCAACATCAGAGCACAGAGATTCGTCGGTTCGTGTGGCTGTTTTCGTCGGTACGTGTCCTTTTTTTAACTTGATTCAAGTATCGTAGTGGCTTTCCATAGTACCAGCGGGAAATACCGGCACCATCGCGGCGACCGGCATTACTCATACCGCATGTTCCCAATACTCAATACTTGACGTCCTCATATTTGCTAAGATTTTCACAGGCACTAAAGTGGGTAACCAGCACAACTCAAACAGCACTACTGTAGAGGGACCACTAGAGCAGTGTTCTTGATGCTGCACAGAAGATGGGGGGTGAAGGGGTATCATCGTGTCCCTGTTGCGAGCTTGGCATGAACACTAGAAGTAGACAGGGTGGCGATCGCGTCGGCTATCCCAAAAGCAGTTGCAGTATGTGGTTAACTCGGGATAGTAGAAGCAACAGCAACAGCGGCGGCGGCAGCGCTCAACATGCTCGTACCTGGTACTCGTTCTCGTAGCACATTTTTAAACACCGAATATCTGTTGACGGACTACCGAATAATTGTTGACCCGCCAATATACCACGGACTCTAGATGTTTGACAAGAGTAAATGTGAGAAAACAACAATAACAACAACGAAGACTTGGATATGCTAGTTCTTGTGGGGAGAGTTCCTTGATGGACGTTCGTCAAGGGGAAATGGTGCCGTCATAGCAAAGTTGTTGATAAAACACAACCAAAAGCCCACACAGAGGTCACACGACACAAAGCACAGAGAAGCGGCGATGAAAAGCTGCACGGGGACACGTGTAATCTGAGACCAGACATGGCATGACATGCACAATGAGCAGCTCCAACTCGGACTGTGACGCTTCGGTTTACGTGGCACCCGCAGAAAGCGCCCGCACCGCAGTGCCCCGCCGAGACCAGGACGCCGTCACGTTTACGGGGGTACCCCCGCAGCCCCGGGCAGAAACGCCCAGAAAATGCTTTGAAATATTTTCGTCTTTTGAATTCTAGAGATATGCGCCGCCACTAAAAAGTTGGTAAAACAACAAGATGATTTTTTCGAATTATCTTACGTTTTTCATTTTTTTCCGAAAGAAGCAGAGCCTGTTCAAGGCATACGGAAGAACTTGTGATTACGAGCGAGCCCATGGTCGAAGCGGGCTCTGGTGGGCACTGGCGCGTGGACGGAGAGGGAAAAAGAGGGAGACGGCCGGTTTCGTGTCGAACCGCCTTGAGCTCGTCGTGGAGGAAGGACGGTCAGAGAAAAGGCTGGGCTTGAGAGCGAGAATTGTAAAACGTTGGGTTTTTTTAGGTATTGACATTGCTGCTGCTGCTGCTGCCTGTGATGCCTGCTGCTGCCGCTGCTGCGCTCGGGTTGTTGTTGTTGCTCTTGTTGTTGATGAGCGTCTCAGGCGGTTTGAGTGTACTGCAGGTGGGTAGATTAAGCCAAACTCGACGTCTGCGATACCCGGTAGCACGAGTAGTAGCTGCCGCTTTCTCCTGGTGCTCCCGCGCTTCGTGCTGCTGCTGCTGCTGCTGTGCCCCTGCTGCTGCATTACTATATACAAGTGCCGCTGCTTTATGACACCTTGACGCTACCGCCGACTGGTAACGCGGACTACAATACACCACCAGAGTGGAAGGGCCTTTCCTTCCGAGCGCCTCTGTAGGTACATTGAGTTCAGCTGCTATTATACCTAGTGTACGTTCAGGACACTCTAGCGATGCCTTCCACGTACGTTACAGTACTTCCAGCTATTTTTACGCGTGTTTTTCCAGTTGTGATTATTTCCCTGCTCTCTCGTTTTTATTTTCGGGAACGCTCTGCACGAAGAACATGTAAACCTATACACAAGGAAGGGTGTGCCCACAGTCCGTGTGCCGAGGGTGGCATCCCGTCTACGTACGGTACTACGTACAGCATTCAATTTTTTGCTATTACAAAAACAGTTGCTACGAGTGCGTTGTCATTTCTGTCGTGCCGTCCTGTTTACCTCTTTCCAACTGTTTTTGCCTGTTTCCTTCTTTTACTTCTTGTTCTTCTATATTTTGGTACTTTTTTACTGCAAATAGTCTGGTGTGCTGGCTTGCATATTTTAGTTCTTGGCCCGCGTGTTTATTGCGGTTGTCATGGCATGGCCAAATCACCTTGCTGTTTTAAAATGTGTATATCTGTCCCGTAGTTTGTGACCACGGAGCTCGTCTCTCGATCAAACCAGGTAGGGGGCATTGGCACGGATACTGGTTGTGCTGGATGCACACGGGTGGAAATATCAGTTTAATGCGAAAACAAAGACACCGTAGCCTTGCCCCCTCCAACAATAACGCCTTCTGGCACCCTCGGTCCAGCCACGATGACGCCCATTACAGAGGAAGCTCTCATGTGTTTCGTTCCCGGACATGAGGACATGATGACGTGATGATCAAACACTCCTAACCCTTCGGGACTTGGCGTCACAGTCACGGCGTCACAGTCATAAGACAGTCACATGTACGACAGCATCCACCGACCGTTTCCGTCAGTGCGTAGCAGTACGAGAAGGATTCATGCCGTGAAGCCCAGGGGATCACGCAAAATACAGAAAACGGAGCCACACTCCTAGGAAGGTCGAAACCAACAACAACAAAAAATCGGAGCGTTGTGATTTCTGCGCGAATCGAGAAAATGGCGTTTTTCTTCCTTTTCACTTGGTTTTAGTAAACTCCCCCTGTCTGGCTCCTTCAAACAATAGTGAGGGTCAATATTTTTCTTTTTGAGCTCCCCAACCTGTTATTTGTCGCATTATCGCACTGTTGCAGTATTGCATTATGGCATTATTATTGCATTATTGCCTTCTTGCATTACCACACCATTGCACCTCGGACACAAAATGTAGCCCCCCACAGCCAAGCAGCCCCCGTTGCTTCGATTAAACTTCGACAGTTTCCCCCATGTAACCTAACATAATCTAATCTAATCTAGTATAATCTAATAGGTATAAAGATCCCACAGGGGCTAATGAAACACTCAAAACACTCACGTTGATGGTCTTCTTCCTCGAAGCGTTTCCTCCAGGCACAATGTCAACGATGTATACATTTCCCCGCTCATCCTCCTCCAGCACGAGTCCCAACGGCTGTCAGCACGCGGAAAGAAAAAACGCAAAACGTGGAGGCAAGGGTATATGTGAGCCACGGTTCAGTTGCCGAGGCCGCGCGGCGACCGCTCTCAAGGCAGGAAGCGGGGGTAACAGCAGCTAGAAGCGACGCTCCGGATAGGGTGCGTGCGACAGCGTACATGCCCTGAATGGCAAATGCCTGTTTGCTTAGGCCGTGAGTTGGCTGACTATAGACTGCCGCCTGGACACTAGTTGGCTGGGTTTTCCAAGTAGCCCGTGCTGAACAGCAAACACAATTGGAAGGATGTGTGGAGCTTTCCTCTGGAAGCGCCACTAGCACACAAGACCGTTTCCAATGGCAATGTTTGAACGCTTCTTTCCGATGTGGGGTGCGCAAAACAAACGAAAGAAAATACAGCCCACGAGGGGGCAAATGTGAATGTCCCCCTTCCCCCAGATGGGTTCTCACTGCGAGCGAACGCGACGTCATGTGATTCACCACACAAAAAAAAAGACCCCTCTCGATCTTCCTCAAGGGTCCGCCCACCACCCACCAGCACAAACAAGTTTACGGGATTTACAGCTATCAAACATCCTGCGTGACTTTCTAGTGGCAGCTATATCTATATGTTATAAAACTATTCTGAAAAAACGTCAGCTGTGAGTTCGACAAACTGAGGGCCGATACCCATCTTTGCAAGCTGTGTACTACAGTACGTCGGTCGCCCGTTTTTAGTAAGTTTTGATTGAGCAAAAACCTAATACTTCCGTATAAGATGACATTGTAGTATTGAATTACAATACTTATCATGCATGACCAAGTGTTTATCATACTACACCAGCTTCCCGTCGGGATGTGGTTGATGTGGATGATGTGGTCGATACGGTTGATATGGTTGATATTGTTGATTTGGTTGATATGGTTGATATGGTTGACATGCGATCCCGGGGGTACCGCCGCAAGTTGAAAGGCGAAAAAAGCTCTCAAAGCTAGAACAGTGTTTTCATAATATTATAGTAAGGACGTGAGCTGTGAGTTCCACGAATCTAGGGTCGACACTCATCTTTATACTAGCCACCGACCTCGCAAGTAACCGGGCAAGTAGCAACACACCGACAATATAGCCAGCGCAAACGAGTTTACAGTTTTAGTCTATTTGAACCACAACATTTGCCGCGCGATATCCTAGCGACAGCTATATATCTATAACGGTATGTTTATACCAGAATGTTTCCTGCGTGATTTCCTAGCGAGAGCTAAGATATGTATTGTATCAATATTACATTTCTACCTGAATGCTTTGCAGTAGCTTACCTTCCTGAGCTCCACCACTCTGTCATTCGGCCCGACCTGCCTTGCCGCGCGCGCCATGTTCGCAAGCGCGCGGTCCTGATCGTCCTCTGATTGCGCCATTCGCATGCCCCGCGAGGACCTGGTGGCTGTTGCCGTGGACGAAGGGCCCTGAAAGCGAGAGAGGCCGATCACGAGAGGCGCAGGCGGTTCGGGTGGCGTTCAAAACTGTACCCGCATACCCCCCTCCTCCGTGGCACGACTCCCGCATGTCCCGGACACACAATACGGCAGACTACTACAACAATCCCTTTGGGGCCTGCCCATGTGTTACGACAAAAAACAGAAAAACGAGGAGTGCGATACCATCCACGCGTCATAGGAAGAGCTTGAAGCAGTGCTACAAGTATCACCATGCTGCTCGCGCGCTCTGTACAGCTCCTTGCGTTGCAGATCAAACCCACTTCCACCCCCCGGTACTGTAGCTTGGCCTACTTGGTGTGGCCGGTGTGCTGCATTGTCGTGTCGACGTTCATCTTCGACGTGTTTCGCCTCTGAAGCTCCAAAATATTATTCATAAAATTATGCTAACAACGTCAGCTGTGAGTTCGACGAATCTAGGGTAGATACTCATCTTTGCAAGCTGCGCACTACACCGGTCGCTCGTTTATAGTAGTAAGTTTTCATTGTGAGTCAAAAACTAAGCCTAATGTAATACAAGTATGACATTGTATTTCGAGACCTAACACGCATGACTTGAGTGTTAGAAAACAGCAGAAGGGTACCCCAGCTTGCTGTAGTTGGCGAAGTTTGGGAAAGAGTCAACACATCTGTTTCTCACTGTACCTTCTGTTATTATCACGTAGGGTGTTGGGGAGATGCCAACTTTGGTCGGGTAGGAGTTCAGCAGGAAAAAATAACGTAAACCCTCAGTTAGTTGACGATGCGTGGACGACTCATCTCATGCCTTGTTCATGACACCAATCGCATTGACACCGTCGCGGGTCACAATCCAAGGCCCAATCTAACCCAAGAACAAATCAGCGCACAAAACAGTTAAGGAACACGTTTTCTTACCATGCTAATATATTTTCTAGCCCTAGTTTTTTCGTGGGTTGGTTGGCCTTGGGGTATACCAGTATGAGGTTTGTCGGTGTAGGTACTATTTTTACCGTTTTTAACAAACCCAACAGAGCTTAGAAGTCGCAAAACACCCGATTATCATGTAGACTTCTTGCGGAGGTGATTGTGGAAAACGCCGGGTGTCAGAGATCATCCCAGGCGAGTACGAGGTCATGCGGCATCGTGCCTATTGGGGTACTATTACATAGCATGTATAGTACTGGCACGCAGTATATACCTGGCATATGGTACTAGCGTGCTGCCAGTAATAATGCCAGATATAATGAGGCCGCTGTATGCCATCGAAGGCAAAAACGGCGAAAAAAAGGCCTCATCATGGCGGGGTGCGTACAGCCTTCTTCCATCATTTGTTGGAGCAAGTCTGTCAGTTTATTCTGCTGTGGGCTGTCAGTCGACGGCTGAGATCACTCATTGCGAGAGCTGCGCGCGGCCGCGACTTCGGCAAACCCGGTGTCTTCAGAAGCGGAGAGTTCAAGCTATAACTCGTGGAGCTTGCTTCGTTGCATGCTGTCGGGAGTTGGGCACGGACGCCGTGTTGCTGTGGTTTTTGGTGGCCTGGTGCCGTTGGGGTTCTTTTTGTGTCGACGGGATTTTTTTCGTATTTTTTTTGCAAACGCGCACGGCGTGCTGGGTGTACGAGGCACTCCTGCCCCGTTCACCATTGTCCTGGTAATACAGGTATTGGTGTAATAAATGAAAGCACGATGAAGCCAAGGAGAATGCTCGGCGAAGAGAGACAATGCTTGTGATCCCCGAGCAAGCTTGTCGGTCGTCGCGTGCCTCTCCCAAGAAGATAGCAATTAATGGCATGTATCTTACTACAAGTAGGTATGATACGATTCCAGGCGGGGTATGTGGACAGTATAGCCTGCTGAATAGACAGACGCGGGGAGTTGATGGCTGATGTTGTACGGCAGAAAATCATACTGTGCGCCAGGGAAACAAAGGAATTCTTCACAGCAAGTTCGTGTTGTAACTGCTTAAATCTCAGGCGGCATTATAATATACCAGGTATGTAGCGGCTTCCAGCGAGGGGCAGCGCTCGTAGCCAGGATCGGGAACGCGTAGTGTCGTTACCTTCTGGCCTTCGTTCTGCAACATGCTGCTATATGACTCAACACCTGCACAAATCGTATAATACTGTGACTGTATGCTTCTACAACACCCGCCTGGTCTCTGACAAAACTGTCAGCCAGCGCTCGCAACACAAAAACGAACGCTTCTCCGCGTCGCCACAGAAACAAGTTTAACAATATGTTGGCTCTCCGTATGTAGAGCTTGCGTTGAAGCGTTGAGGCAGAATTCATAAGCATGGCATCTGTAGTGCACCGATGGGTCAATTCGCGCGTACTTCAGAGACCACTTCGGGCAGCAGTCTTGGCTTTTTCTAGGTACGCCCCTGTTTTTCACTTGCAGCTGCCTATCGTAAGCACACATCGTACGAGACGACCACCAGGTATGGACTAAAAGTTATACGTCGGCCGTGAGTTCGTCCGGTTGATTCTGGTTTACTACTTTAATAGCCGACTGCGTAAACCGCATGAGGGATTTGTTTTTTATCGTCACTTTTACTCTCCAGCTCAACCCCTAAGGGGGCTTACCCTTAGCGACCTCCTCCGCAAGCCGGGGTCAAACAAGTCTTCCCTTCTTCCCCCCGGTAGATACTTTCATTGTTATCGCGCATAGGGGCTCAGCATTCCCACTTTTCGGAGAGAGGGTTAATGTTCGTCGCTTTTCATCGAATTTAGGACATATTATAGGTCGGTGGCTCCCCTGGTTAGTGCTACAGTAGTAGCAGGGTCATCAAGAAGGGTGTACAATGGCAACAGCAGCATGTTCTGTACAGCAGCACAGGTCACTTACGACAAGAACAAGGGCAACAAGAAAGGCGGGTGGATATATATTTACAGGAACATAAGGAACCCGGAAGCCACTATACTGTACTGAAGTTACCTTGTGTAAGCCACTATACTGTACTGAAGTCACCTTGTGAAAAACGCACCTTCTCCCAAACTAAGAAAACCAGCTTGGGTCAGCGTTCCTGGTTCTTACTGTTGTATCATAGGTATCCTGTACACCGCACTGAAACTTCAAATTTCATACGACTCGCAGAGCAGTGCCTGTTATGCTTCAAGAAGCACAGGTGTCATGTGCTTGTACGAGCACGAGATTGCTGTATCAATTGTATGATACAAGTACGAGCAGCATGGAAATGGCAAGAAAACCTCACGTAGCCCAAGCGTAGCCTTTCCGAAAACAGCATGCTCTCGGATCTCGGGTATGATCGGCGACCGATCGACCAATCCGCTAATCCGCTGCACTTGATCAAAGTTCAGAGGGTATGTGCCCTGCGCACAAGTACGCACATGTCATCATCCTATCAGAATGATCGGCTACCATCTCTGTTCGCGAACAACAGTCGACGTCACTCAGGAAGGAAGACATCGCACAGCAGGAACATATCATATTAATAGAAACATGACTTCGAACCAGACGCCGCTCTGATGAAGTATATCGGCGTGCTGATGTAAAGCGCTGCATCTTTGGCCTCACGTCCACTCCGATAGAAGAGCGGGAGGGAGAGGGAGAGAGCGCCACGATGATGCATTCACCGCGCCGTACCATTGACACGCCAAGCCCCAAGAGGGCAACGGCACACGCACTACAGGCTACATGGGACACTGCTTATGTCAACTAGCTAACAGCCAACACAGCACTAGAAATCCGACATACGAGTACGTTCGACGACATACTGCGGTGATCGAGTCATCACGTACCTGTGCTGTTGAGCCGAGCGCCCGGATCGAGGCAGCAGCAGGTACCGTCGTGAACGCAAGGCAGCGGTCACCGACCGCAAGAATGGCGGCGAAGAACAGGCAAGCTCGCATCATGGTTGGATGGAATAACAGCACCAATTACCTCTCGAGAGCAGCAGTCTACAGTGCAGCCAGGGTGTCTCAAGTGAGCTTTTGCATGACGACATGACGATTAAGTCGTCCTGAACCACAAGGCTAATTATCTTGTAGAAACCCCGCGCGTGCGTGGCTTGTTGTACGTATGAGCTCTACACATCTACACATGTTTTGCTCTCTCCAAACTACCTCGCCGTCAGTCCCTACGCCTCTGCTTCTACGCGGCAACTGCACAGGACGCAACCTCACCACCCCCTGCCTATTCCGCTCCGAGATGAGGTCATTAATAGGGACGCTGGCGGTGATAGTGATGGCGCAACAGAGTGAAGCTTTCGGTGGCGGCGCAATTATGGGGAGGAGTGTCACAGCAGCAGCAGCTGGACCACGAAGAGCAGGCAACTCATTGAAAATGGCGAGTGACAATGCCCCACGCCCTTGCCCCGTTGCCCCCTATCGCATGATGCTGACTGCATGATGCTGAGGTTGTTTGGTGGTTTGTGCTGTTGCGGGTTACTTGTGCCCAACTTTGGTCAGCGACGAGAAAATGGCCCTGCTGAAATGAACACACACCTTAACATGTTCGAAATGTTACATGCGGAAGTGCGGAAGTACGTTGTTTTTTGTTGCTTTTTATGTTTGTCCTGTTCCTGAGTTGCATGGTTGTCCGTGACGATCGAGCATCCTCCCTGTGATGGTCGCAACGGCCTACACGATGAGCGATGCTATCTTACGATGCGACGATGGTGCAGCAGGCGTTTGTTCCATCCTGCGGATGAGGAAGCCCAGGCGTTCTTAGGCAGAGGGAGGCTGCAGATACGACGTCTAGACTTCGCTCTGTTACGCGTATTGAACCGCTGCTGTACCTACCCCCTGTTTGCCAGCGGTACACGCAATCTGCGCATTATCTACAGCAGAGTTACTGTTGTTGTGGTTGTTGTTGTTGTTGTTGTTGTTGTTGTTGTTGTTGTTGTTGTTGTTGTTGTTGTTGTTGTTGTTGTTGTTGTTGTTGTTGTTGTTGTTGTTCTCACATTAACTCGCATAATCAAGTCCGTGGTCACAGGACAGGCTCCAGTCACTCTGGAGCTGAGCAATACCCCAGGAAAAACACAAACAAACCAAAGATTGTACACGCATATATGTCACAGCTGACGCAATTCATGCCTCCACCAGAAACATGCAAGAGTGAACTCGGGAGTCAGCCTACGATGTGCCAGGTCCATACTGGTGCATGCGTCTCACTACTCGCGCCTGGAAAAACCGACTATACCGCTTGCCACCCAAGAAAGACTACCACATATATATTGCACGTAGTACCTATCACTACGCATACGCACAACAGACGCAAGTCAATTGGAAAAAAAAAGGCAAAAAGAAAAGAAGATAAAGGAAAGGAAAGGAAAGACAAGAAAGCGAAAAAACGAAAAAAGAAAAAAAAAAAGGAGACAAGAAAACAAGAAAAGACAAGACAAGAAGAGGAAGCAAGGAAGGGAAAAGAGAAAAGAATGTCATACTAAAGGAAAAAAAGGAGACAAGAAAACAAGAAAAGACAAGACAGGAAGAGGAAGCAAGGAAAGGAAGAGAGGAAAGAATGTCACACTAGCAGACCCTGGGAACTGACTAAAGACGCATTGGGCTCACAGAGGGTATCAAGTGCATCATCAATGGCACTGGGGAGAGAACGCACATGACGAAGAAGTCAGGGCGGTCTTACGCTATCTTGTGACACGGCCATTGGAAGGCCCACGAATTTCAAGACGATGATGGCCAGACCCAGACTTCAGTCTCTTGGGCATGACGCCCCCCCTCCCCCCCTCCCCGCCCCCCCCGTTCCCTCCTCCCCCCCCCCTCCCCGCCCGCCCCCTCCCCCCCCCCCCCCCCCCCCCTCCCCCCCTCCCCCCCTCCCCCCTCCCCCCTCCCCCCCTCCCCCCGGCCGCTTAGAGATGCCGACGGTGGATGGCGCTGCCGCAGCCTTTGCGCGCCGCTCTGCAGCTTTGCGTCTCTCCGTTTCATACCAATTTCGCATGAACAATTCGGTTCCCTCGTCTACTCGTCGAAACCATTTGCCGGCCTTCTGAGCAGCCTTTCGCCACCCTTCGAATATCGTTCCAAAGACCGACTTACCCTCCTTCAGATGAGCCATCCAGTCCTTCTCTTGCCCCCCTGAGTAGCCCTTACCCCCAACAAGCTCCCCCAACATCACCCTCTGTGGCAGACGCTCCTCCCCCGTACGTGCTACGAATCCCGCAGACACTATCCTCCGTTTGCGCACTATCGCCTCTTTGCTCTCGGAAGCTGTCTTGGCAAGCGCGTCGGCGTACGATAGGGTGTGGTCGTCGCGCTTCCGTTTCCGCCATCCGAGGCATTGGAGGAGCATGCAGTGGTGAACCCGTCGAAGCCTATTACAGTCAGGCTTGTTCGGGCTCCACTTCATGCAACCGTAAAGCGGTGTCTTTACTACCCGTAACTTTGCAACAACCGGATAGAATAGGAGTAGGAATAGGGGATGGGGATCTCTAACAGAGCGCAGAGGGACCAGCGCCAAGGTTTTTTTCGGGGGTAAGCGAGACATGATCAACCCTTCGTCGCTTTGAGAGATGTTCAATATTCGCCTGCTAGCCGCCGCGTTTTCCTCCCAAGCACTGGTCAAGACAGCAGCAAGTTGCAGTCATGCTATGGATTCTCTTGACGGTGAGAAACTTTTTCTTACCGTCATACATATAAGCGTTCTTCCCCCCCCCCCCACCCCCCACGCCTCCTCCTTCCCCACCATCCACACCATCGCCTAGACCTAGCACCACGCGTATAGCAAGCCCCTACATCTATTCGACCTAAAGCTGTTAAAAACCGTTTTGCCCCCCCCCCCACCCCCCCGAACACTCCGCCCTCTCCTCACTGGTTGTACGACTTACAGGATATACGTGATAAACTGGTGCATTCCTTTCAAAAACGTCAGATGTGTCCCCTTGAAGGATTTATAGTTTCCACGCACAGATTGAGTTGCCCCGCCCGTCCCCGCCCCCCGCTCCCTCTTGTTCAAACCCAGCCCCCCACGCCCTTGAAAACTCCGCCCTCCCCTCACCGGTTATACAACTTACAGGATGCACTTGATAAACTGATGCATTTCCTTTCGCAGCTGTCAGATTTTATCCCCCTCCAAAACGGGTTTTATAGTTTCCGCGCACAGACTGACTAACATCACCCTGTTGACCCTGATAAGCTACACTGTAGTTGCAAGGGGAGTCGCCGACCTATATCCTTAATGAGGACACACAATCCGTAACACGCGCGATCGGAGTATCACACACAGCTTGCAAAGAGGAGTTTCGACAAAATCTTCCATCTCACAGCTGGAGTGTATTTTCATTTTTATATTATAAGCGTTGCCCATAATGTACCGATAACATCAGTCATGCAACACGCGTGTATGTTTGGAACCACACCCTGAACATTTCCTAGATTATAATGGTCTCTTGTGACCACAATTGATTCGGGGTGCTGTATATCGATTGTAACTGCGGCCACAATTGATTTCGGGTGCTTTCTATTGAGTAGAATTTTGGCCACAATTGATTTGGGGTGCTGTCTGTTAATTGGAATTGCGGCTACCATTGGTATTGCGGTCACAATCGATTTGGGGTGCTGTCTGTTGATTGGAATTGTGGCCACAATCGATTTGGGGTGCTGTCTATTACTTGGAATTGTGGCCACAATTGATTTGGGGTGCTGTCTATTACTTGGAATTGCGTCTACAACTGATTTCGGGTGCTGTCTATCAATCTGAACAGCGGCCACAAATGATTTTGGTTGCTGCCTATTACTTGGAATTGCGGCTACAATTGATTTCGAGTGCTGCCTATTAATCGGAATTGCGTCTACAACTGATTTCGGGTGCTGTCTATCAATCTGAACAGCGGCCACAAATGATTTTAGTCGCTGCCTATTGATTGGAATTGCGGCTACAATTGATTTCGAGTGCTGCCTATTAATCGGATTTGCGGCTACAATTGATTCGGGTGCTGTCTATCAATCGGAATTGGGACTACAAGCAATTTTGGTTGCTGTCTATCAATCGGAATTGCGGCTGCAAGTGATTTCGGATGTTGTCTATCAATCGGAATTGTGGCTACAATTGATTTCGGGTGCTGTCTACCGATCGGAATTGCGGCAACGATTTTTTTTGTAAGGTCAGGACAGCCGCCTAGCCTAAAGTAATGAAAACACAACGATGCATTTAAGGTCAGCTCAGAAATCCATTGACCGAACCATTCCTATTGATAGGCAAGATCAGAAACAAATTACTGAAACAATAACAATTGCAATTGGAAGATCACAGCATGAGTCTGCTGTATTAATCGTTTCCATTAATAGACCAGACACGAAACGTATAGATAAACAATTCAATTGGAAGGTCAGGACAGAAACCTATTGCCCGAACCATTCCTATTGATGGGCAACATCAGAAACAAATTGTTGAAACAGTTTCAATTGGAAAATCGGCGCATGATCCTATTGTGCGAACCATTCCTGTTATTTGACCAGACAACAAACAAAGAGTTAAAACAATTACAATTAATTTTTTCTTTTTTCTTTTTTATCCTCCGGCGGATGGGGAAAAATAAAGCTTTAGCTCACCACACTTCCACGTATTTTCATACGCGTCGTGTGTCGATTTAACTCAGTTGCTTTCGCAGCCCAACGCTAGCTGGCGCACCCTTCGGGTCCCACTGTAGGTATAGCGTAAGCTGTCCCTATCAGTGGTCTTCGTTACAATCCCGGCAGCGCAAGCTGCAATTCAAAGGTCAGGACCGAAACCTGTTGACAGAACAATTCCTCTTAACAGGCAAAATCAGAAACTATTAGTTCAAACAATGTCAATTGGAATATCAAAACATGAACCTATTGTGCGAACCAATTTCATTTAGAAAACGTCAGGACGAAATGCTGAAAAAGCGATACTCCATTGTGGGTAAGTTCACGATCCCATTGAAGAAGCAATAGAGTATTGGAGTCTCCTGTACATATAAGTTGCAGGAGACATTGCCAGTTGATTGACAGTCCCCTAACTCAATTGCTCGAATAATTCCAATTAATAGGCGGGACCACCATGTGTGTTGTCTATGTAATTTAAATTGCAATACTTTGTTGGCGAACCAATTGTCCAAGTAATTCCAATTCATAGACTTCTCAGGGCATCTACTGTAGATGCACTAGTCTATTGCAATGTCTAATGTCCAAGGCATAAGCAGAAACGGCCTGTCATAACCATTATGCTAGTCGCGGACTCCGAGGTCTCCAGGGTATATACAAAACACCCTGGACCATAATGGATTAGTCTGCGAGTAGCTGTCTACTAAGATTCTGTTTATGTTCCTACCTATTGTTGCAATCAGTATGACTGTCTACTGTCTACTGTGTACTACAGTGTACTGTACTCTGTGCTCCCTAATTGTACGACATGCATTGGCAACAAACGAGGCACCATAAATATATATCAAATCATTCCTTGGTGTCATGGACTTTGGTCAGGAGTTTTTTGTCTCGGCCTAAGTATGCGATTCGCGGAACTGGAATTCTCGGTCGAATATGGCTTGGTTCGAGCGCCGCCTTCGGGGGGCGGCTCCAACGCCCCTCGCCCTGCCGTGTCCGTTCCGCACATCGACGTGAACTCGGACGGGTGCCGAGCGAGACGAGCGAGTGTCGAGGAGGAATTTTGGAAAAATTGTTGAATCTTAACGGCTGCAACGCCTGAATGATTTACAAAATTGGCATCATTTCCAAACGGTACGTGATAATGTTTGGAATTTTGCGGTGGCATACTTCGAGCGTTAGGTTCTTTGCTGTACTTTTTTACTAGTTCGTTTGGTTTCTTGCTCGGCATGTCATTGCTTTTGTTTCTGCTCGTTTTGCCAGCTGGAAATTCAATTTTTTAGTGTGGGTTCACCTAAAACGTAACACAACTTACCGACAATATCCAACAACTTCGTGACACAAATTACCGACGGCAAGACGTTTCGTGACAAAATAACTCCCAAACCATGATACTTTCAAGTACTGTAACAGAATTTCGAGACAAAACCAAGCAGGTAGAGCCGTCTCTTCGGCCTTTGGCCCTGGCTTTAGCACGGCCGCTGACACTCCAGCCAGCCTCTGCTGTAGGCATGAACGAATGCGGTTGATTCGCAGCGAACTATCCCAATGTGCTCGCTTCTATGTGGCCATTGTCCATGCCTCCCTTCTGTTTTGAGCTCGTCGTCGCACGGTTGAGGTACGAGGAAACCCGTACGTACTCGGTGAGGACAGCAGTATGTACGACGAGCATGAACGCCAACTGACGACATTGGCAAGCACACAACAGCAGGTGTAGCAGCAGTAGCCGAAGGGCGAAACTTCTAGCACATAATGCAGCAACTAGTAGCAACCAGAACTACAGCAGATAGCTCAAAGTGCAGTGCGAGTGCCGTTGGCAAGTTTAGTCGTACACGCATCACTCTGTCCAATATATAACAGAATCTCGAGACAAAACCTAGCAGCTAGAAGAGCCATCTCTTCGGCCTTTGGCCCTGGCTTTAGCACGGCCGCTGACACTCCAGCCAGCCTCTGCTGTAGGCATGAATGAGTGCGGTTGATTCGCAGCGAACTATCCCGCTGTGCTCGCTTCTATGTGGCCATTGTCCATGCCATTTCATGTCACCTTCTTCTGTTTTGAGCTCGTCGTCGCACGGTTGAGGTACGAGGAAACCCGTACGTACTCGGTGAGAACAGCAGTATGTACGACGAGCATGAACGCCAACTGACGACATTGGCAAACACACAACATCAGGTGCATGCAGCAGCAGTAGCCGAAGGACGAAACTTCTAGCACATAATGCAGCAACTAGTAGCAACCAGAACTACAGCAGATAGCTCAAAGTGCAGTGCGAGTGCCGTTGGCAAGTTTAGTCGTACACGCATCACTCTGTCCAATATATAACAACCGTTCATGTCCTTATTGATGAAGAAAAAAAAATACATTTCCTGTAAGAATGATATGTCGTAAGAGTGGACGTTCTGGTGTGCTCCTGCCGGGAGACCATCGAGCACACCGCATGTTTTACCCAAACAAGAGCCAACAAGAGGCAGGGCAGGGGCCCCCAACACAGAGACACGTGACAACCACGGCCAGCTGTCGATCGCGTAATTGGCCGGTAGTCCGTGCTTCGGTGGGTGTATCGAAAATCGTTCGTAGTACTACAGCTGTAGACCGTCGAAAGACCACGTGACATGTGACATCCCGTTCTGGTGGCAGCCTCGCCAGTGGACCCCCCAAATTTTATTTTTCTTTTCTTTTTCTTGGCCCCATGCACCCATTTCCTTTCCTTTCTTTGTTCTTTGTTTCTTTTTTGCAATTGACTTGCGTCTGTTGTGCGTATGCGTAGTGATAGATACTACGTGTGATATATACGTGGTGGTCTTTCTTGGGTGGCAAGCGGTATAGTCGGTTTTCCCAGGCGCGAGTAATGAGACGTATGCACCGGTATGGACCTGGCACATCGTATACTGACTCCCGATTTCACTTTTATATGTTTCTGGTGGAGGCATGAATTGCGTCAGCTGTGATTTATGCGTGTACCACCTTGGGTTGTTTGTGTTTTTCCCTAGGGTATTCCTCTGCTCCAGAGTGACTGGAACCAGTCCTGTGACCACGGACTGGATTGTGCAAGTTAATGTGAGAACGACAACAACAACTGAAATATTGCCTGTTTCTTGACCTTTCAGCTGCTTCCTGAAAATTTGGTTCTTCTGCCAACACGATTTTGAACCTTTTCGCGATTTTTTCTTTTTTTCGTCTAGTAAGTTGAACTTCCTACCATTTGCCGCTAATTAGACGCCTGTGCATTAGTCGCGGAACGGTCCAGCTTTAGCTTTTCTTTGATTACCGCCATTTGTTTTGTAGTTGACGAAGCTTCATCGGCTGAGATCTGGGCTTGGCTCATCAGCTCCGCCCAGCACCCCATCGCAGCGCTATAGCTCACAGCAACGAAGCGCCGTGCAGTGCCCTGCGGCTCAGCTCAGCAGCGCACCGCAGCGCAGCGCTAGCTCAGCAGAGCGAAGCGCTATGCTTTGCCGTGCTCTGCCGTCGCGATCGTTCGTTGTTCATGATATCTAAAACTCCGCGTAGGCTGATATTTAGGTATTTGGCGCTTTATTCTATATCGCGTCAACCATCGTAATATCATACAATATGGTGGAGGGAATGTAATCTCTATGCAAAGATCCTGTTTTGTTTTAATCAATTGTCAGCCGGCCGCCCCGGTGGTCTAGTGGTTTTACCCTCGAATACTACCAACCTTTGGTTGTCCTTGAGTTCGACACCCACCACGATGAACTTCGACTTTATTTGCAAAAATGCAATAAAAAAAAAAGATCAACTGCTGAGAGCGCCTGCTTTGTACAATTCGACGCGAGTCGACGAGGGAAGAAAATGCTCGATTCTCCTCGCGGTAAAAATGAAGGCACGTGCCGAAGTGGGGAGGGAGGAGGAGGGCCCGCTATGTGACCCCGGATCTGGGTTACTACTGGGAAGGGAGCTCGAGAATGGTGCGGGGATGATACATGGGATGAAGAAAAAAAATGTTGCAAAGAAAGGTATATGATTATTTCTACCAGTAAATAATATGTCAGTCTCTAGGAAATACGCACGGCACCATCAGCAGTCGTCATGGTAGAGACACTCCGGATATTATGTATTGAGGGGACGCGTCCGATTTCGACAACGTGAAAGCACCCACGAAGCAAAGATAGCAGACACACATATCCCGCCTTCTCGAGAAAAAACAGAGAAGAAGCGCTACGCCAACCTCCCGTACGAGCAAAGCCACCCCCGCACCTATCTTAGACAACGCCGACGCAACGAGAGATCGCCCTCCTCTTCTTCGTTTTTCTCCTCGCCCGCAACCACGCAGACCAATCAATGCGACAGCCTTCACGTAACATACAAAACAATCTTCTTCCAAAACCTCGCCGGCTGACATGGCCCCATGTCGACGTTTGATGCAAACCGATTTTGCACCTTGTCGATTTCGAACCTTCATTGCCACGGGGACAGCAGTGCAGTCTCTTCATTAATGCCAAGGCCTCTTTCGTTTCGCCTAGAGGCGACGCAGGTTCTCAATAATACTCTTTTCGGTATTTTCGTTTGATAGACGCCAACTTTTACTTGACGGCGCATTCAACATAGTGTGTTTCGCCTATCCTTGCCTTCTTTGTTGTATAATATTACGTTTTTTCTCTGTCAAAGCATGACTTTCATAATCCCATGTTCGTATTAAACTCTTGGCATTACTTTAAAGTTCAATGCATGCCGAATTACAGCTACACCTTAAGTTGTCGAAGTGCTGCCCTGCCCTACCCGAAGATGCCGCCGGCGCCCATGCGGAGCCCTTGTAGATATGTGTAAGTCTACTATACTCCTTCATGCTGTTATTCCGGAGATCGATTGTTAGCAGGATGAATTATCAAACAACAAAGGGGGCAAAAAAGCACCCGGCTTCGTGTAAAAGCGCTTGGCTACAGTTCATTTCGTTGGCTGGTCTTACCAAGTATACAGAGCCTCGATCGAACACAGTTGTAGCGTAGGAGAGCTCGCCTATGAAGTGGTGATGCTTCCCTTTTTTTTTGTGAAATTTCATCCGGTTAACAATAGATCTCCGTAATAATCATTTTATTATAATGTAATGGGCCAGGTTCCTAACAGAAGCAACATGAACACGCGTCTACGGTAATCCGTCGATGGCGTGTCTCTGACATCAAGGAGACTGAACATCTCCGTAAACCTCGGTGACGTCCCACCATCGAGAGAGTCAGTCTCGAGGAAGTTAATTCGCCACCGAGAAGATCCGTTACCCAGACATGTCCCTCGGAGTCTCGATGAAGTTGTCACCCCATCGAGGAGATGAGTTACCAAACGGTGTCCTTAAATGTGTCCCTCGGAACTTCGATGACGTTGTCATACCATCGAGAAGATCCGATACAACGGAGCACCCCAATCTCCACGGCGGAGTATGCTCATGAGATTGTCCTCTTGTCCTATATATCCTGGCCGATATGTTTTGTCCAATATATATATATGTATATATATATACAAGGGCTTCGCTCGCGGGCGGCTGGGCGCCGCCCGCTACGCTTGCGGAAGGAGGAATGGACATTCAGTAGGAAGGCGGAAAAGAAGCACAAATGGCGCAACTGGCGACTTGAAAATGCCAAGAGCTCCATATATAATACAACGGTACAGGATAGAGACGATTATGATTATGAGTTTGTTATTATCATCCATTCGCCCAGTCCATGATGGACACGTCGGAGGACTTGCTTGGCATATCCTTCCACCTCTCAGGTAGCACCTGTACACTTATTAATAGCTCTCTCTAAGTCGATCATCAATAATAAATTATCGCAGTGCATAAACACCAGGCACGCGCTTGTCAAGGATAGAGACAGGAAAACTACAACTTAAGATGTAAAGGAGCGCAGTGCCAAAAAAAACATGCTGGAAGCAGGAACTTGAACGCACACACCGCAAACATGTGAAGTACATTTGTATTCCTGAAAGACGAAGAGCACGCATTTAGGCATAGTTCTCAAAAAACGATGCTGGTATAATAAACCACAACTTAACGTTCTATAAAGAACGTGCTGTCAACATTGCTTCCGAAGGAGCATGCAGGCTTGCTTGGACTCTTCCTCCTCAGCGGAGGTACCCAGCACCTTGCACTCTTGTTTTTTGTCGATGATCTTGTGGATCTGTCCACAAACGTTGAAGCATGGCGGGAGGACGTCGATAAGTATGTGTAAAAAAGTATTCGTACTTCTCTCCAGCAGACGTCGTAACCATCCAAATTATTGGAGCTCCTTTCGTTGTTAGTAATTGTTGTGGTATTGTTGTACTTGCTTTTGGTACTCGGAAAAAGAGCCGCACTTCATAGACTATATCCGCACGCCATCCCCTAGTCTTGAGCAAGAGACATGGATGTTTCGACTCGTGACACATAGGACGCAAGATAAGAGTAGAACGTACCTCGATGTCGAACGCCCTCGTGGCACCGTGGGAATGGAATGCGGGATGTATAACGAGCAAGTGGTCGCCTGCCTTCTTCAGGAGGTCACCGACCTTGATGTCGCCGGTGCACTTCGTGTTTATGTCCTCGCCGACTTGGCGGCCCTCGGCGGCTGCTTCGCAGGGCTTCTGCAAACGACAAGAACGGATGGGAATACCTTGCGTTCAGTGAATGTTCAAAATAGTAAGGCCACGTAGCTGTCGTCGATTTCCAAAGTTTGAAAGGAAGTCGTACAATTTGACACTGCTGTTGTAATGAAAGCGGTCGTTTATGGGCAAAGCCCTGCCTGGTACCACAACGTTGCTAACACCTATGAAACCACCACTGGGACAGGGACGAACGGGATTCACAGTCGCAACTGGTAAGCGTAAGCCCCGGTATACTGCTATATAAGGCCTACCGGCGGAATACCGACAACGAAGGGTAAGAGACAGTACCTGCTGTATATATTGTTCGGTACTACTCTATTACTGCTGCTATCAACACTATTACGACCGACGTGTACTGCGATTCCTGAAGAGGTTGCGCACCCTACTTGTACTCGTTAATACAAAGAGTTCATGTGTTTGTATGAAAAATGAGTAACAGTAGTAGTACACCGCGTCACTACATAAACAACTCGCTAACCCCAATCACGGGACTGCTCTCCAGCATCACCCAGGTTAACTTCAGCTTCTGTTTACTGCTATATATCAACCTCCAGTGTGTACTGCGACTGGTGCTGAGGTATCATGCTGCTGTGTTATTCATCACTGCATAGACCATTTTTACAACTCTGGCTGACCCCCGTGATTAGACTTGCCAGTTTTCATTGCGTCTTACATGTATAGATACCACGTAGTCGTAGTCTTACATCCAAAACGTGTGTTTATATCACAGCACAAAGCGTCACTGCATGGACCACTTGTCAACCCCCGCTTACCCCGATGACGGGACTGCCCCGTACTCGTAGTCGTACATACATGAAGTGTGTTTGGCTGTACGTATGAAAAAGAAATCGCATCACACAGCGTCACTGCATAGGTCTACTCGTAGACCTGAGTACACGTACTCGTACATGCAAAAGTGTGTTTGTACGCATGAAAATGAAATCACAGCACACAGCTGCGTAGACAACTAGTACAACATGCTTACCCCGACGACGGGACTGCCCTCCGTGACCACCAAGGCGAACTTGAGTTTGTTCAGGCTCGCGTTCCCAAGCACAGCTTCCACACCGTGTGGTAGTTCGACCACGCTGGTGTAGCACACACATGCTACAGCAGACGTTGCAGACAGGCACACAAGGTCAAACAATGTAAATTTCAATGTGCATCATTATTGGAAACAGGATTTGCTTGAGTTCACCAACACCCAAAACCATATACTGGTAGTCTATTGCGCACAACTTGCAGCACACAACTCTCAACATCATCAGTAGTATAGTAGCTGACAGCAAACATCAAATTCCAACAACACGAAGAAATGAAACTCACGTTTCGTCAAGCTCTCAGCTCCTTCGTTAGGGACGCCGATCGAAGATGAATCACAGGTGTCCGCGTCACACCAGTCACACACACGAGGGTTGTCGCCGCTTCCCCAGTGCTTTTTGTTAAGGTTATGAAAAGCTTGGCACGTGGAAGGCTCGTCACTCCTGCAGGTGTCGCAGACAGCGTACTGGGAACTCCTGTTTTTACTATTTCGTGCGATGAGGAAGCCGTCACAACCCTTGCTCGGGCACGGCCAATCAGGATTGCCAGAAGAAGCTGAGTCCCGTTCTTGCCCGACCAGCTTCCACACGCCTGATCCTGAAACTCCACCACCCCCACTGTTGGCGGAGCCTCCTCCCGCACTAGCCTTGGCCCGCTTCGCAAATTTCAACTTCAAATTGTTATTGCCGATCCGGCAAATTTCAAATTCAAATTGTTTGCAGCCGTCAACGGCAATTCCCTCCCACTGCCCAACAGCCAGCAATTGGCCATTCAAAAGTAAAAGTACAAAAAAGAAGTTGCTGAAAAAGCAAAATAAAAATATCAGAGAGCAAGCAGTAAAGGTTAGAGAATGAGAGCTAAAGTAAGAATGAGACTAGGGAAAGCAAGGAAGGCAAGGAACTTCGGGACGGTTCTTTTCCCCAGCAACTAATTTTCTTTTCGGCAATTACGGGCTGAGAAGGGCCGAGAGGGGGGAGGATATGCCGAGCGAGACGTCCGAGGGGGGCGAGGTCTAGGTATATAGTTTTATATATTTTATTTTATTTTTCCTATATTTCTTGTCCTATATATACGCTGAAGGGGTAGTGTCCCGATTTCATCAGCTAGGGTCGCATGCCATCGGACCCTTGGCGGCCGGGCAGGCAAGGTTGCCCATCCACTCTCGCCACTTATTTGTCGTGACTCTGTCCGAGTCTCGCACTAGGCTCGCCTAAACTGCGGCTGCTTTCACATAAACACCTCGACGCTTACCGTCTGGGGTAAGGGGGGCGCTCGTTACGTCCGTGCAGCGTTAGGAACCGATTGAATAACAATATACATATATATGTACATATACATATACATATACATATACATATACATATACATATACATATACATATACACATACATAACAAGTACATATACATATACATATACATATATACATTTACATATGTATGGTGATTCTTTTGGGGGGGGATTCGGCCAGGAGTTTTTTCGTCTCGGCCTCAGTATGGGATGCTCGGAACTGGAATTTCTCGGTCATATCGCTTCGTTCGAGCACCGTCTTGGGGGGGCGGCTCCAACTCCCCTCGCCCTGCCTTATCCGTTCCGCACCTCGACGTGAACGCGGATGGATGCTGAGCGAGACAAGCGAGAAGCGCGCAAAAATTTTCATCTTGAACGGTACCCTCCAGTTATTCGTCGGATCTTGATGTATGACGATATTAATAAAATATAACTTGGCAAGACATTGCTTTCAAATCGGCGTCATATTTTGTCCCAAAACAAATAATACTTACTGTGAAAAAAATCTCCATGGTACCGCGGTAGGTATCATAGTGTAGTAGTAGTGCGTTTATTTATTGAATTTCGGTAGGTACGCGTACGTACATGGATGTAGACGTGTGGCAAAAGCGTACGCATGACTAAAACGGGGAGGTAGTGATTACGATTGCTGTCCTAGAAAAAGCCACACAGCGGCACTACGGGTGGCTGCGTCCCCGACGTCGAGGGTGGTAGTTCGGGCACATCGACATAGTTTGTGCTCGTGCAAGTGATATAGGTACGAGTAAGAGCACACACACTGACTGATGCTCTATTTCACACACGCTTTTTTGTCTGACTTATAGCATGGATGGAAAGGGTGTTGTACCAAAAAACAGGAAAAGATGTTTCAACATGAAAAACAAAGGGAAAAATCGTTCTTATTGTTAAGCTGCGCCACGCGAAGGTCGTAGACGGTATCCACGTAAGAAACCAGTGGCATGCATTCGTCCCGGTATCGCATGGACGGGTGATTATTTTCCCCTAGAAGACTCTATGGAGAAGTACAGGAGGTGTGGAAGACGTGCTTTGTTGCTGCTGTGGTGCAAGTCTCCGTTGCTGTTTTGGTCGTCTGCCGCGGTAAACTGGAAAAAAAGGAGGTCGTGTTGGGTACGTAACTGACAAATAATCTTGTGCTCCTTCCTACTTGATGACGTGCTCCTTGCTGCTGATTGCTGGTTGATCATCTCTAGTGAGCTGTATAGAGCCGGTCGCCCCGGTGGTCTATCTAGTGGTTACCTCCGAATACAACTAACGTTGGTCCTTGAATTCAAATACGACCGTTCGTTGTGAGATTTTTTGCTTCATTTGTTTGCAGAAATGCAAAAGTAGGACCAACTAACTGCTAAGAACCCCTAGCAGCGTGGGTAGGTACAATTTGACGCGAATCGACGACGGAAGAAAATGCTGAATTCTTCTCGCGATAAAATGATGGCACATACCGTAGTGGGGAGGGGGCAGGAGGGCCCGCTACGTGACCCCTGATCTGAGTTATACTACTATTGGGAGGGAGGGCGAGAGTAGTGCAAGGATAATAAATAGGACGGAAAAAAAAACTGATACAAAATTGAGAACAGGTTTTGAGACAAGCTACACCAGCAAGCAATTAATTACAGCAGTACAGTGGGGGTATTCAGATTCCAGATCACTCTGTGACAAGCCAAAACAGGCGCTCATTGCTCTAATCTGTTGTGTAGGCAATATATGGCTGTTAGTACGCCGGGGCATGGCGATTTGACCGTTCTTCTTGTGTCCCGAATAGCTTTACATTTGACGTTCTGGGTACCTACTACATAGATTCATCCTGAGGCCGAGCGTTTTGTACGAATTGCAGTCGCATGGCGAATTTTTGCCCTACTCGAGTAGTAGTATGCAAGAACACCCGCGAAAATATTAGCGAGCTTATGTTTTTACCCAATAAGCGAAATGAAAACGGGATTTTCAGCAACTTTTTTCGGTGTCGCATAATCGACAAAAGACGTGATTATAGTATTCCATGATTATTCGACCATTGCGCAAGTCAAATACGCACTGTTTTGGCCACATTGCAGGCATTTTCCACGGTCATTATGCGCGAGTTGTGCTAGTCTTTTAGTTCCGTTTGTAATATATTATGTCGTTTTGCTTTGAACACCTCATTTTTGCTAGAAAATGTGCTTATGGCCGGGGGGGGCTGAATCCTGGATACAAATCGCTCTAATTCGTCCATTTATATTGCGTTTGGTGCTGTTGTTGCTGTTCAAGTGTTTCGCTCATCCTCATTTTGAGCGTGCTTGCTCGGCACGCCAACCTGATATAGGCTTATAATCGCTTTTTTGTGCGACCTATAATGCAAGTAGCTGATCGAATTGCGTTCGCATTGCAAATGTTCGCCGTATACGGAAGCACGCTGGAAAACCCGAGCCGGTCGAATTAATTGTGAACTTATTGCGTCAAAGCCTACCAGCCAATCACGAATAAGCCAATGAGGTCGGGGTTGACACGCCGTGCGGGGAGGTATCGACCCGGGAGATCATCGTTATAGTTCCCGCGTTGTTGGAGCTGTAGAGATTTGGAGGATTTCTGAAACGGGAATGGGGCCCTTTCTCCCCCGTGTGCGACGGAACTGCCTCCCATTGATTGGTGAGCCTCTATCATTCTCCTAGGGTGGGGCGGCGCCGTGGAGCTCGAACCAATCAGCGATTTTAGCCAACGGAACCACACCATGAGGGGCTACGACGACCCGAGAGAACTCGGTTTTATTCCACGGTTTGTCTAACTTCTAGAGATATAGAATGATCTCCGGACCGGGGATGGGACCCTATCGTCCCTGGGTGGAGCTGCTCTATAGTATACGACCACGAGCCCGTCAGAGATCGGCCGGTCGGTGGGGTTGGGGATTATTTCCACACTGTGCGGAGAGGTATCAGTCCTGGTGATACCCGTGTTTGTCCCCGGGTTGTTGGAGTTGTATATGTATGTGTGGATGGATTATGATCCTGGGATGGGTCCCTATCGTCCCCAGATGGCGGTTACTTTAAGTGCGATCTCCGGCCAATGAGCGACCAGCGATCAGACAAAGAGGTCATACCAGGTAATATGCATATAATTATTTTCATCTAAAACTCGAGCCTGAAAATCTTAACTGCCATGTTCTTAGTTCAGTGCTATCGCGTAATACTAATACTCTATCTACCAGATAGCAACAAGTAGCAGCATTACTAAAATAGCATTCGAGGAATTGAATGAGGAAGGCAGCGACACCGTGTTTCACGCCTAGAATATCTTCAGCAAGTCTCTCCACGATCAGACTATACACACAAAGACTGTCCGTCGGCGAGCCTCGGATCTAGATACTATCATGCATGGTGTATCAGAAGCTGGCTCAGTCCGCGCCTCTCAGTGGCTTCGTAGATATCATGCAGCATACATGGCCACCCCCTTGCTGACCCTGGATGCTTGGTTGAGCCGAAACATCAAGAAACACACTCGAAACGTCTCTTCGTCGCCAGACTAGAGGGTCAGTCTGCGTGGACTCGGATTTATCCGATCGAAATATGATGAAGCTCGGAATCAGATTTAGGCAAGAAACGGCAGAATAAGCAGTCCACTCCTAGTCTATATGGATCGCCTGGCATTACTTTACATTCCACGCGCGCAGACTATGTGTTGTGTGGTAACGGTTTTTACTCTATCGAATATTGAATCGAACAAGTCGAAGTCCTGCCCTGCCCTACCCGGAGCATGGGTGCCGGAGAATGCCGGCACCCATGCGGAGCCCTTCTATATATATATATATATTTAGAACATGAAAAAATACACTTGAGCTGTGATTATCGACCCAGAAGGTTTTTTTATCAAAACTCAGCTTTGCAAGCTGCGTGTGTGTGATACTTCGATCGCGCGTGTTACGGGGTGTGTACCCTCGTGAAGGATACAGGTCGGTGACTCCGCTGCTAATGCCAGGGTCAACAGGACTAAGACGTTCAGCCTAGTTCTGCCCGCGGAAACTGTATAACCCGCATTGAGGGGGACAAAACCAGACATCTGTGGAATGCAGTATGCATGAAACAATAAGTGTTACAGTGTGAGTCAACTTTTGGAGTGGGCTACGTGGATCTACCGAGTTTGTAAGCAATTTCCTGTGTACTCCCTGTATATGTGGCAGGCCAGCGGAGGTCCAGCCCAGGCCTGACGCTCGGGTTGTTAGTGTTGTCGAGTCATGATGGAACATGCGGTGGACGTCGATTGCTACTGTTCCGAAATAACCTCTTTTCTGCTCTTGATGTAATGCAAAGGCACACTCACACACCTGAATTGATCGAATCAAGACCGACGAGTGAGATCTGGCGTTCTGCATCAGGCGCCGGGCGGTGCACACTTGATCCTAAAGCTCTTCGAACTTCCATCTCACTCACTACCAGGGAATACAGAAACTAACGCGTGGATCCAAAACGCCAGACCCCTGCACCCCTACAGATGGAAGCTCTTACCCTAATTATACTGAAAGATCAAAGGTGTGTGTCGCCAAATAGCCGATTGTTTTCGCTTATCCAGTGCCTTCGTGGTCATTTCCGGGTGGAGCACCCGCAGGCCACAAATGTAAGCTCACCTGTGCAAAGATGTTGGGGAAAGTCGGAATTCATGTCGTGAAAACCACGGAACGACTTCCTCCATAATTCAATAAAATGAAGCTGTTTGAATGTTAAGCGGGGCTACAGCAAACAAGAAACATGTACATTGGGCCTGGTGGGGGCGTCTATTACTGTGAATTTTCGGTGCAATAGAGCTCGACGCGTTTCGTTATGTCGCAATTAAGGACTACAATAGACAGTCAATGTGTGTATGATGTGCATGTGCATGCAATGCAATAGGAAACTATCAATTCACTATTGGACTTTTGTCCATTGTCCAGGGTGTGATTGTTTACCTGGTACCTGGTAACAGGTGCCTGGTACTTTTTACTACAAGGGCTTCGCTTCGCGGGCGGCTGACGCCGCTAACCTCGCGCAACGAAGAATACAATGAAGGGGGCAGCAGAAGAGGCCCATGATTTTGTGTAACTAGCTACTTGATAAGGCCAAGAGCTACTTGTGCAGAGCTGATTGCCCTTTGCTGTGCTGTGCTGTGTGCTTGCTGGCGATGTCACGTTTTGATCGGCAGTACGGGTGTATTTCTGGAGAAGAAAAAAAAAACGTAAAGAGGACAGTCAATGAAGAAAGCAAAGACAAGCATTTACTGTGTGGGTCACCGGTCCACACGTACATACCGCTACTTGGTATCTGGTATTTCGCATTATACCTGGCGCGGCTGTATGTACGAAAGAGAGCACAGCATGGCACAACACCACACCGCAGGGCACGGCACCGCACGGTCCCGCACGGCACTACCCTGCGCTGCTGAGCTAGCGGAGTTGAGCTGAGCTGGGAGTACTTTTCTTGCTGTTTAGTACCTAGTGTGACACTTCGTGTGACACCTGGTATGTACGAAAGTAGTAAATACAGCACAACACAGCACGGCACAGCACCGCACAGCCCCTCACGGCAGGACACGGCGCGGCAGAGCTGGGCTCAGCTGGGAGTGACTCGCGAAAAAACGAGGAAAAAAGAAAAAAATTGAACCTGAACGTGAAGAGCAAACAATGAAGAACGCAAAGAAATTAAGGAAGATTCCCAAAAATATGTTCGTCGGTAGTCCAAGAGCTGAGGATGGCTGAGAGGTGGGAGAATATGCCGAGGGGGATATTCCAGGGGGGGGGTTACCTGTAAGTACTTTTATAAACGGCGTAAGCTGTGAGAGGTCGATACTCAACGTTTCAAGCTGTCTGCGGGTGATAGACAGGTCTTGGTTTTTCTAGGTGTATTCTACGTGGATAAAAGCTGGTGACTGCCCCGAATGCTACCGCAGTGTTATACGTAGGTCGTACGTCAATACCTGGTACCAAGTACTCGGATAGTGCAATGTACAAGTTGAGCAAAACGTACTCCAGCAGCGGGTAAAGTTACACCACTGCTGCTGGTCTTTCGCGCATATTGAACCGTTTATTCAATCCAATAGAGTGAACACCAGCACATTGCAGTACAATGGAGTTGTTGATATTGACGTGTTCTTCTCCCCACCCAGCGACACCCAGCACACCCTGTATCCGTAGGACGGGTTCTCCATCCTATGGTTTCTACCGCAGTCTACTGCTGTACAGACGTATGTGCAGCGATAAATGATCTAGTGTTCATACGAAGCTCCAAGTAGCCTCGCGTACCAGTAGACTGACTTGTTTTTTTTTTATCCTCCGGCGGATGGAGAAAAATAAAGCTCTAGCTCACCACACTTCCACGTATTTTCATACGCGTCGTGTGTCGATTTAACTCAGTTGCTTTCGCAGCCCAACGCTAGCTGGCGCACCCTTCGGGTCCCATTGTAGGTATACCGTAAGCTGTCCCTATCAGTGGTCTTCGTTACAACCCCGGCAGACTGACATCATTACTTCGCCCTCGTGCCTTCCTCCCGCTGCTGCTGCTGCTACTTCTACAGGCGGACGTGGTAGTAGAATTCACTAATTCGAAGAAGACGGTGACCGCCGTCGTCGGGACGCCTCTCTCTCAATTGTGCGCCAAGAACAAAATCAAGGTGATACTACTTTTTAAACAATCATTACACTGCATGCATACGGCAGCACGCGACACCACTTCTTACTTTGGGTCAGGCTTAAATTATTGTGTGAGGCAGGATGTGTCCAACAGTAACAAACTATAAATAACGTTCGTGTACGAAACTGGTTTTCGTAGATCTGGGTCGCATATGTTTCGTCCAAAATCGAGCCAAAAAAACATGATTTGTTAACTCCCAACCTCTTTAATGCGGTCATGTGCCACTACTGCACATCAACCGATCAATCCGTGCGGAGAATCTGCGATAAGAGGGAATAGCAACGTGGCGGCTCACCTTGTTAGATTTTGCTATTATCTTCATGGTTGCTCAGGGACGACCAACGGAGAGATCTTCACACGTCCGTGTGTACATTTGTTTTGGATGGCGCCGGGCGGGGCGTCCGTCTAATCTTTTCTCGGTACGCCGAAGCGACCAATTTGCTGCTTGCCATGCGGAATTGTTGCTGAGTGTGCGAGCAATGGTTGCATGTATTTACCCCCAGGCGTAGTGTTTGAGGGATGCGGAGACGCGACACATAATGACTTTTTGAACTTTCTCGTACGGGCACTTTTTTTTTCCCCTTTTGACGTATTCCATTTCATTCCAGTTCCACAAAAGTTTCCGTAGATATGCTCGCGAGTCGAATATCAACCTTGTGCGATAATCCGCTTGGCCTCTCTATAACTCCATACATGTTTAGGGGGCGGGTACTTTAAATTCTTATCTGGCTACATGTGGCAGTGTAGTAGAAGGGTTAACCGCGCGTACGCCGCATCGGAAGAAAATGAATCCGACACGGGTGGAGTCCTTTACTTGTCTCTGCGTCTGCGCGCCCCAGGTGAAATACAGCTGCAAGCAGGGAGACTGCGCCACCTGCTCCATCAATATCGACGGCCGTAACGTAAAAGCATGCCAGGGGAGAGTGCCAGCATCTCGCCGCATCGTCAAGATCAAGGCGTGACCTGTGACCGAACAAGTATTACGAAGGAGATCCATATCGACGCTGACCGCCCAGGGCGCAGAACAAGCTGTCTGTGATTGGCTGCTCCACCAACGCAGGACAATATGTCTGTGATTTGTTTCCTCGCACACTACCTGTTGCTGCGCTCCTTCCAGCTGTGTATTAAATCGTTGGGAAGGGATTTCCACGCGGAGCAGAAGCATGTGGGGTGTGCACGAGGACCTGTAAATGGGGATGTGCGCGGGCACTGTGAACGTCAATCTGACAACTACCACATGCGCCTTTTGTTGGGCGATTTGGACATGATAAGCGCTTTTGTGACGCCACCAACGCGACAGGCAGCCTGTTAATCTGTCACAATTCAAACTGGCTGGCAAAGCTGCTTGTCGGCCTTTCCCCACCGCCCACCCGCCCGCCCGCCCGCCCGCGCTCTGTTGGCGTCCTGGTTGAACGGAAGGTTTTCTTGTTGGACAGAAGGCCTCTTGGTCCAAGAGAAGGCTTTTGAGCGGGATTGAGAGAAGACGTTTGGGTGGCCAGAAGGCTTGGAATACAAGAGAAGGCTGTTTGGTTGAATATAAACCAGGCTCTCTGGTTTACGAGAGATCGTTTTGGTTGAGAAAAGGTTTTTCTTCCCTGAATGTCAGGCAGGGTTTCTGGTTGACTAGAAGGCTTTGTTGTATGAAGAAAGGTTTTTGGTTCAGAAGGACTTTTTGTCGCCAAAAAGAAGGAAGGCTTTTTTCTTAGGAAGGGGCGCTTTTCCAGGGTATGTCATCTTGCAGACGGACCGATCGACCGACCGACCGACCGACCGGCCGACCGACCGACCGACCGACGCCCAACGGTGGTTGCAAGTTTTTGCATCTATAAACCGTCATGTTCATACGTACGTAATCCCGCCATTTACGTTCCCTGTCTGCACACTGCCGGAGTTTTCCCATCGGTCGACGATTGAGTATAGAGAAAGCGCGTTTCTCTTAATCCCTTTACAACTGGAAAACCGTTTTGGGGACAAATTTACTTGAAGTTAGTATAGGGAGGGATTTGGGGGCTCTAAAGGGGTTAAGCGTACCGGTAGTAAGTACAGGTCGGAACGCCGATAGATTATTTTTCGGCACCTACGCTTGAGGTTTGGGGGGAGGGAAGACATCGCCCACCGACACACGTAACAGGGCATTTTAGAAGTGATTTTCACACCGCGCTAATTTATGGGACACATTATGTAAGGGCGTGGGAGACCATGATACTTCGAACATCGACACGAGAGCTGGCAGGCCATGCCTCCCTTCTAAGGTTGAGCGAGATATGCATAAAATCCGTAGACGATTCATGGCTGAGATTCACACAAGCTACGGATCGATGGGAGAAGAATGGAAGTCACTGGTGGGGGAGTTTTTACCTAATTTTCTATGGCGCAAAGCACGTGAGGCTGTGGTGCCGTGCGTGCCACTTTCGGATACTGGCGTGCTGACTCGATGCTGCCTAAAATGTTTACCACTGCCGCGAACGAATTATGGAAATCAGCAGTGAGCCGCTTTAACGCAAAGCTCGAGCACCTCCTTCATGTTCACACCACCGCCAATATGCACGATGAATGGCGGAGCTCTAACGGACGAAGATCAGGCCTGCCTGTGTTGTTCGCCCACGTCCGAGAATACACCGCATACACACGTACACGACGGTCGGAGAAGCGACAACTGTGAGAGGGAAGTGGATTTGCTGACATTCAATTTTCTTGCATCCGACGCAGTAAAAAAAGTGTCGGGATTGCGCGGACGCGTGCGACGGTAAGGGTGCACATGAAGATGCAAAATTCCACAACCTAGGCAGTACAGAACTCGAACGCCCAGCGACGCCTGCTGCACCAACTCCAGGCTCTTTTGATCGGACATTGTGTCATGTGGTTCTGTACTAGCCATAGTCCTTGGTGTTTGAAGGAAGATTCAAGGTCGTTGCTGGACGTACCCCTGGCAGCAGTTTCTAGAAGAATCCTGCATATTAAATGAGGGAGCGTCACAACGACAAAGTATTCCGCATATCGTACTTGACGAGTTATGAGCCTACAAACAAGTGTAAGACACTAAAGGTAGGCCCTAGCCTTTAAGGCATGCCTCGAATAATACCCGAACTACCTTTTCTGAAAAAGACGCGCCTGAAGTACTGTTTTTGGTGCCAATATTGCCTATACCTCACCAAACACGTGCCAGGCACGCTTTCGGGCAATTTCAGGCATTCAGATATAATAACGCCGTTAGTCCGAAACTCCCAAAATCAGGGGAAAGGGGACTAAAGGTATTCCAACGATATCCGATATCCACTACAGCAGTAGTTCCTCACTTGGGGAGCCCGTTCTGTCAGATGCATTTCGGCCAGAAACTGCCCCTTTCGTTGCGCCTCGTTGCACACGTCTTTTTTTTGCATTGTACGTACACAGTATAAACACAGTATGATGTACAGGACCAAAAAAAAAAAAGCAAGGTGATAAGAAAGCCAGAGGCTGAGATTCGCAAGGAAACAAGAAATCTGGTAACCGCTATGCTAAAGTTAATGTTTGGGATGCACCCTCTCTCAAACAAGAAATCCACAGCGTAACGAAAAACAAATCCTGCATCTTGTTAGGTGTCCACTGTACTGTAGTAAGTAGTGTCTATCTGTCCTAATTAATAGGAGTGTAAAAAATATTGTGTTTTCGTCAAAACATGCCTTGGTATCTTACTGCAGGCGGGAATACCTCGCATCCGCCATATTTCACACCAAGGGCACGTAGTCCATATACGTAGCGACAGACAACCAGTCATGAAGCACTAGACGATACCAGGTGTCGTACGTCATTTCTTCAGAGGGAGGCCTTAGGCGGAGAAAGGACTCTTCGGAGCAATATTCCAAAAACGTGTTATTGTGCAGTGTGTGGTAGTGTCCGCTTCGCCCCCAAGAGGGCCAACCCCGATAACTTCCGATTTTCGCCATCCCTTGTCCTGGTACACCTCCAGGCGCAACTATCCTATATGATATCCACTGGCCGTCGTCCATCGGCGTGCCGACGCTCACGAAGTTTCAGCTGTTTTTTGCGTCTAGTTGTGTTGGTTTCGGCAGCACCTGGGCATTCGCGGGTACTTCCCCACCATCCACACCACTTATTCCTTTATAATGTGTGGCATCAATAGTGCCTGCCCGGCTGTGCCCCAAGCCCCTCGTCGGGCTGCTTCTCATCTAACCCGAACGCCTCAATGGCAACATCATTAACCAAGAGAACGTCATTTTTCTGTGTTACACCTTGGACTCTGGTTAAGGGGATAGACACTTCTGCGTCCCCTCGGTTACCTCGTCACACATAGCGTCTTCGGCAGGACAACCAATCAACTAAAACATACACATGGAGGAAGCTACAACACCAACACACTTTGAACTGCCTCATAATCGCATCCAGGGTTTAGGAAACCCGGGGATAGATGGAACACGATGAGTCTTGACAAGCCCCGGCGACAACAGATCGCGTGTGCTACGGGGTGTACATGTACTCATGAATATTATAGGCCGGTGACATTTATGGAGGCTACATTGTCGGTAGGGCGACGAGATATGCGCCGCGAAGCATGCAAGACATGAGACAAGGCACGATAAAGACCCAATGCCCGGTTAACGTTGTCGCACAGTCGTACGACCACGATATTTGGTATAAAAACGAGAGTAAAACGCCCGTCGAAGCAGGGCGTTGTGTGTTGCTCGCTTAGACGTACATGTAGCAGCAAGCAAAGCATGAGTATTTATGAGTGGTTTACGGGCAGACAAAACGGTTGTCCGTTTTGGCAGCGCCACCAATCACCATCTTCCGCGTCATTGTATGTTACGAGCACACATTTAAATTTCGTTGTCTGTTTTGGCAGCGCCACCAATCACCTTCTTCCGCGTCACTGTATGCTACAAGCGCAAATTTCAATTTCGCACGGTGTGGTGGGGGCTGCGCCCGGCTGGCGGCAAAGACGCGAGGCAAGCATTCACGTAGAATAGGGAGAGGAGACTCATCACGCCACCTCAAAAATGTATCAATACAGCAGTAAACGCCCAAAAATGTTGGAAAAAACCAAGTGACACGCTCCAAGCAAGGCCCACGTGCACCCGCGCCAACAACGAGAAAATCGGCTTACCACTACGACCTCCCCCCCCCCATCCTCGGACCCTCCAACAGCTTTCCCGGTCAGCATACGTAGCCCCTTGAGACTGGAAAAATGTGTCGGAAACAGACTGCTTGGAATTTTACGAGCAGGAACACTTTGGAGCCGTGGAAGGGATACACAACGCCCTGGCCTGCTACAATAACGTTCTAACCCGAGCGAGTAGACGACGACAATCGTCGTCTGTCGGCGGGGACACAGACATGACCACGGGAAGAAACCACTCAGAATCGCCGCCGGAGGCTGAGCCCTGGCTCATACCGGCGCCTGGCGTTTCGGGCGCTGTGGGAGACTGTGTTGCTGCCGTCGCGGGGGTAACATCGATCTCCATAACACCTTCCATCTCTCGAATGTCTCGCTCGACTCGTGCCTAGAAACGGCGCGGGGGTCACAAAAAAGCAGGGCGAGGGTACACGGGGGAGGGATGGGGGGGGGGAGTACCCATTTGCTGTTTGCCTTAGTTATTGAGAATTGACCACGCATCCCTTTTGAGACGGAGCAGAGTTGCTACTCTTAATAGAGACACCTCCAACACTTGGGCGCTCACTACGTTTCTTGCATATAGAACAAAATGTGCTCGTGTATCGCATCTCCTTCCTGTTTGGCCGGCTGTGGCTACCATTCATCTCCCAGGAGAGAATATCGATGTCTCGCTACTGTCTAGTGCACCAAACTCTCCATGTCACATCTGTCTGATTGCATCAGCTCCTCTTAACACATTCCGTTCCTCCATGTACCGCTCACATTCTCCCACCATATATGTTCTACCCTCGCTCGTCTGCATTGCCACAAGGGTACTTCCGGGCGCCTTCTTCCTCCTCCTCCTTCTTCCTCCTCCATCCGACTACTGGTATAACTCTTTCTCATTTTTCGCACGTCCAGGTCGCGTACACGAAGTCGGAGTTTCGGCGTTTTCGCGCAGTCCATTTAGCGGCGCAAATACGTTTGCATTCCTATCTCTTCCCTCAAGTCTCCGTTAATTTTTAAATGTTCTTCCTATCACGTTCTTTCTTAGCGCCAGCCTTTCCTTTATTTCCTTTCGTTTACTGCTGCCTCGTACCCTCCTAAACCTAGTATCCCTTCTTGCCTTCCTCCTAGGTCCTGCCATCCCTTCTTGCCTTCCTCCTAGGTCCTGCCATGCTTTCTCTACTTCGCTATTCTCCACCTTCTTCTGCTCGCCCTTTTGTTGCTCTCTCCCGTACAGCCCTATCAGCTATTGCTAGCAACCCCTTGTTGGGCATGTTCCTCACATTATATTGCCATTTGCGGGATTTGGCACGGGTGCGGTGGGCCCTTTTGGGAGTTGACTAAAGTATGGCCCGAAAAGCAAAACGAGCGTGCAGCAGTGTATCCGTTAGAAAAAAACTATCTGTTGGGATACTTACCATTAATAGAGCAGTCTACAAATATTCATCTACGAGAGCAAGCGTTTCGGTGCATTTGCAAAGTGCGCATTACCCTCCCCCCTCCTTGCCCTGTGGTCCAGCTTCACCTGGATGCCTATCGCTCGGTCTGGGTCAGCCTGAAAAATCTTCTTGAACTCCCGAGCGTCCACTCCAAACAGGCGTCTGGTGATTGGCTCAGACAGTCGCACACGCAGAACAGATGTGCCGTCCTCGATTTCAATGACCAGCTGTCGCGATACAAAGGAGGGAGCATCACACGATGGGTGTATGGGGTCGCTTTCAGCTATTTGCCAATACATGACAATTTCTTGCGGTTTGCATTCAGTCGTTTGCCCTATAGTAATACAGGCCAGCGCACAAGCGCCGACGTTTCTGTCAAAAGGAAAAGGAGTGTTCGAGATTCCTATCGTGGTGTCCATAAGCGGCCCTACGAGGCGAGATATTCTCGCGCGCAACCCGTACGTTGTGACGCACTCGCTCCGTTCTTTTCTCGCGAGAGGGAGGCTGAGTCAATTGCTCTTGGTCGCCCGGAGTCCGCTCGGTTCTTGAACGAGACAGAAGTACCGGGTTGTCGCTCCCGAGCCGGCCACTTTGACGTCGGAAGAAAAGGCGCTGCACCTGCAATCTCAATCGATGGCCGCCCGTTGCTCCAAACCGTAAGCTAACACGAAGCTGGCAGATAGTCGTCGCACGACACACTCACCGCCGACACGTCAATATTCCACATTCCATGCGTACGTTACCAGTACTTTGACAATTCCGAGGTATTTCATGCACAACAACCGCCGAATTTCCTTCACATTTTTCGGATTGCTGCCGTTTCCACGGACGGGCTCAACTCACGAGGTATTTTTTCTTGCGCAGCTTGCAGCCCATCGTGTCCGAGACCACCGCCTTGACGCGATGCACTCCGCCCGTCACAGACGGTCCTTCCAGGTCCGCCAGAGATGTGTACGGGCTTCGAGGAGGGGGCGTCGGCTGACCATCCCGCTCCAGCTCATTTCCTGCACAGTGTTAATCAGCACCGGTAAGGACAATAGTGGCAACGGGGTCCTTGTCGGCCGCGGCTGTTACGCAATAGGAGTAGGACGTACTTGTGTCGCGCGCCGGCCTGTACCCTTCACGAGGAGTGTAGAACACACGCGACCTACTATAGGTTTTTATCACGCAGCTTGCAGATCTGAGCATCGACCAAACTGTTCACACTCACAGCCGGCGTGCTTGAAATAAACGCCTTCCTACAAAGAAGGACAATCACTACGTACGGGTAGCTAACTAACCTTCTCTCAGCGCACCCGACAAGGCATTCCAACCAGCCGCTTATACTCGCGCGTTGGTTCCAATCACCACGCTACCCCCTCCCCCACCTCCCCGAGTTTTCGATCTCCTGATCGCGTGCCATCTCTAAATCGACCACTACATTTCCATCCCCTCACGCACTGGCCTCCAACTCATCCGCAACCCCTGACCTGAGCTTCCAGTTCTCGAACGGCCGCGCTTCTTCCCCTTCCAACCGCCCCCACTGCCCCCGCTGCCCCGATCGAAGTCCCCCTCAATATCAGCGATTTCGAAGCTGCTGTCGCCACGTCCCTCGCGTGATCTGCGTCTTGCGTCCTCCCTCAACCTTTCCTGCTGCTCGCTTGCCGTGACTATTCTGGGGCGCGGAGTAACGGCCGGCGCCGGCGGCGACATCTCCGGAGGAGAGAGATTTCGCGCAGATCTCGGGCGGGGACTGTCGCTGCGCGTCCCCTGCGTGCCGCCGCCTCGGTTACTGCGCTCGGGTTCGTCCGGAGGTTGCTGGTACCCGTCGCCTGCATCGATGGACGCGTCGTCAAAGTCGGGCTCTTCCAAGTACTCGAACTCCGGACCGTCGTCTCCACTGTCCAGGAACGCCGGCACCTTCTTCGCCTGATTGGGTGCCGGGCACAAAAGCCACGCAACAAAATAAGAGGCCGTTGCAGGGGGCGGGGGGTGGGGGGGGGGGGGTCATCATCATGCATGGCCGCGATCGTAATACCATCGACCCATCGACCCTCGCATCCCTACAATACTGGGACGGAGCACGTCCGGTTCTCACAGACCAGGAAGGGGGGCGAGGGCGGGGACGTACGGCGGTGGAAAACGAGGAGGAATGGTGTGAAGCGCCCAAACATCTGGAAAGTGCAAGACAGGCATCACAGTTGGGTTGGGCACCATTCCCGCTTGTGCTAGATGGGGGAGCAGGGGCAGCCGTACTGTAAATACAAAATGCTGCACGCAAGACGAAATTATCTTTTATAGCCTAAAAAAACAGCCACTCCTACGGGTCGGGAACAAAAGCAAGGCTAACTTCATTTCAGGATAACCTGTATGGAACAGCTTTTAGCAACGTACGATAAACCACGCCAAAAGCCTCCGCGCTAAAGCAGATAATGCAACCTACAAAAAACACTTCAGAAGCGATGCAGTCGGCACTCAGCACTTGGCACGCTCCGCTGACCTCTTTCCCTCGAGCTCCCCCATCTGACGCTGTGCTTGGACGCGCGCCGTCTGATTTCCGATTATCACTCCTCATCGTCGCCGCCGCCGCCTCCGACGCGATCCCCCCCCCTCCTTCCCCTCCTCCCCGTCCCTCCCCTCCCCCCCCCAACCCCCTTCCCCCTGACCCCCCCGATCCTCCCCTCCCCTCCCCTCCGCCCCCCCCCGCGCCCTCTCCTCCTCCTCCTCGCGGAGTTGGAGCAGATTGCGTCACGCCGGCGTAAGGATTGAACACGGCAGAAGGGTAGGCTTGCCCGCGCGAGCTAACAGTGGCGCCCGAACTGCGCCCCTGCCCGCCAGATCGCGGCTCCACGCCGTCGTCCCGCCGCCCCCGCCTTGTGTCAGCCGCGGGCGGCCCCCCAGGATCAGGGTCCAAGTACTCCGGCTGTCGGTTGGTTCGCCCACCGGAATCACGGCCTGGGTTATCCGGCTGTCGGTTTGTTCGATCTGCCGGTTGCCGCGGTCGGCTCTGGCGTGCTCCGCTTCTTCCTGCCTGTCCCGCGCCACCCACACCATTGAGAGGGGAGCGTTCAGTTGCTTCTGTTCCCGGGGTTCGCGCGGGCGGGGTTTGGCTGTTGCCATCGCTGTTAGCCGTGGCGCTCGAAGCGGTTGTGTTTGACCCACCGGCGCGAGCTGACTCCCTGGCTTCCACGAGAGAAGACACCTGTTTGGGCGAATGTTATTGGATGCGAACGAGTTTAAAAGAACACGAAAAGAAAGCCGAGGCTGTCGGTGGGGATTTATGTGGCATATGCCCCTAAGCATCGGCGCTATTTACACTTCACAAAGGAGAGACATTTAACCAGGCGATCTACGATACTTTCCCGCCACGGCGCATCCGGAAAGTAAGGTGGTAGCAAACTGCCGCCCCGCCCCGCCGCACCTTGTGGCCACGGACTAGATCATAGCGATGAGTTAATGTGAGAACAACAACAACAACAACCCTGCCCTGTCCCTGGTCTCACCTGACCGCCTAGCACGGTGGTGTTATCCGATGAGAGCAGCAGGATTCCTCTTCGCACCCACGGCTCAACCAAGAGGAGCTTCAAACCGGGCGGTGGGTCCGCCGACAGCCCGTCAATTCGGCGATACTCAAACGCCGCCACCTTCACGATTTAAGCAGCAACCACGGTGCAAGACAGGGCAGGATAAGACCGGACAGGACACGACATGACAGAACGGGACAGCGCGGGAAGGTCACCCTGCTGTAGGCACCTCTTTTCGCACACGTCAAAGAGGCCTCTGCCAACTTCCACCTGTCGTTTGCACCCCACAACGCTCATCGTTCAATGCCGTGATTCTGCACCTCGATCCCCCCCCCAAAAAAAACACAAAAACTGCCCCTACAGCAGCCGTACAGCAATACCGCCTTGCATGATGGAAATATCTTGTGCGACAACTGTGTTCGTACTTCTTTACCTTGCTCTACACCGAGAAAACAACACATACGAGCGTGTACTTTCTACTTTTCGGTGGTTTATACCCACAGAGAAAACATTGTAGCAACTCTTTAGGCTTTTCCCACCGCACCCCACGGAACTAGCAGCCCTACCGTCTGTCTGCCATCCCCCAAGGCCAGCTTGAGCGTGTGGTAGGAGGAGTCGCCGTCCGCCTTTTCCCTCTGCTCGAAATTCTTGCTAATGTCACGTGAGCTCTCCACCTGACAACGGAGACAGCAGTGTTCCCGAAGTTGCCAGTTGGTCATGCAATGTAATCGCGAAATCGGCGCGGGAGGGCGAGGGGGGGGGGGGGGGGGGGGGGGCGGGGGTTACTAATTTGTTGCTTGCCTTGGTCATTTGACGACTGACCACGCATCCCTTCCGAGATGGAGCACCGTTCCTACTCCTAATAGAGACACCTCCAACATTTGGGCGCTCGTCACGATTCTTCCATACATTACATAGAAAATGTTAGCTTATCCTATCCCCGTCCTGTTTCGCCGTCTGCGGCCACCATCTATCTCCTAGGATAGCGATCGTTTCCTCGCTACTCTCTAGTCTACCAAACTCTTCCATGTCACATATTTCAAATTTCATCATCTCCTCAAACGCATCCCGTTCCTCCTTGTATATTTTACATCCTCCTACTATGTGAGTCCTGCTGTTGTTGTGCCACACGGGCACATATTAGTAGCCACGTCCTCCTCCCCACTACTGATATATCTCGTTCTTCTTCCTGGTAGGTCCAGGGAACTGGTAGGTCCCGGTTTCCTACACGAAATCGCAGTTTCAGCTTTTTCGCGTAGTCCATTGGGCCGTGCAGGTACGTCTTTCATTCCAATATCTTCCCTCAACATCCCGTGTATCTCTAAATCTCCTCTTTCACTTTTTTTCTTATCGCTAGCCTTTCCCTTTACTCTATTGTTTATTTTATTTCGTCTTGTACCCGCCAAACTTCTCTACAGACAGTACCTCTTCTTGGTCTCCCTCTAAATCGTTCCATGTTTTCTCGACTATGTTATCCCATCTTATTCCAGCTCGCCCTTTTGTTATTTTTTCCCATACAGCCCTATCAAACTATGGCTGGCAACCTCTTTTCCGGCATATTCTGTACTTTATGTTGCTTTCTGTACTTTATGCTGCAATTTCAACTTCCTCACGTCTCTGTTTGTTTTAAGTGGGTACGTTCCTAGTTCTGCTCTTAATACTGTATTACTCGTCGTACTTGAGCATCCTAGTAAATTTTTAGTTGCTGCCACCTGTACTGTTTCCAGTTGTTTTATGAACTTCGCGTTCCTTTCCTATACTTCTCCTGCATACTCGTACTCGAACTTTGGTACGATCACATTCATCAGAGTACATACTTTAATCCTATTAATAGTGTCAAGGTGCGGGTCTGTTAGTCGCATCCATCTTGCCTACTTGTGATTTACCTTTTTCTATTACTTTCGCATGTGTGCATCTCAAGAGCAGTCCTTTGAGATCTCTAGGCCAAGGTACATATATTGGTTTACGGTCGGTCGTTCACCTTCTCCCCACTTTCATTTGAAATTTACCGGAGTCACCTTATCTTCGTTACATACAACCACTTACTGCGCACTTGTTCACGTTCGCTGTCACTCTCCATTTCCTAGTGTACGCTGGTGCTTTCTCTATCTATTTCTGCAATCCTTCGGGCGTTTCTGATATTCCCACGAAATCCTCCGCAAACATCAATTCCGACACCGTATCTTCCCCCATCGTGACTCCTTGCTTCGCTGCTTCGACTGCTACTATCATGTCCTTAATATATACTGGTACCTTGAATAGATTGGGTGATAGTGTACATCTCTGTGCAAATCCTTGTAAAATATCAACATATTGGGATATTTCCCCGCCCAACATTACATCTCTTCTCGCACATTCCGTCAAATTTTCCATAATTCTCCACATCTTTTCTCTATTCCCAATTTTCCACATATTTTTCCACCACCCATTCCTCCATACCGTGTCATAGGCCTTCTGTATATCTAGGAAGAAACAGTACGTCGTTAGCCCGGCATCTTTCCTACCTTGAATTATCTTACATAATGTGTACACATGGTCTGTATACGCAACTACGGTTTGGCCTGAATCCTGCTTGCCCTTCGCTTCGTCTTTTGGCCTTCTCTAACATTGTTCCCATTCTATCGTGATCGTTCAAAATCTTGCAGATTGTTTTTCCTACGGTGCTTGATGGCGTTATCCCTCGGCAGTTCCCCGGGTCAGCCTTCTCTCCTTTCTTGAATAAGTTTACGACTACTCCTTCTATCCACCTCTTAGGCGCGTACTCGTTTTCCATATCCAATTATAGAACACAACCATCATAGTACGCATTCCTTCTCCCCCGCACTTCAAAAATGCATTCATTATTTTGTCTGCCCCTGCTGCCTTTCTATTCTCGAGTTTAGGCACACACTTCTTTGCTTCTCATCTTGTGAACTCTCTCTGTACCACGGTTTTCCCTTTCTGACGCACCTACGTTCGCCTCTGCCCACGCGTTGATTTCCTTCTGGAATTCTGCGTCAAACGCTTCGTTGTCTGTGGGTGTGCCTAGTTTGCGGTAACGTTCTACAAGTACTTCCCTCTTTCCCTTCGAGCTACGATTGATAACCATTTTACCGTTATGTGCTCTTAATGTAGCTATTCCCGTGTCTGCCTCGCCTGCTTGTTGACCCAGTATCCATTTTATCCCTACCCACATCTGCCTCATCCCGCCATTAAAGTCTTCGTATGTTTTATAGATTACGTCTTTCCATAATCCCTTCTTTCTCTACCATCTCTTTTACGTTATTCCCATCCTGCCGTTGTTTTACTCGATGTATATCGTGCGTACGCCTCTCTCCTTGCTCTAATAGCCTCTTTTACTTCCTCGCCCCCCAATTTCACCGCTCTGTTGCATATTATCAAAATTGTTCCCTATCACTTTACTTGCTGTGTTCTTGACCAATTGCTCCCATCCTTCCATAATCCTGTCTCCTGCACTATCTCCTTCCGTATCGTTCTCTGTTGTACCTATGCTTTTCAACAGCCCGGAAGAACGCTCTGCATTCTTGGACATCGCTTCTTGGAACTCTCGCTGTTTTTCTTTTACTTCTAGTTAATCTATTCTCCATCTGTACAATTTCCTACCGGTGGTGGGGGGGGGGGGAGTCACGAACAAAACATAGCCACGAAAAACGCGACGTACAGGGCGTGTGTGTACGCTTGCATCCACGCGGATCCAAATACAGACGGGTTCAAGTCAACCGACGGAAATATATTCCCCGGTGAATGTCCAGGCTATTTTTCTCGATTCAGACCTTGAGAGTGCGCACATGTCTTCTATGTGACGTTGCGAAGACCTCACCTGTCGTTTTGTTTTTGTTTTCGCCTGATTTTTCGTCAGTTAAGATTTTTTTGAAGAATTTGGACAACCTTAAACCAAACATTTTTGGCAGAAAAAAAAACAAAAAAAAACGGGAGGTCAGGCCTCGGGATGGCTCGAACACATGTGCAAAATGTCAGGGTCTATCTCTCAATAATGGAGTGGACATTTGGATGTTTGTGCGTAGAAATGCGCAAGATATGTTGTTTCCTTCAAACGACTTGGTGTCAGTGCGGGATCCAGCTTTTCGTTCTATTTTGCTTAATATTGAACATACGCAGGTCAGATCTTCGATCTTTTGCGCGAAAAATTCTACAGAGATGCCTTGGAGTACCTCCAACCGGGTCGTGAAAAATGCGGCGCAATCGTTCTTTTCATCCCCCTTTGGAAAAAAACTGAAGACATATTGAGAAATATAAAGGCCTGTCATTTGTCGATACGCGTTTCGCTCCAAGAGACAGCCCGAGCCCGCTGTAAAAAAGAAAAGTGGCCATGTCACCCTCTCACCCTCTTACACTGGTTGTGGGGGTCAGTACCATACCAAATATTCACCCTTTGACTAGATATTGCGAGCGACATTCGTGGGCGAGAGAATTTCCGCCCTTCAACTTCAACCAGAGCCTGTAGTGTAGCTCGTTCGTGACGTATAGCAACATCAGACGGATAAATGCCACACACTGCTGGCTGTCAGAAGGGCAGCGCGCTTCAATCATCATTTCCAACAATGGCTCGTTCGTGACGTATACGTGGCATCATTGGACGGAGAACTATCAATACCGCTTCCCCCGCAGAAGAGCATCGTTTTCCAATCGGCGATTGCAGCAACAAGGTGAAAAAAGTTGTCAATGTTACACCCCCCCCCCCCCCGCCGGCCTCAAGTGCATGGTCTCAAGAGTACCACCATGCACGATAACGAGGACACCCCCCCCCTGCGTTTGCCTCGAGACTCGGGTTACCTCAAAACTCCGACCCAAACCATCCCCAAACTCAGCACCCACCTGCACCACCATCTTGCCCTCCACCCGCGACTTCACCATGTCCCCGACCCCCGCCGGTAGACACGCCTCGCCAGCCTCCCGGAGATCACACGCCAAAAATATCCGGTAAATTTCTTCCTGTGTGGACTGAGGTCCGCCGGCACCATTCCCTCCTCCAAGGCAGTGAAGTATCCAGTCCTGTCGCAGGTGTACCCCGAGGCTTGCTAAGGACTGTCGCAGTTGTGCTGCAGCCTGGGAGTGTTGTGGTATAATTCAGGCGGTGATAATGCAGACGATCGTGTTCGTTAGTGTTGCCAGCATTGACGAGTTGCATGTGCATATGGAATTCATCAAGGTTTGGAGGCGTTAATTGGGTCTACCAGCGCTGACGAGTTCTAGTAAATATATCAATGGAGTCAATTCATCTTTGGGGGCGTAAAGGTAAGTGCGTAACCGCCATAGCTCTCCCTGAGGGTGCGACCGTCAGAGCTCTCACCCGAGGCAAGCCATCGGGATGGTCGATCGAATTGGCGGAGACCGAGCCGCTAAGGTATCGACGCGGCCCTGGCAGCTGGCAGCCCCCCGAGCGCTGCTTTGGGCTCAAATTTTAACCTTCCCGTAAGACCTCCGGGGCATTTTTGCAATACCCTGTGCGTGTATATATTCAAAAAATAAAAATACACTCCAGCTGTGAGATCGAAGATTGTGTCGAAACTCGTCTTGCAAGCTGTGTGTGATACTCCGATCCCATAGGTATCAACAATCATTGATGTTGCTGTTTCGTGCTCACTAACTACGACGACCATTCCCTCAAGACGTAGAAATCGCGACCTACTACTGTGTCTCTACTTATGAACATGGATATCACATCATACGTACGATACTCGCAAAAGAAGCAGCAGCACTTGACTTGACTTGAATTCAATCATTTGGCAGTTGCCATTTGCTTGTACTGTTCCACGTAACCTTGACAGTTGTAATAGACATATAGTATATATAATACCTGGTATGTACCATCAGGAGCAAATACGTTCAGAGAAGGCAGGAATTCGGCATGTGACGGATGCCACCGTCAAGACTTGTTGTTTACATACTAGGTTTAGTGTGGGGATTCCCCGAACGGTGGCTCGTCGGAAGTCGAAACTGTTGTCTCCTTACATATACTACCAGGAATCAAGAGAGGATATAGAGTAAAGTATAGTATAGTATAGTACCAGGTATAGTATGGTATAGTATAGTATAGTATAGTATAGTATAGTACTCCGGAGTGTAGTATAGTGTAGTATAGTATAGTATAGTAGAGTATAGTATGGTATAGTATAGTGCCAGGTATAGTATGGTATAGTATAGTATAGTATAGTACTCCGGAGTAAAGTATGGTGTGGTATAGTATAGTAGAGTATAGTATGGTATAGTATAGTATAGTAAAGTACTCCGTAGTAAAATATAGTGTGGTATAGTAAAGTACTCCGGAGTTTAGTATAGTGCAGTAGCAGGAGCCCCCTGTGGGAGTGGTTGGTCAATTTCGTCCCTACTAATAATAAGTCAATGACGCAGGTTCGAACCCTCCCTATTTAAAAGTACATTAAATAGTGCACACTCGCGCTCCAACGTAGGGACTTTTTGCAAATAAAAACGGTTGTTAAAATAATACGAAGCGACGGAAAGCGCGAGAGTGTGTGTGTGTGTGTTCTTCACATTAAACCGTTCTTCTACTCGTCGACATCCAGTACACCCAGTGTCCGTACTGATTCTTCACCCTAGAAAGATCAGCTCTGTGGTCACAAGCTACGACACAGAGATAGTGTGAACTAGCAAAGCTCCAATCGCAAAATTCAATGAAATTCGACGACAATACAAAAAAATGTGAAAAACTGGGAACGTCGAACCCTACGTGCGCGGCAAAAAAGGAAGGCCCGCACCGGGGCAGAGACACACATTTTCATTGTGTGTTTTTTCGAGCATTTCACCCCAATGACGTCATCAGGCATTAGAGGGCAGCCATCACTCATCGGTACATTCTGCATTACATTTCCTATGGGCTAGGGTTAGTGCTAGGGTTAGGCTGTAGGGTTAGTGTAGTTCCTATTAATAGGATGCCTATTTCCCGGTAGCGGTGATTACCCGAAATTACTATTACGGGGGAGCATAGTAAATAGGACCTACGGTACACACAAAAACCAATATATTTCCCTATTTTGACCAACAATATTTGGTCCTATTTACTATGGTCCCCCGTAAATAGGGCTGGATTGAGAAGATAATATTTTTCAGAGGAAATTCCTTTGTGGTACGAGTCGGCATTAAATTATGGTTTTCTTGGCGATGAAGAGGAGATGGAGAGCTCGGACTCCGACGACAATGTTGGCTTCGACGTTCGATTTTTCAAGATGGGACTGGTATTATTTGGGGATATAGCGCTGTGCATTATGTTGCGTACGCATGTGATGTTGTGCTGCGAACGCCGCACATCATGTTTTATATTTCATGATAATGATTGATTTGTCAAGTATGGCGGGCGGAGTCATGGAAGGGATAAAATTAAATAATTATATAGACTAATCATGCGAGGTATCACATTCAAATGGAACTGGTGAACTCGGCGCCGATGCAGCTGGGACGTTGGGGTTTCGTTTAGGCGTCCATGTTGATGTTTACAGTCGCGGATACGGTCGCGATCGCTACACACTTACGCAGCAGCGCACTGCTGTGGCTGCTCGCGTCCTGCTTCGTACTTTGTATCTTTGTATTGCTGATTTCCCGCGCAACATAAAGTATATTCGTACATCAGATATCGCTATCAGCACTACAGAGTAGTACTGGTTTTCCAATTTTCGATGGACGGCTGCAGGACAAAACCAACGAGGGCATGAACAAGTGAAAGATCAACTGAAACCAATGAACGTAACTCAGGCACTCGCATTCTGCCCTCCCACTACTACTGTGTGGAGTGAAAATGACTGAAAATGACTGCCCAGAGGCCTGAAAGAATCGTGTACTCGTGCTTGATGTAGTGCATGGACCATCCGGGGATGATAATTCTTGTCCCCCCTCCAAAATGACGCCTTTTTTTCCTGGAATGAGAGGAAAAGGGGAAATTTGTAGGAAGAGTGTGAAGGAGTCGTGGTGCCGGATGTTGGGAGGGAAGGGACGCAGGGGTATCAGCTTCGCTTGGAGACAGCACCGGTTCTTCTTTGATGATTTCTTATTACTGGCGTTGAGCTGTGAGAAGCTCGAAGGAGACAGGAAAGGGGAAGGAGTGAGAGCATGGGGGTGGGGTGAGGCTCACAGAGTTCGCTTCACCCCAGCATTGCTGCTGTGCTCTCTTCTGGACCTTTACCTATGGAACGTACAAGGAATGTTCTCCTAGGTGTGCTATATTCCCAAGAGCGCTTAACGCGCTTACTTCTACCTATCTTGTCCAGAGGAGGACGTTCCATTACCGAGAACGTTCTTGTGGTATAAGCTAACTATTCTCTACGGGTTATCCGCTTCACTAAGAATATTCCGTTCTAAGGGAATCTTCTTGTGGCCAATAGACCGTAACTCTGCGGACTATCTTACCGAATCTATTGCCCGCTATACCGACACTCTATTACAAGAGCTGAAAAAGGCTGATTCCCGGAAATTTTTGGGTTCCAGGTGAGGAAAAACGCCTCCTTGGTTAGTTCCATCCATGGTGAAAGACACCTGTGACCACGGCTTGCTAAAAATATAGCTGACGGTAAAATAACCTCTTACTACGAGTAGACCTGGAGAGTAAAAAAGTGATGACTAACATATAGACTATATACATACTTATTGTCATTGTTTATAATATACATACTTCGTACATATTATAAAAAACAAAAATACCCTTCAGCTGTGAGATCGAAGATTTCGTCGAAACTCATATTTTTTGCAAGCTGTGTGTGACACTCCGATCGCGCGTATCACTGGGGATGTGCCCTCGCTAAGGATATTATAAAAATAAAAATACACTCCAGCTGTGAGATCGAGGATTTTGTCGAAACTCATCTTTGCAAGCTGTGTGTGATACTCCGATCGCGCGTAGGATATAGGTCGGCGACTCCCCTTAAAACTAGCTATATATGATACATGTACTTCTAACTTGGTCAACAATGGTAAAACACGACCAGTAATGAACACAGATACAGCAGTTGCAACTATGGATACGGCTACGCCGCCAACAGCACCTGCGGGATAACAACAGCAGTGGTCAATAATTTTCTGCGGGCAAAACACGCGCTCGGGTGTGCGCCGAATCACTTCGACCCCGTACTCGTGTGCCTGGAAACGAGTCAACATTCCTGCTCTAACGGGTAACACGCCAGGTACACCGCACACACCATCCAGCAGCCAACCACTATTCACAGCATTACACCAGGAATCGTATCCACCAACACGTACGTAGCTAATATGTGGCATGCATACTCCACGCTTTACGCTTCTGACCTTGCATCTTTACAGCGCCCTCGCAAGCGGCTACACTACCGTTACCGCTGTAAAACTGCGAAGTATTAGTGATATAGGCTATATTAACGCTTTTGGAGCAACTTGATTCCAGGAAATTTCTTCGATTCCGAGTCGTAACAGTACTGTACTAACTGTAGATACGCTAAATTACACAGGGCGGTAGTTTGTTCGACCCGTACGCCATAACCCCGACCAGAACCCGAACCCGAACCAGAACCAGAACCACAACCGGAACTAGAACCAGAACCCTTACGCTATGGGGTGGCCTGTGCGTGGATGCTGTGGACTGTGAAGCTGTGAAGGCTCTACGTTGATTCGGCCGGCGTGGATGCTGTGCTTTGGAAAGACGCACCACCCATAGAATTTTCCTCGTGTTTTCTCTTCTACAAATCACTAATATGGACTGGTCGTTTCAGATCCTGGCACCCTTGGGACTGGCGAGGGTTTCACCCGCTTCAGCTCTTGGTGCCATAGGGACTGGCGGGCGAGAACTCAGTCATTTCGGCTGTTGGTACCGCTCGGACTGGCGAGGATTCAGCCACAGCAATTTGACTCCTGGTACATTGGGACCGGCGAGGACTCAACCATTTCAGCTCTTGGTACACTTGGGACAGGCGAAGCCTAGGTCGTTTCAGCTCCTGGTACCGTTGGGACTGCCAAAGTTTCAGTCATTGGAGCTCCTGGTACCCTTGGGACTGGTGAGGACACGAAAATAAAAACTGTTGGCATCCTTGGGGTTGGCGAGGACCCAGTCGTTTCAGCCACTCGTTCGCTTGGGACTGGGCGAGGATCCAGTCATTTCAGCTCCTGGTGTACATATATACCCTTGGGACTAAGTCCTCCAAAATGACTAGTACTGACGAGTCATTGACTGGGTCCCGAGGACAGATGCCGGTACTCTGACGACCAAACGAGTACCATGTGCGCACCCAGTAACTGCTTGCGTTCTGCATTATATGATATCCGGTTTGCTGTTTGCACACTATTTGCTGCTACGTACTGCTTTCACGCGTTTGGGCGCAACACCCGCTCATGTCCCCATACACGCACTTGTTTGTCATGACTTCTTAGAACATGTTGGCGATGGAGATATTTCGGTCATATATGCGATCTTGCTGGGATTATTATTTTTTGCCTCGTAGATACGTATGAATAGTCGAAGCAACGGCCTACGGCCATGCAGACGGATAACCTCTTGCTGCGATGTCACGTGACGTGCACAGGGTGCATTGCTAAAAACCAGTGCCCGCTGGTACCTCGAAACAAATCGTTTTTTTGTCCAGTCACGCCAAGCGATTTTGACTGCCTTACGTGGGGATACCGCCTTATATAGGGATACCGCATTATATAGGGATACCCCCTTATACAGCCTTATTGGGGGACCCAGTGTCTCATGAGCACAGCGTGGGCTCCGGGGGACACAGCTTCTGCCACAGGACTCCGCGGACACGCCGGACTGTCCCTGCCGCACCCAAGCACTCTCCGAACGACACCCCGGGGGGTTCCCGGACGGCGATCTGCGGGCTGGGCGACAGCTGGCGAGCTGATCGCTGGTGGCGGGTTGGGGAACAAAAAACAAGCGGAATGAGGCGCGTTGCCAAGAAACGTCTTTCGGTCATCTCTTGTAACACCGGTTCTGCAACACAGATTTGCAAAAAATCCATTAATAGTACACCCGAAACTGGCGATTTTTCAGGCTTCCAATTTTCGGATACTTGTAGCTGGGTTTCGGGTCGGCGCCTGCCCTGAACACGGGGGCCCGGTGTCGGCAAAAAATGTAGCCTTGAGGCGCGTGCTACGATTGAGGTAGCAATTTTCGACTGATTTTTTTGGTTCTGGATTTTTTTGGCTCCTCAACCCCAAATCGCCGGAAATGCGTCATTTTTTTTTCACAATAGTTCTCGTCGTGTACCTTAATAGGCCATAATGGGGATTTTTCGATTCTTCATCCGGTCTTACGAGTAGCAGTTTTTTTTTCTCTTCTCCAAATCAGCTGTTGCCTTAGAGAAATATATTAACCTCCCAAATTTGAGTAACCTCAGAAAAAAAGTGGTGCACCTCTTATCACAGTACGCGTCCAAAAAAAGGCATCCGGATTTTGGTTTTCCATGCGTTAGGGGGGTAAGAAGCGTGTAGCAAGCCGAAAACAGCAGTAGTAGTGCCAGATACAAGACACGCATCATACACATCTATCTGCTGAGCAAGCAACACTTACCACAGGCGTACTCGTGCTGCTGTCGCTTGTGTCCCGCTACCCACTGGCACACACCTCGGGCTTCACCACAAGCCGATGGGACCGGGTAGTGATGGTGACGACTACGAGAGTCTTGCGCAGTCGCGATTGCAGCATTCGCCAAAACCCAAACCACGCACACTACTCGTTGGTGTCGAGGACGAGGATAGCCGCCGTCTGCGACATGTCGTTGGTGATGAACGAGACCGACGGGAGCGAGGGGGAAGACGACCCTCCTCCCGTCCAGCGCACACGGCGTGTTTTCCCTCGCTCCACCTACAACGCTTTATCTGCGTGCACTGAGACGCTCTGGTGCGGCGAACTCGTACAAGTACTACGTAGTCGAGCGATCGCCGTTGTTGATTATGTTGCGAGAAATTTGTCCAAAATACAATCGGTAAACTCGGGTGCCAGTATATGGGTTGTCGATCCGACTCTGCCCGTCTGGTTCTGCGACCCGAAAATCCATCTCATTTCCGGATTCGGACACGCTATTGTAAGAGATAGTCATGATTGAGATAACTCGAGCTGGGCTTTCAACACAGCAGCTAACAAAGAGGACATTCTCTCTCGTCACACCGAGCTACTCTGCGAGTGCGAGTTATACAGCCCAAGTCTACGGCAGGGCTCTTCGGATACAACAGGTGGTATCTACTACATACACGATACCCAAGCGCTCTCCCCGCCAGACCTCGAGCATGCGAGACTCCGGCTTCGGGGTTGCAAAAACTGTGCGCTGTGTTGACCTGCTGTGTGTGTTCTCTGTAATTTTTTTGTTCAAATGCTTTTCGTCTGTGGCTGGTCTCTGGTCCCAGTCAGGGTGCTAAGCTATTCGAAAACGCCGCAGCGACCACAAACAAACGAAAAAAAAAACACACACACACACACAAGACACAGAGCAACACAGCACACAGCATTTGCAACCCCGAAGTAAGAGCCTCGCATCGAGGTCTGGCGGGGAGAGCGCTTGGGTGCAGTAGAGGCCACCTGTTGTGTCCGTAAGACAGTGGCCGAAATCGTTCCCAAGCTTGTTTACAAGATGAACGGGAGCACGCAGGATGTGTACGACGTGCCAGCGGAGATTACAAAAGCTGTTGATGACTTCGTCGTGCCGAAGCGTTATCGACGAAAAGGGGCTGGCGACGCGTCGTTCATGTACTCTAGTGCTTTTTGTCCCTCCCTCGATCCAGCCCTTGGAATATAGGGTGGTTTTGTAGTAGGCTGTCACCCAGCCAAAAAACACCGGTAGGGTGTTTCTTCAAAAGAAATTTGTCGCGGTCCTTGGACGCACCTAAGATCACACACACTACCAGGAATATAGTAGCGTCTACCGGCAGGCCCACTCAGTAGATAGCTGCCGCCAGTACAGTACATACTGTTCTAGTGCCCAGCCCCATCGATTTTACGTTTTTTTGGAAGGGTACATACCCGGGTGCATACCCGGGGTACATACCCGAGTACCTACCCGTACCCGCACTTTCGTACGGACCACGATACCTTACTTAAAGCTTAGGTACGATACGTACGTCTTACTTATCCGGGTAAAGGTACGAGTATACCTGTCGACGAAATACCCGGGGTTAGATGCGAGCTTGTGGACGACCTCTATGCCTTACCCGAGCTTTAGGGACGTCAGGTACGGACCCCGATACCTTGACCACTTCGAGACTGTAGAGCAAAATTTTGGCGACGAAAATGGACGATTCCGGCATCGGCCACTGCTGGTTGGCGAAGATAACATTGGTGTCCGAACGGCAACAATGCAACGAAAAAGACTACTCGTACGGGACGGGTGTGCAACATGGTTCTACTCGCACTGCTGCGCGCTCACGCTACTGGCAGATAATTGAAAACATCGCAATCGTCGTTTTTTTGGTCGCTATACTACAATCAAGATATATACGGGCCCCAAAGGAGCTAGCTATGTGTTAGGTACGCAAGGTACGTATTATGATCCTATCAATAGGGCTGTTACGGACACAGGCCACCCAACGCTGGTCTAGTTTTTAAGCTCATGCCTCTAACTCGAATTTGCGGAGAGAACGAGTCCTGCCGTCGACGCCATAAACTCACAGCTGACGCTGACGTACTCAATAAAAATACCGTAACGACGTCGTCAGCTGTTAGCTCGACGACTTCAGGGTCGATACTCATCAGTCATCTATCTTTGCAAGCTGCGTACCACATCGATCGCCCGTCTTTAGTAAGTTTTATAGTCAAAACTTAACATAAGATGATATTGTATTATGTCATACTACATCATGTACAACCAAATGGCGTACCAATAATGATCTGAACACTTTGATGTACTAATAACTTGTCGATAAGTGATGTTTTATTTGGTAGTAGTAGGGTACCGGTTGATCTACCTTATTAAAGTAGTAATAGGGTAATTGCGTGCTACCAGAGGTAGTTAGTTTGACCAAAATCCAATATATCTTTTTCTCATTGTACTTTCACCGAGGACCAACGCCCGAATGGGTAGGGTGGACCGTAACTGGACCAAGTCCGGCGGAAGGCCATCTCCCATGGCCAGGGGTTTTGTTAGTGGGTGAGCTTACGCATGTCCCACACTACCCGGAAATATGACATTCCGGGTGGCTATCTCCACCGAAACTGACCCTCAGGGGACAGGCCGGGTCGACATACGCTCGCATCCGTATACAGCGGCAGCCTGCGCTGCCGGGGTTGTAACGAAGACCACTGATAGGGACAGCTTACGCTATACCTACAATGGGACCCGAAGGGTGCGCCAGCTAGCGTTGGGCTGCGAAAGCAACTGAGTTAAATCGACACACTACGCGTATGAAAATACGTGGAAGTGTGGTGAGCTAAAGCTTTATTTTTCCCCATCCGCCGGAGGATAAAAAAAAAAAAAAAAAAAAACTTTCTACTCGTATACTGCCGTAGCATGTACATGGCGGATGGTTTGTGTGTGGATGGTTTCATCTGGGTTGTTGGTACTTGCGGTATAATACACGGGTAAGTTTGTTCTATAATGGTGGGTTTTGGCATACTTCGGAAGTAGGCAGCGAACTTTGAACAAGATGCAATACATGCGTTTCTTACGGCATTTTCTACTGATATGTTCATGCTGCTTCTCCAGTATATACATGGACACTGGTTCGTGGGTGGATGGTTTTATCATTGTTGTTGGTACTTGTGATATAATACTTGGGGCAAGTTTTTCCGCCTGATGAAAGCGGTCCTGTTATTTTATTGTTTGTTACATGCAGCATTTAATTATTTTTTTTCACTATAATGGTGGTTTTGGCATACTTACGGAGTACACCGACAGTTTTCAGTAGTTATCTATACACTCCACGCGGCGAATTTTGAGCGAGATCCAAGATATCAGATCCTTACTGTACGTTCTACTAATATTATACTCGTACTTCTCTAGCATATGCATGGTGCATGATTTGGGGATGGATATGTTACAGACACAGGCCACCCTTCAGGTCCCTCTACTAGGCAAGTTCCACGTTGGTCACTCACTTGCACCTGGCATTAGTTGTATTAGTCACAGGTCACGGATAGAACTAAGCGCTGAACGCGCTGCAAATCCATGGAGCAAATGCATCATCCCCTTTTTTCTATACGCTCATGCCTTCAAAGGCACGTGAAACCCTTTATATCGTTTCCATATCCTACATATTACGCCTTGTTAGGCTCCCAGTGCAACACCATAACATAACGACATCGATACCTTACCAAAGTACCAGGGGGCTTCGCCGCGGCGGGTTGACGCCCGCCTGCGGCTCCGCGCATGCCCTTGAGAGGAGGTAAACGAAGCGGAGAGGGACCGTAGAAGCGACAAGATACTGCCAAGGGGTACTGTGTGTTATTGGATCAGTTCATAGTATTGCAAGTATGAGTGTGGAGTGGGTTTGTATATATTGAACGGACAAAGCAATGGAACGGTCGGGAGGGCGAGAAATCCATTATTATCCTTTTATACAAGAGCTCCGCATGGGTGCCGGCATTCGCCGGCACCCATGCTTCGCGTAGGGCAGGGTAGCACTTCGACCTGTTCGATTCAATATTCGATAAAAAGTACAAACCGTCACCACGCAACACATAGTCTACGCGTGTAGAATGTAAACAAAAGCCAAGAGATCGATATGGACTAACGGTGGTGGACTACCTGGTACTTCTGCCGTTTCTTGCATGAATCCGATTCCGTGCCCACGCAGACTGACCCTCTAGTCTGGCCACGAAGAGACGTTTCGAGTGCGTTTCATGTTTTGATTCAACCAAGCGTCCAGGACCAGCAAGGGGGTGGCTATGTATGCTGCATGTTCTCTACCTAGCTACTGCGAGGCGCGCACTGAGCCAGCTTCTGCTACACCAAGAGACTGAAGTCTGGGTCTGGCCATCATTGTCTTGAAATTTGTGGGCCTTCCAATGGCCGTCACAAAATACGGTAAGACCGCCCTGACTTCTTCGCCATGTTGTGTTTTCTCCCCAGTGCCATTGATGATGCACTTGATACCCTCTATAGTCAGTTCCTAGGGTCTGCTAGTATGACATTTTTTTCTCTTTCCCTTCTCTTGTTTCCTCTTCTTGTCTTGTCTTTCCTTGCTTTTCTTGTCTTTTTATTTCCCTTCCTTTTTCGTTTTTTCGCTTCCTTGTCTTTTCTTTCCTTTCCTTTACCTTCTTTTCTTTTCTTTATTTATTTTCCCAACTGACTTGCGTCTGTCGTGCGTATGCGTAGTGATATGTACTACGTGCAATATATATGTGGTCGTTCTTGCGTGGCGAGCGGTATAGTCGGTTTTTCCAGGCGCGAGTAGTGAGACGTGTGCACCAGTATGGACCTGGCACATCATGGGCTGACTCCCGATTTCACTTTTATATGTTTCTGGTGGAGGCATGAATTGCGCCAGCTGTGATATATGCGTATACCACCTTTGGTTTGTTTGTGTTATTTCCCTGGGGTATTGCTCAGCTCCAGAGTGACTGGAGCCTGTCCTGTGACCACGGACTTGATTATGCGAGTTAATGTGAGAACAACAACAAACAACAACACCATGCATGATAGTTATCTACATCCGAGGCTCGCAGACCGACTGTCTGTGTGCATAGTCTGATCGTGGAGAGACTTGCTGGCGGTATTCTATTAATAGGCGTGAAACACGGTGTCGCTGTCTTCGTCGTTCAATTCCTCGAATGCTATTATAATGCTGCAAATTGTTGCTCTCTGGTAGATAGAGTATTAGTAGTACGCGATAGCACTGCACTAAGAATTTGGCAGTTAAAAAATTCAGGCTTGAGTTTTAGACGAAAAAACAAACAAACATATGTTACCTGGTATGGCCTTTTTGTCTCATCGCTGGTCGCCCATTGGCCAGGGATACTGCATAAAGCAATCGTCATCTGGGGATGACAGGGTCCCATCCCACGATCATAATCCATCCACACATACATATACAACTCCGGCAACCCGGGAACGAACACGGATATCACCAGGACGGATACCTCCCCGCACAGTGTGGAAATAATCCCAATCCCACCGACCGGCCGATCTCTGATTGGCTGGGGGTCGTATATTATAGAGTCAGCTCCACCCAGGGACGATAGGGTCCCATCCCCGGTCCGGAGGTCATTCTATATCTCTGAAAGTTAGACAAACCGGGGAATAAAACCGAGTTCTCTCGGGTCGTCGTAGCCCCTCAGGGTGCGGAAACCCCACCTCCGTTGGCTAAAATCGCTGATTGGTTCGAGCTCCACGGTGCCGCCCCACCCTAGGAGGATGATAGAGGCTCACCAACCAATGGGGGGCAGTTCCGTCGCACACGGGGGAGATAGGGCCCCATTCCCGGTTGCAGAAATCCTCCAAATCTCTACAGCTCCAACAACGCGGGAACTATAACCATGATCTCCCGGGTCGATACCTCCCCGCACGGCGTGTCAACCCTGACCCCATTGGCTTATTCGTGATTGGCTGGTAGGCTTCGACCCAATAAGCTCACAATTATTCGACCGGCTCGGGTTTTCCAGCGTGCGTCCGTATACGGCAAACATTTGCAGTGCGAATTCGATCAGCTATTTGCATTATAGGTCGCACAAAAAAGCGATTATAAGCCTATATCACGTGGCGTGCCGAGCAAGCACGCTCAAAATGAGGATGAGCGAAACACTTGAACAGCAACAACAGCACCAAACGCAATATAATTGGACGAATTAGAGCGATTTGTATCCAGGATTCAGCCCCCCCCGGCCATAAGCACATTTTCTAGCAAAAATGAGGTGTTCAAAGCAAAACGACATCGTATATTATAAATGGTACTACAAGACTGGCAATGCTCGAGCATTATAACCGTGGAAAAAGCCTGCAATAAGGCCAAAACAGTGCGTATTTGACTTGCGCAATGGTCGGATAATCATGGAATACTATAATCACGTCTTTTGTCGATTATGCGACACCGAAAAAAGTTGCTGAAAATCTCGTTTTCATTCGCTTATTGGGTAAAAACCTTACTAAGCTCGCGAATATTTTCGCAGGTTTTCTTGCATACTACTCGAGTAGGGCAAAAAGTCGCCATACGACCGCAATTCGTATAAAACGCTCGACCTCAGGATGAATCTATACAGTAGGTACCCAGAACGTCAAAGATGAAGCCATTCGGGACACAAGAAGAGCGGTCAAATCGCCATGTCCCGGCTTACTAACAGCCATATATTGCCTACACAACAGATTAGAGCAATGAGCGCCTGTTTCGGCTTGTCACAGGGTGATCTTGAATCGGAATACCCCCACTGTTCTGCTGTAATTAATTGCTTGTTGGTGTAGCTTGTCTGAAAAGCTGTTCTCGATTTTGCATCATTTTTTTTTTCCATCCCATTTATTATCCCTGCACTACTCTCTCTCGCCCTCCCTTCCAGTAGTAGTATAACTCAGATCAGGGGTTACATAGCGGGCTCTCCTCACCCCTCCCCACTACGGTACATGCCTTCATTTTTATCTCGAGAAAAGGTCAGCATTTTTTTCCCTCGTCGATTCGCGTCCAATTGTACGTACCCACGCTGCTAGGCGTTCTCAGCAGCTGGTTGATATTTTTGCATTTCTGCAAACAAATGAAGCAAAAATCTCACAACGAACGGTAGTAATTGAATTCTAGGACTAACGCGAGTAGTATTCGAAGGTAACCACTAGATAGACCACCGGGGCGACCGGCTCTATACAACTCAATAGAGATGATCAATCAGCAATCAGCAGCAACGCACATGTCATCAAGTAGGAAGAAACACAAAATTATTTGTCAGTTACGTACCCAACACGACCTCCTTTTTTTCCAGTTTACCGCGGCAGACGACCAAAACAGTAACGAAGACAGAGGCACAACAGCAACAACAAAGCGCGCCTTCCACACCGCCTATACTTCTCCATAGAGTCTTCTAGGGGAAACGAACCACCTGCCAATGCGATACCGGGACGAATGCATGCCACTGGTTTCTTACGTGGATACCGTCTACGACCTTCGCGTGGCGCAGCTTAACAATAAGAACGATTTTTCCCCTTGCTTTTTACGTCGAAACGTCTTCTCCTGTTTTTTGGTACAACACCCTCTCCATCCATGCTGTAGGTCAGACAAAAAAGCGTGTGTGAAATAGAGCATCAGTCAGTGTGTGTGTGCTCTTACTCGTATCTATATCACTTGCACGAGTACAAACTATGTCGATGTGCCCGAACTGCTGTGTGGCTTTTTCTGGCGCAGTAATCGTAATCATCACCTCCTCGTTTAGCCATGCGTGCGCTTGCCATGTTTATCCATGTACGTATGTATGCGTACCTACCGAAATTAAACAATGAAATGCACTACTGCAGTATACTATGACATCATACCTACCGCAGTACCATGGGCATTTTTTTCACAGTAATATTATTATTTTTTGTTTTGGGAAACAATATTACGCCAATTTGGTAATGTGTCTTGCCAAGTGTTATTTTATCAACCTTTCCATACATCAAGATCCGAAGAACAACTGGAGCGTACCGTTCAGAATACAAAAATTTGCGCACTTCACGCTTGTCTCAGCGTCTATCAGCGTTCACGTCGAGGTTCGGAGCGGATAAGGCAGGGCGAGGGGCGTTGGAGCCGCCCCCGAAGATGACGCTCGAACGAAGCGATTTGACCGAGAAATTCCAGTTCCGAGAATCCCACACTGAGGCCGACACGAAAAAAACTCCCGACCGAATCCGTCCCCTCAAAGGAAAGACTCGTTATATATATATTTACAAGAGCTCCGCATGGGTGCCGGCATTCGTCGGCACCCATGCTCCGGGTAGGGCAGGGCAGCACTTTGAATTGCTCGATTCAATACTTGATGGAATGAAAAAAGTCACCACACACAATCATAGTATGCGCGTACAGTATGTAAGGTAATGGCAAGAGTTCGGCATAGACTAACAATCATAACAATGTACTACTAGACTAGACTAGCAGCTACCGTTTTTCATGTGAATCCGATTCCGAGCTTCATTCATCAGATTTCGATCGGATAAATCCGAGCACACGCCGACTGACCCTTTAGTCTGGCGACCAAACGTGTCGAGTGCGATTCTTATGATGTTTTTACTCAATCAAGCATCCGGGGCCAGTAAGGTGACTGACCATATCCGCTGCGTGTTCTCCTCGTGGCCACTGAGAGGCGCGCACTGCGCCAGCTTCTGAAATATACAATGCATGATATAATAGTATCAACTAGGTCCGAGCCTTCCAGATCGACTGTCTGTGTGTTGTCTGATCGTGGAGAGACGTGCTGACGTTCTTCCAGGCGCGAAACACGGTGGTATGGCTACCTTCGTCACTCAACTCCTCGAATGCTATGCAATGCTGCTGCTTGTTGCTAGCTGTGTAGATCGCTCACTTCTTGTACATACAGTACGCGACTACAGCGCTTACAATTTTGACGCGACTACAGCGCTTACAATTTTGACAGTTGTTGAGAATTTCAGACTCGAGTTTTAATAGACCTAAATAAAAACGTGTAATTTCCGTCTGATATTTTTATTTTCGTCTGATCGCTCATTGGCCAGGATTCACACACGAAACAGGCGTCACCCGGGCACGATAGAGTCACATGCCGGGATCGGAATCCATCCACACATCTACAACTCCGGCAACCCGGGGACGAACACGGATACCATCGGGGTTGATACCTCCCCGCACAGTGTGGAAATCCCAACCCCACCGGCCGATTTTCCGATTGGCCATGGTTCGTATGTTGAGCCAGCTCCACCTCGGGAGGATATAGGGTCCCATCCCCGGTTCAGAGGTCGTTCCACATCTTTAAAACTTCCATCGACCGGGGAAGCAAACTGAGCTTTCTCGGGTCGACACCACCCTGTACGGTGAGAAAACCCCAATCTCGTTGGCTAGTCGCTGATTGGTTCGAGCTCCACAGCGCCGTCCTAGGCATATAGAGGCCCATCAATGGGGGGCATTTCCGTCACGCACGGGGAAGATAGGGTCCCATCCCCGATTCATGGACCCCCCGAATCTCTACAGCTCCAAAAACGCGGGAACAATAACGATGACCTACCGTGTCGACACCACTCCGCACGACGTGGAACCCCAACCATATTTGCTTACCGCTGATTGGCTGGGGCTCGAACGTAAGGGTAGCGCCACCATGGGAGGATATAGAGTCCTGTGCCCGTTTCAGAAATCCCGACAAACCGGGGACGATAACCAATTTCTTCTGCGGGTCGACACAGCCCCGCATGATTGTGCGACAATCATCTATTCACATTGGCTTGTCGTTGACTGGCTGTGCAGCTCGTAGAGCCAGAGATACCCGGGGAGGATATAGACCAGGCGGGGGGCGTTCTGACGCACCCGATGAGGACAGGGCTTCACCGCCGTTCCAGAAATCCTTCCATACCTCATCAACTCCAACGAACCGGGGACAAAAACCGACTTATCATGGGTCGACACCACACCGCACGGTGTGGAAGCCTTATCTAGCTGAGGTTCGTATACAACGCCAGCACCACAGGACAGGGTCCAACCCCGGTTCAGAAAATTTTCAAGGTACGAGTATGTACAACTAGAAAAAAATGGGGCAACTCGCTCTACTGCTGATTTTTTATTCGTATACCCCAACCCCGCGGTACGCGGACATTTCATTTGACCCCCTGCCTCGATACCACCCCGCACAGTGTAACCCAACCTTCAATTGATTGACTCGGCCGGGGTTCGTGGATAGAGGAAACCACCACTCACTACGGAGTGCAGCAAGTTCAATGACTATCATCTCATACTGGCCTGTGACTAGAGAAGTTGTACATGGACCAATTGCATAACACAGCAGTCAGTCCAGATCGAGTCGATCGGTGCAACTTGCTTGGGTATCGTATTATTACAGCAGCAGTAATACACACTTCACTTCTTTTCTTTTTCCCATCCCATTTATTGTGATGCTCGCATTACTCTCGCCCTCCCAGCAGTATAACTTAAATCCGGGGTTATACAACGGGCTCCCCTCCCCCCTCCCCACTACGGTACCTGCCCTAATTTTTATCGTGAGAAGAATTCAGCATTTTCTTCCCTCGTCGATTCGCGTCGGTATGTACCTACCCACGCTGCTAGGCGATTTCAGCAGTTAGTTGATCCTTTTTTCCCATTTATTTCTGCATATAAATAAAGCCAACAAAGCTCACAACGGTGGTTATCTACCTCAAGGACCAACGCTAGTATTGATAGTAGTAGTATTCAAGTGTAACCCCACTAGATCACCGAGGCGATCGGCTCTATATCACTCACTACCCCGGTGGCGTATCAGGTTATCCTCGAGCCTGGTATAATAGGTGAGCTTCGTGAGTTCGCATCCCCCCGAGTGCGTACTCGTATAAATATCCGTGGGACTTTTTCTTGTGCACTATTTGACTTGCGGAAAGCGCGAGAGCGTGAGCTAGCAACACTCGATGAAAAACCGACGATCAGTGAGTGGGTGCTGAACCCTATTCGCCAAAAAAATAAAGGCAATAACCGGGGGGGGGAGGGAAGGACGACACCTGTGACCACGGCTTGTATGTCCAGAAGCTGGAACGTAAAAGTGTGCCAAAAACAAAAAACAAAAAAAATACTAGAAGAAATTGTCAATCAGCAATCTGCAGCAAGGAGCACGTCAAGTACGAAGCAACACAAACTTGTTTGTCAGATACTTACCAACACAACCGCTTGCACTTGACCGGCAAACGACCACAGCAACTGAGTCAGGGACCACAGCAACAACAAAGCACGCCATCCATACACATTTCTCCAAAGGATCTTCTCGGGGAAAAATAACACCAAACGATGCGATATGGGGACGAATGCATGCTACCACTGGTTTCTTCCGTGGATAATGTCTGCTTACTACCACCTTCGAGTGGCGCAGCTTAACAACAGGAGGAACCTGTATAATACAACCCTCGACGCCGCGGGGACGCAGCCACTCGCAATGCTGCTGTGTGGCTTTTTCTGGCGCAGTAATCGTAATCACTACTACCTCCTCGTCGTTTAGTCATGCGTGCGCTTGCCACGTCTATATCCATGTCTGTATGTACCCGTACCTACCGAAATTCAATAAACAAATGCACTACTATGATCCCTACCGCAGTACCATGGGATTTTTTTTACAGTAATACTCCGGCATTATTATTTGTTTTGGGACAAAATATGGCGCCAATTTGGAAATAGTGTCTTGCCACGTTTAATTTATCAACCTCTCCATGCATCAAGATCCGAAGAACAACTGGAGAGCACCGTTCAAAATACAAAAATTTGCGCGCTTCTCGCTTGGACAGCGGCCTTCGAACAAAGTGATTTGACCGAGAAATCCTACAGCACTGCCCGTTGAGCTATTCATTCACTTGACTCAGTAGCTCAGTGGGTAGTAGTACTACTACATATACTACTACATATATATTAAAACTACCAACATAACCATTCATAATGTCGTCAGCGCGCACGCTTGGAAAAGACGAATATGAAGTCGGTGAGAATCAAACTCACGACACATAGCACTACCCACTGTCACTTGACTCAGTTACACTCACAGTAGTGAGTGTGTTATGCAACAAAACAATCAAATATGTTTCGTTAATTAATTATCACAGAATCCGTAAGAGCGATCTCCGGAGCTATCCTCTCTCCACGTACTACAGCGGCAGTTAGTAGTACTCAGAAGAACACTAACAACTACCATAACCATTCATCACGTCTCAAGCGCGCTCGCTCCTGAATACCAAATATTATCTGGGTGAGAATTGTACTCACGACACATCCTTCATTGGTTATTATAGCAAAAAAAAAAAAAAAAAAAAAAAAAAAAATAGCACTATACGCACTAAGCCGAAAGGAAACGACACACATCAATAGTAGCTACGACCGATAGGGCAAGCGCTTGGAGGCTGCCATGAAAAAAGCATCGTCGGGAAGTAATTTAGATGCCAATTTGGAGATGACGCCAATTTGAAAATGTTGTCCCTCATTTATGCGTTCAATCTCTACACATGCCAAGATCCAACAATAGTTCGGGCGTATACCGCCCAAAATACAAAAATAAAGCGCACTTCTCGCTTGTCTCGCTCAGCGTTTATCCGCGTTCACGTCGAGGTACGGAACGAATACGGCAGGGCGAGGGGCGTTGGAGCCGCCCCGCGAAGACGGCGCTCGAACGAAGCTATTTGACCGAGAAATCCAGTTCCGCGAATCGCATACTGAGGCCGAGACGAAAAAAACTCCTGCCCGAATCCCCGAAAAAAAGAATGATCGTATATATTCCCCCCCCCCCCCCCCGCCCCCCTCCAAACCCGCTCGCTTTTGATCAAAACCAGGCCCCCCCTTTGCCTTCACAGCTGTCAGATTTTGTCCCCCTCAGAAACGGGTTTTATAGTTTCCGCGCACAGACTGACTAAAATCATCCTGTTGACCCTGATAGCTACACTGTAGCTGTAAGGGGAGTCGCCGACCTATATCCTTAATGAGGACACACAACTCGTAATGCGCGCGATCGGAGTATCACACACAGCTTGCAAAGATGAGTTTCGACGAAATCTTCGATCTCACAGCTGGAGTGTATTTTAATTTTTATAATATATTTAAATTAATCAAGGATGTTTAGGTAAGATACCTTGTTTTTTTTTGTTTTCACACTTCTATTTTCCAGCTTCTGGACAAGCCATGGCCACGGGTGTCGTCCCTTCTCCCCCCCGGTTCTCGCCTCCAATTTTTATCGCGCATAAGGTTCAGCAATCCCCCTGCTCGTCGATTTTCCATCGAGTGTTGCTAACTCACGCTCCCACGCTTTCCGCAGTCAATTTGTGCACAAGAAAAAGTCCCAACAAATTTATAAAGGCGATTGGAGGTCAGTGGCAACTCATCTGTGCTGCGGAGCGTTTGCGTCAAACTCAGCTCAGTCTGGGACCTTGAGAAGGCGCGTATATATTCGGAAATAGTCTGTCGTGTACCAGGTAGGTATCCTTTTTTTTTTTCGGGATACCTATCTTGTCGTCGCCTTCGTACTTCTACTTCGGTCCTTCCGTTGCGGATATCTTCTGTGACAGACTAATCTATCTTCCATCGCAAGGAGCTTTTCAACACGTGTTCTAGTTCCGTGGTGGAGGAGCTTCGAGCGGAGTGAGGAGTGTGCTGGGACCACAAAACACAAACGAAACACGATGTAGAGCTCCATCCGGAAGTCGTCGTGATTATTGAGGCGCCAGGAATATCTTCTAGCCTCTTCATCGGACCTAGTCGGGCATCTTTTTTCTCCAACGATTTCTCCTACGAGTGTGTTCCATCACAGGAACGTATTAGATGACTGTACGTATAGACAGCTGTGATTCGAGTGGAGTCAGGGATTGCATGCAACGGAGCTTGACGAGAGTAAGGGGGTGGAAGTGAGGGATTACAGGAACGCCGTTAGGAAAAGGAAACGGACAAAAGGGGATCATGTACGATTAACAGTGTGTGCCGCAAGACGGAAAACCAACGCGGGGCAATAGACTTCATACGGACGAGGCACTGATACTGAAGTGGGGGAAATCAGCAGTGACCGAGAGGTTTCAGAAGTCAGTTGTTGCATACTGTCCCATAGACGATTGTGAGACAAACACGACAAGACCGTGGTATTGGTATTTCCACAGTACCTCTCGTTGGTGGCCTGCGGGCCCTGACTGGCGGTATTAGTCTGTTTCGGAAGCGCAAGAGACATACTGTTGTACAAGCCTCGGAGGCCGCGGGTGGCGTACTGCTGTACGAGCCGCGATCTATCCACGAGCCTAGGCGAACGCCGTTGGAAGGACCTTTGGGTGGGACATCAAACGCCGTTGGGCGGACCTCTTGGGAGGGGCATCACATCGACGAGCTTTTCCCGCTGGATTAGACTTTCCGCAGAGGGAGGCAACTCGGAACGACGATCCTGAAAGTCGGGGAGAGGTTACTATACGAGGACCCTAGGAAAAGGGCATCCCGCAGGGGGAGAAAGAGGGACTCGAAGCTACACTCACCATTGTCACGGAAAAGCATAAGGGTGTTTAGCGCTCACCGTAGGGAGGGTGGCTTAGGGGTGCGAAAGTGCGGGCACCCTCGCAGACGCGAGGGTCCCCATAATGCCAGGAGAGGATAGCCGCCAACGACAAACTATTAGAGGGGAGGGGAAAGGCACACCAGTACCTATGCGTCCAGAGAATGTTCAGAGTATCGGCAAGCACGGCTACGGGAGCTCAACGGGGAATAGGCCTTCAAGAGCAGAAAGAGAACGATGTGTTACCGCCCAACGTACGGGGTCCGTCGGGGGAACTACTGTTAACAGGGCGAGCGCGATGGAGAACCTTACCATCGTGGCTAGCAGGACGATCACACAGGCTAGGCGGGGTACAGGACCATTTCCCCCCTATAGCGACGCCGGCGGATACCCGGACCCAACAGAGACCGGTTAACCGCACAATAGAAACTGCAGCACAACCAGCAGTTGAGGCAACAGCCCAATCACTATGCCCATTGCCAGCTGGGCGAGGACAGGGGAGGACCCTCCCGGCATGGATGCAGTCTAGGGTCATGGGAACAACCCCCGAACCGGGAGGGTTATAACAACAGACAGCAAATGCGGAGGAGTCGGGAACCGGTTGTCTCGGGCAGCAAGGAAGAACCATAGCAGGGGCCACAGATTTTACAGCGGGTGCGTCGACAGGTGCATTATCGGCGATAGTGCCACCGCCGGTAGGGGACGTACAGCAGGCGTCGGCCCCGGCATGGACACGAGCCCGGACAGGGGGGTTGACCCTTGCAGGAGGGGTCCTCCGGCATCAAGCGCCAAGTGGGGCTCAACAGGAGGGGAACCAGACGCCTACGGAAGACGGGGGATGTATAACGGAGGGACGGCTGGCGTTGGAGCGCGCGAGACGGACAACTCTCTCGGCAAGGGCTAACACAGAGACGAGAGTACCAGGTGTTACACCAGGAGGGGTTCAGCAGCCCTCGTCACGCCGACCGATGGCGACGAATGATAGGAACGTTCCCCCGTCTCTCCACACCAACGGGGCTCCGCAGGATAGGGCAGCATCAGGCGATCGACTCTCGCTTCGACCAACGTTGCGGCAGAGGCGCCGTTCTCCATCGCCAGCTGCGGTGGACCGAGCGATGGTGCCACGGCCGGTGGGGCGTGGGAGGTGGAGGACTACCCCGGCATGGATGCACGCGAGGACGATAGGGGGGTTTCAGCATCAAGCGTCGAGTGGAGCGCAACAAGAGAGGGATCGGGCGTCCGCGACAAAAGGAAGGCGTCCATCGCAGGTCCCGCCGGCGGTGGAACGCGAGAGTATGAATGCAGCAACACAAGGCAGAGGTGTCGCATCAAGCGGGCCCCAGCAATTGACGTCGCGTCGGTCGCTGCCAACGACGGGTGGGAACGCTCCCCCACCGCCCCGCATCATTGGGACTCGGAGGGATAGGGCAGCATCATGTGATCGGCCCTCGCCAAGACCGACAACGCAGCCGAGGCACCGATCGCCATCGCCCTGTGGAGGGAATATCATAACCACTCCGGCTTCGCTTCAACCAGGAATCTTAGGGCGCCGGCAGCGGTCCCTTTCCCCTCCCGCAGGAACGCCGGTGTGCTCGCACCAGCGGCTTCGGTTCACTTTTACCGAAAACACACAGAACCAGAGGGCCTTGGTGCTTCGCAGAGACAACCCAGCCGTCCAAGGCTGTAGCCCGCGCCCATCCGAGAATGTGACCACCCTTTCCGAGATTATAGCCAATGCCCGAGCGTGGAGCAACAGAGCAGAGGCGAGGGTGGCCGGTGCGCAGTTGGTATCAGGCCCTCAAGTGGTAAATGGGTTTGGTGGGAGACATTGCCATCCTAGCACTTGTCAACGTGCTGGGAGAGGGACTACACGGAGACGGAGCCCTTCGCCAATGGAGGTTGAAAATGGGCACATCCATATTTCGCAACGTAGGACACGGCGTCGCCGTCATACTTGTGTCACCGTAGGCGTTGGTTTGGGTAGGAGAAGGGGTTCGATCCCTTCCCGTGTCAGGAGAGGTCGAGGAGGCGAGGTAGCGCCCACGGAGAACGGGAGGACGAGCGATGGGCCCTCCCACTCCCCTCTGTTAATGAATGAAGCAGTTCCCGCACCTCAAAATGCCCGTCGTGCAGCCGGAAGTTCCGCCCAGCCGAGGATTCTATGCGGGTCCACACCTGAGAGGACCCAGCAGGGTTATCAGGCTTTCCCTTCCAGCGACGGTGTCCATGGTATGCCATCGGACACGGCACTAGGGCTTCGTGACTCGAGTTTCTGTTCCCAGGGTGCACGTCGTGGAGCGAACAGCTTTGTTCGGGGGGGTCTTCTAGGGGCGGGAACATCTGCAAGGACTAGTAGGAGAGCAGGCAATCCTCCCCCCATACCACCGGGCGCGACACCGGCCTCTCGGGACTCAAGTCACAGGTATCAAGATGCTCGATGCGCAATAAGTACTTCCTTCCGGAGGGGGGGGGCTGGGGAGTCTACGCCTATGCGCGGTCAGCAGGGGTACCACGCGACCATCGCAGGCGGTGGCACACAGAGTGAGGCAATGTCTCCCCACCTTCGGCCATTAGGCGCAGCACCGACCTTCCGGCACTTCAGAGCGACGCCTCAAGACGCTCGTCTTGCCGGCGGAAGCCTTGTCCGAATGGGACCCTTGCGGGGCCAAACAACTCCTAGCAGTCAGCAGGAGTGTCGGACGACGCTCGGCGGCGGCGGAGCTCATGGCGGAATAGGATCTGGGTCTTCTCCCTCGCTACCACCGGGCGCGACAGCGGGTTCCCGGGTCTTAAGAACGCCCCCCCCCCACCCCCGCCGAGAGAGAAGCATGTTGGGGACGACGTCAAGAAAGCATCGATCAGATGGAAGTTGGCCCTGTTCAAGGGAGTACACCTCGAGAGGACAATCCGTCCCGTAGGGAGATACGTAGGGCAGGGGCGGAAAGGGTGACCGCCAACCCAACCGTGGTAACGCACCGGATAGATGTTCCGACGGGAAAACGCCGCGACTAGGATCGTCCACATCTCCGGGAACGGCCGCAGGTGAAGGGCGACGGGCCGCGAACAGTACACCTGCGGAGGGCCTCATCTCCTCCAGGACGAGGGCGCGCATCCGTTTAGCTGCTACCATCAGCGCGCGATCATCGGACGGGGGAAGGGGGAGGCAGCTTTTCACTGGGCTATTTCGCGGAGTGTCGCCTCACCAGCCAACGATGGCGCGGGTGGAGTCGTCGGCAACACATTCCAAACCAGCAGTCGTTGCCGGAACAACCTCCGGACACGCCTGGTGCATCACAGCTGCCAACAACGGAATTGGTACCATCGCTAACTGCACCCCTTACACTTGAGGATTCGAGCACACCCGTCATAGAAGGTGCGCCGCTAACGGGAGATCCACCATTTCCACTTGGGGGTTCAAGCACACCCGCCATAGAAGGTGCGCCGCTAATGGGAGAGACACCACCCCAGACATCAGGGCGTGCACAGGCACCGATTATTCGAGTCACGCCCACCACAGCCTGCATCAAGGGGGAAGTCTCAATCGTCGATACAGCCCTCTCTAGCGATATCGGTGCCCGCCTCGACCCCTCCGACGACACCGCAACTGCCGTCAGCTACCTCTCCATCCGCCAGGCCACCCACAACGTCATCGCCAAGTCCGTCACCGTCACTGCCGCCGCCGCAGCTGCCCACAACACCGTCACTGCCGCCGCCGCAGCAGCCCACAACTGGCCATCCCTCGACAGCGAAACCTATCTTGGACTTTATGGGCACTTATTCCGTGTTTCCACGGAGAGCAAGTACATGCCCGCTGCATGCTAGACCGTGCGGAACGCCTCGCGAGTGGGCACGCAGACCCAAAACCATGCGTCGCGTGTCGATCGGAATGGCCGGCAAGAAATCGGCCGCTTCATCCGGCTGAGCTGGCTGAGGACCTTCCAAGGCCACGCCCGGGGGGAAGGTGGCCGGCAGTAGCGGGAGCCCTGCAGTTCGCCGAACTCTTGGAGGAGGACGCCCCCCGGTTGGACCAGCTAGTTACGTCACGACTGGTTCCCACTAGTTAAGTCACGACTGGTTCCCACTAGTTACGTCACGACTGGTTCCCACGATACTTTTGAGGAAATGGTGAGGACCCATGGGAGGAGCTCAACCTCCTCGTTCCTGTTGTGCTCCCTGTTCGGCGATGCTCTTGGCCTGCCCCAAGGCGCCCACCTTGACTTCCCCCGACCGAGGGAATGGAGAGCGGCAGCCGGTCGCTACCGTGAGATCTTCGCCGCGTACAGCATCCGCCCGCAGGATACTGTACTCCAACTCCCGAATCCAGGGATCTATATCCTACCTCATGTCCAAGAGTTCTTGGCGGGCCTCGACTCGACGCGGAAGGACCGCCTAACGAGGTGGACCCTCGGGGTCCGAAATGCGTTAGAAGGGGGGGAGGCGCTTCCTCCGTTCCCGACGGCAGCGTGGACCCTCGGGTCCCAAAACGGGTTTGAGGCAGGGAACGAGCTGCCTCCCTCCCCGACGGCAGCGGGGGTAACACCGGAAGGAACAGACCCGGCGCTGGAGAGTGACTCGTTAGCGGGAGTAACACAACCGAAAAGAGCAGCCCCGGCGTCTGAAGGTGACTCGAGGGTAAGGGGGTAAGCGGAGCCAGGAGCCGCCGCTATTGTAGCCGTGGAGAACGCCCTCATGGCCGAACACGGGGATGTCACGGTGGCGGGACCCTTGCCCCCCCCTCTGAGTCAGTCCAGCGCCACCCGAGCGGCGGTGACGGGCACGGCGGAAGTAACGGGCCCGGCGTGGGAGAGCGACCATTTAGCAGCGGGCGTGACACCACCGAAAGGTGCAACTCTAGCGTCAGAAGGTGACCCGGGGGGGAGTGAGCAGATGGAGCCAGGAGGTGCTCTATCTGTTGCCACGGGAACCTCCCGCACTGCCGAAAACAGGGAGGCGACGGCGCCGGGACACTCGCGCGCGCCCCCAACACAGCCCAGCGTCACCCCAGCAACATCGAGAGCGACTGCGTCTACGTGCACTGGTGCAGTAGAGGGTGGGAGAAGCACAAGAGGCAGACGAGGTCGACCGCGCGGATCCGGAAGAGGAACACGTGCGACGAGAACTGGGAGAGGAGCCACCACGAACCGTGGGCGAATCCCTCGACATGAAAGCGGCGAGGCTCCCTCGGCCCCTGCCGAAGGAAGGGTTGGCGGTGGAGAGAGGGAAGGCGGGGACGGAGAGGGAGGAGGGTCAGCACCAGGGAGCGTAACGCAACTTCGCGCTTTCATTGCAGACGACCACAGCGGTACGAGCTGTGGGGGTGTGGGGGCTGTAGAGCAACGAATGCTCGGGGACACCAAGTGGTGGGGTTGCCCTGTGGACGTCAACATGCAATGCATGCGCGGTGCGTGGGGAATGCGGTCAGACGAGGCGGGGCGCAGGCGTCGCTTCTCTGCGGAGCAAGGGATGCACAGTCCACCATGGAAGACGGGAAGCACTAGAAGCGGCAGTTCAGGCCGACCCTGGACTACGCGTGACGGCAGCGTGACTCGGAGGGAGACCTGACGATGGCGAGGAAGAGCGCCGGGATGGCCTCTGCTATCCCTGGGACCAAAACACATTGGGAATTGCAGGACTGTTCGATGATGTCCCCCTTGAGGACCTCCAACAACGCTTCGTCACTATTGTCAAAGTGCAGTCGAGGCTGGCTACTGCCCATGCCAAGCTTATCACCCATGTGCTTGGCCTCCTCAATCACGCCTTGGGAGAGCACCGCCAATCCACACAATCGGAGACGCCGCAATCACTCCTGAGGATAATCAAGTTGTAGTACATCCTCCGGTAAATCCTTCCAGCTCTACTGCACTCGCAGGATGGCCGAATGAAACGGCGTGAGAGGTTCGCGTCGGCCGAACGCGGTGACCTCACCCTCTTGCTCCCGTGGTTAATGGACATCGACGAGGCAAATCGGCCAAGCCCGCGAAGAGACGGACGCTGATATGTTTAAGAAGGCATCATCAGCATGCCGCCATCGAGAGGGGATGACTGCGGCAGCACGCAGCCTCCTCGCGGAACCGGGCTCGCCGGGGAACGAGAAAACGTGGTAGCGCGTAAAAGCAAAGTTCCCGGAAGAGAACCAGGCCTGCGTCTCCGAAGCTGCAGCGGCAGCGGTAGCAGCAAGTTCCTCCGACAAGGAGGAAGGGAGTGTTCCTAACTGGCGCTACGAGGAAGAGTTCGACCCACAAGTGGCCCTAGAGGTCATCAATTCTCGCAACGCCTTATCAGGCGGGGGAAGCGACGGTCTGCGCTTCTCGCACTTGCAGTCAACAATCAGAACTGATTTTGGGCGCGAAAATTTCGGAGCTGGCATTGAAGCCTTCTGGAGAAGAATGATCGATGATCCAACCGCCTTCCTGCCTAAATTCTGGCAGCTCTTCTTGCAATCCAACCTCACTGCCCTGGGTGAAGAATGCCGTGGGGATGACGTGGAGGCGGCTTATTGCGGCCGGAACCATGCGGCAGTGGCGGCTGGAGGAGGCCAACCGCGAAGCGAGACTGTTTGGAGTCGGAGTACGAGGGGGGGTGGAACAGGTAGCGCTACGCGCAAGAGTACGCCACGAAGAAAAAAACTGGCTGGTCCTCACCGATTGCTCCAACGCATTCAACACAGTGATACGGACTGCTATGCTAGCGGAGGCAGCCACTTGCGTGCCGGCGCTTACACCGTTCGTGGCAAAATGTTACGGCGAGATGTCTGCGCCCATGTTCTTTCATATGGAATCGGGAGAAAGGCGGAAGATGGACTGCTCCAGCGGGGTGCAACGAGGGGATGTCATGAGGCCGGCGTTGTTTTGCATGCCGCTCCTGTCGGTGCTGAAGCGGACATGGGCGGAGTTCGAGCCAAGAGGTGTAGAGGCATTCGCCTACCTAGATGATATTAGCATCAGAATGATGGAAATCACACCCAATACTGTGGAAGTGATACCCTTTCTCCAGGGTGTCACACCCAATACTGTGGAAGTGATACCCTTTCTCCAGGGTGAGCTGTCCAACATCGGAATTGCGATCAGCCTGAGCAAAACGGTTGCCCTGCCCCCAAAGGGGCACGTACCTACGCCGGAACAAATCGTCCTTCTTGAAGTCATTGGCGTCAGCATGGTCGATCGTGGTGGGGTTAAGGTGGTGGGGGTGCCCATTGGCACAGATGAGTTCGCGAGGGAGAGCGCAATGGAGATAATCCGAAACGGGGGACCGGAGTAACTCGCGCGGATGTTGTCGCGCATGCCGGACATGCAATCAGCCAACCTGATTGCCACCGGCTCTATGGTTCAACGGACCCCCTACCTTGCACGCGTGATGGACCCAGAATTATCGCTGGCTGCTTCTAAAAAGGTAGATGGCAACGCCTTGTGGATGCTGGAGAAATTGCTCGATCTCCCGGGGGAAGCAAAAGAATCGTTGTTCTTCGCGGACGGGTGCCCGACAAACATGTTGACCCTGCAACCCCATCAACAGGCGCAGGCGAGCCTGTACACGGGGGCCGGAGGGTTTGGGCTGTCGTCGGCTGAAGCCCAGAGGATGCCAGCATCCGTTGGGAGCTTGGTGGCGACGGTGCCAGAGGTGCTTGCTGATCTGTCCGGCGTAATAGGGAACAAAGTACGGAGGGAGCTGCCCGATTCTGACCTCGTCCGGCGCATCTGGAACAGCGTCAGGGACCTGCGCGATGTGCATGGGGTTTCAGAGGAGGCCATGGCGAACATCGTGCCGGAAAGCTGGCGGGGCAGAGCCTTTAGAGCAGGAGAGCAAGGTGCCTCAGGGCAATCAGTTGCAGGCGTGTTGCCTGCACACGACGCCGAAACTATCAGATTCAGCAAAGCGCAGCATAGATTGGGTGAACTGGTAAACCGAGTACATTATGAGAGGTACGTCTCTTCGCTGGACCAGCTCCCCGAGACGAGGCCCCAGCGAGACACAAGCGAATCTCAAGGCGAGAAGGAGACACGAGACTAGGTCAAGGCCCGGCAACGGAGTCAATCGGGATCAGGGGCTACCGCCTTCCTAAGGGCGAGGCCTGTAGCCTCAACTAGAACCATCCCTGCATCAGAGTTCGTGACTGCGGGGAAGATATTTCTGGGGATAGAGGATTTCCTGGCGGCGAGGTGACCATGCTGCGGTGAAGCGGAGGTTAATACGCGGCATGCGCGATTGTGTCACCGATCGGGCGCGCAAGTGAACCAGCATCAACCCCTTGTGCACGCGCTCTCCCGCACCCTTAAGAACATGTCCATCCGCCACCAGGTGGAAAGCGGAGCCCCATTCCACGCAGACAGGGATTTGCGAATGGACATCGTGATTGAGGCAGGCGGACTAAGAGATGCTACGGCATCGGAGTACCGCGACAAGTCGATACTCCTCGACGTCAAGCATGCAGACCCACAAGCAGGGGTCCACATGCGGGCAGGAAGCGCGGATCGAAACGGATCAGCGGCTTCCACTTCCGAGGCGCGCAAGCGCAACCACTATGCTCGTCCGGGACAGGTGTCCTTCGACGAACGCAGCTACAAACTCGCCACCCTCGCGGTGGAAAGCTTTGGGTGCCTCGGTAAAGAAGGAAGCGACCTGATAGATCAGGTGGCGGCAAGCATCGTTTGAGGACGGACGCATCGTCCCTAGCGCGGAAAGGCGTGTGCAAGGAGCGACTATTCCAAATCATCTCTGTGACCACTCAGGTCGCGATTTTGCGCAGAGTTCATCGATATAGGCTATCTCTGAGGGATCGTCAGGCCGCGAGGGGAAGGGAGGAAGAGTCGGGAGGACTACGGTCACTGGCCTGGGGTGGCAATGTTGATGAGGATTGAGGTAGACTCTCAGCTAAAACATATAGAGTCTAGTCTATAGGGAAAGGAAATAGTAGATAAAAAGAGAAGATGTGGGGAAAGGAAATGGGCAAATGGTTGGCGAAAGATACCACTGCATTGTGGTGCGATCGTTCGACTTCATACTATTGGTACTACTGCTGCTTTATGGAAGGATATTCAATTTTCATCGGAGAGGCGTCTACGCCATATTGTCGGAGGGCAAAAATAACAATAATTAATACGAGTATGCACTCGGGGGGCTCGAACTCGCGAAACTGACCTATACCAGGCTCGAGGATAACCTGATACGCCACCGGGGCGACCGGCTTATACCTACGCCCTGTTAATTTTTTTGAGGAAGTACTTATGAATAACGTGCCTAAAACTTACAGCAGTAGGTGAGGTATTCACGGCCGTACCTAACCTACCCAACACTTTGCCTGACGGGGTCCGTACCTAACGTACGTGCCGGGTAAAAATTAGGTAAGGTATTGAGGTCGTCTCCAGGGTCGTACAACACGAGGGGGCACCGCCAGGGCACACCAACCGGCCGGGTCGACTCGCCGGTTCGCACGGAGGAAGCGGCCTTATAACACGTACCCAAACCCGGGTATCTCGTCGACGGGTAGACTAGACCTATAGCTATAGACTACCCGGGTAAGTACGAAGTATTTGAAGACGTACCTATCGTAAACGCCTACACGTACAGCAGTACAAAATGTCATAAAATATCACGTACATCGCATAACATCGTGAAGACCTACGGCTCAGGGCGTCTCTAGATAGCGGTATCTGGCATAGACCAACTGCTGCTGGTATCATCAACATTGGGGTATGCCCACGGGTCGCTCACCTGACGGAGGTTCGGCGTTGTCATGCTGCCATGTAAGTACGAAGTATTTGAAGACGTACCTATCGTAAAAGCCTACACGTACAGCAGTACAAAATGTCATAAAATATCACGTACATCGCATAACATCGTGAAGACCTACGGCTCAGGGCGTCTCTAGATACCGGTATCTGGCATAGACCAACTGCTGCTGGTATCATCAACATTGTGGTATGCCCACGGGTCGCTCACCTGACGGAGGTTCGGCGTTGTCATGCTGCCATGCCCTGTGCTGTACCCTCTATGTGCACGCTGTCCGCACACTGCTGTTACAAGGCATGCAGCAGTACTGAAGAAAGTCAAAATTCAAACTCCTCTCCTCTTCCTGTCCTGTCGTGTGATTTGTTGTTCGAGTCTCCTTATAATCCGCGAGTCGCTCTAGCCACCCACATACATGCATTGACCCCTGTTCCCCCCCTTGTATGATGTATCGAGAGATGGTAAGGTTACAGCTTGGCGTCCCGCTCCCTTGCAGAGCAACGCCGGTGGATCTCTCGTCGAGGAGAGGGGAGAGGAGCGGCGGAAAGCGGAAAGCGGAGAGGTTTCGCCGCGCCTGGCGCGCCTTTCCTGGCCATTTTCCCCGCGTTCCCGCGTTGTTGGGGACGAAAACACCCCGTTCCATGCACGCCTCTTTGTATGTTCGAACTTTTGGTATAAGAAGTAGGATCTGCAGAGTGACCCCTACAGGGCGAGGTGGATGACACTGCGGAGGCACGAACAGCCGGCCGGCTGGCGACGTGAACTAACCCTCTTTGGGGTGTTGTTGTCGTTCGGATCACATCAAACTCATTAGTTATATTAGGCTACGTCTGGTGCCTGCCAGTGTATTTCTGGCCTGAACTAGTATAACGCTGCTGCTGTTGCTTCTGCTGTTGTTGCGGTTGTTGCTTTGTTCTCCTGTGGTGTGGTGGTCTAGACACTGCACGCGGTTCTGCTCTACCGAGAGGCAAACCGTGCTCCTGCGTGGCGCGCTCTCCCTTGGCTCCATCCGGCACTCCGCCCATGGTCGACACAAGGTCCACCATGGGGGCGAGGGAGCACTTGCAACCATCCGCAGGACGAGGTTCAGAAGCAGCGGTTCTAAAATCAGCACCGACGGCGGCGGCGGTCTCTGTGCCCCACGCCCGCTCTCTCCTTCTCCCTGAGGTCGTCAACTCGCCCACGGACTCGGAAGGGACTGTATTTTTCGAAGCTCATGAGGAGATCCCCTGGACTCCTGACAGGCCCTCGCGGCGGTCGCCGGCGGGCATCGCGGCGAGGAGGATGCAGCTCGCTCTGTGGGCGCAGCAGCAGGGGGACAACACGGTCGAGATCAATCGAGATGTGGCGTCTGTTGTGCCACAGCGAGGTCCGAAAACTGCTGGGGGTGGGGATGAAGAGGTGGCGATGGCGCGCAAAGCTCAGGAAAACCATAAGGTTGGTGGGGTGCCTTGAATACTTGGGTACAACGTTGTTCAGGGAGAGTTTGCCTATTGTCCCTCATATCCCTGGTGGCATAGACTGGAGACGCCTCGTGCCCGCGGCTTGCATGGTCGCACCACAACTCAGGTCGCTTGACTTGTTTTAGCCAAGCCTCGTGATTTTCTGTTTTTTTTTTACCCATCATGTTCCATGATGATATGGCTGTAGATGTGTATTTGATGTGTATGCGGCGAAATATCTACGGACAATTCTTTCCAGTTTCTTTCCGTTCCTTTTTTCTCCCTCCCCCGCACCTTTATGGTTATTGATACGTAAGTATCAGGTACTAGACTTGGTATGATATGATACGATAATCTGACAATAATTTGACGAAGTGTACGAGTAGCCTGGGTAGGCCTGGTATATAGGATGACGTGTACATTCTACATGTCAGCCAGACATCGCTGCTGGTACTAGGTCAAGTATCAAGGAAGGCGACCCCAAACGCAGTGCTGCAGGGTAACCATGTCGTAGAGCAGTACTGCTGTGAGTGTGATACGTAAACGCAGAAGAAAGTGTAGACCGGTTCCGGGGGCCAGGTTTTCTTGCTCCAGCGAACGAAGCGTTCCGGTATAGTCAGCATGATGATGAGCCCTCTATTTTGGTGTTCTTACAAAGCGTTGTTGGGACTCTTTGACTTCAGAGGGGGAAGTGTAATACGAGTGTACGAAAGATTACAGCAGTGTTTTAGGTCGTACCAGGTACAGCGTTGGCCATACGCAGTACCCGGCGGAGGCTGCGGCAAGGGTATCGTGGAAGGATCATACCCGTACTTTAACGCTACCATGCTATCATACTAGACTGCAGCTGTAGGATTGTATACTAGACTGCAGCTGTAGGATTGGCGGGCTGTGTGTATGGCACTGCTTGTACGGTGCGCTCGCACACTCTTGGTCGATTGTTGTGTCGGTAGAATCTGAGTCCAACAGTTTTTTTTTCATGTAACTCGCTCGTCACTTTGTCCTCTCTCCGCTCAGCTTGGACCTCATTCTACATGCTGTGTGTGCATTAGGAATACTAGCGGTACTAGGCAAGGAATATGGGAATCGGTAACCGATCAAAAGCATAGCGCTCTCAATCCGTGTATGTTGTGAGTAGGTGATTAGGATGCAGCAGTGCTTCGTATTATACTTGCCGGGTACCTGTATGAAATGCGTGTGATACCGTGCCTCCGTCCAGCTCCCTCCATCCGGCCTTAAGTATTAACACTTTCCTGGTAGGGAACAGCACGGAAACGCTTAACTCTGGCGCTGCATACGCTGCATTACAGTCAAATGCATGTGATTTGTACCTTTGATATATTTCCTAAGGCCTCTGGTTGTCTCGTACTCGTATTGTTTGTGCCGCGGTACTCGTACCATGCCTTCGTACCATGCCTTCGTACCATACTTGTGCATTGCACTCACAGCCTTTTGTTGCTAAAGAGTGCAAGCAGATAAACCGCGGAGCCCCTAAATTCAGCGTGATGCTGCACCCGCACTCGTGCAGCGTATCGACCTAATGGTGGAGGCTGGCCTTCGGCCGGCCAGTTTAAACTGCCACCGAAGCACGCGGCGGAACCCACGACCGCCCCTGCTGACCTCGAGCCCCCCAAAGGGTTGGGGTTAGGGTTTCGGAGAATGAGATTGGCCTGGGTCTGGGCCGACGAGTAAGATTGAAATCGACGAGGTTGCGCTTCTCGAGAGCGGGTGCAGCACTGGGCTCCATTTTGGGGCTCCCGGTGTACCGCCGCTGTTTATAGCAGCTGGTTTATAATACAAGAAACTGCTGAAAGACCTCGCATTTACATCGTCACATCGCAAATCGCAATCGCACTCTCGATGAGCACGAGCAACAAACCAGGTGCTAGCTCCAGGGGAAGGGTCTTTTTCGGGCAAAGGCGGGCACATTATCGATCGTATAATGGTATTATGTACCTGGTACCAGGGTGGTTTTGTACCTGGGGCCTCTTTCGGGCAAAGCGGGGCACTTGATCGATCGTGTAATATACCTCGTACCAAGGTAGCACGGTACCCGATACGAGGTACCCAGTACCCAGGTACCTGTGTAGAGTAGACGGGGAAGCCAGCTCGGCTATTTCCCCGAGACTAACGCCTCTGTGCTGCACGCAACCCGCTGTTATGCTGCTCCGCGTTTATTGGTGCAATGATCGGCGCACTGCTGGGCGATCAGGGGTGCGTGTCTACCAGAACTTCAAGCTTGGGGTCGGTTCACTGTTCCAAAGGTGAGAGGAGCCCACAGCCCAGACCTTTTTTTTGTTCTTTTTGTATTGCTGTTTTCACAACGTCTTGACAGCAGACAGGAGTATTAGACTTCCGCGACTACTACTGTAATTCTGTGTACCAACTCTGTGTAACGAACGAGCACCTGGTACTGGTTGGCGGCAAATGCTTTGCGGTATACAACAGCAGCTCGTCGCTCGCCAGTTGCAAGATGTCCCGGGTTTGCGTGGATTCGCAGCTGTTACTGTTATTGTACTAGAATCTGGGTAAGCTACATGCAAGGCACGGCATTAGTTGTGTATTCCGCCCGTTAGTAGAAGCAAAAGTGTAGTCTATGCCTCACCACGGAGTGGAACTATTTTTGAACATACGACTCTCGGATGTTTTCGCAGGTAGACGGTTTCTTCCGACCCTGCGCCCTGATCACACTGCGGAGATCTGCGTCCTCCAAATTGACCCTTGTTATACTATAATTAGCCGCTGGCAGGGCCCAGCAGGGCACCCTGATCCGGTTTAATTTACCGAACATAAAATATGATCGGTGTACGTATATGTTCTTTACATTAAACTTGTCTTTCCACCCATCTACATCCAGCACAACCAATGTCCGTGCTGATGCCTCCTAGAGAGACGAGGTCTGAGGTCACAAATTTCGACACAGATATGCACGTGTGAGTTGGCTGGACTTGACAGCTGTTCAGTGGTTATTGCTGTTGTTTAGGTGCTGCTATACATAGTAGTTTTTTGCGAGGTGGCGAGAGTAGTAGCCAACTTTAACTATTGATAACTCACTCAAGTCAATATTACTAAACACCAGTCGAGCCACAACGCGCCAGTCAGATGCAAATCCGCAAAACTCTACTGTACTCGTAAACATTTCCTGAAAATCCGCCCGCAACTAAATTTGATGCATTGCAAGGCGCTTCGCTCCGCGGGCGGCAATCGCCGCCCACTACGCTCGCTCAGAAAAGAAAAATGCAGCAAACCACAGTGAAGCGGACAGAAGTCCAAGATTGATTGTTGGTGCAAACTGGCGACTTTGGTGATGCCAAGTGTCCCGTCGCCATGCTCCAGGAAAAACAGCCCGGACGCCACATACACGGGTATTACATAAGTACAGCAGTCACGCGAACGGGATAAAAATATCTCGTCTGCTTCTTGGCTTGCTTGCGTGTTTTTAAACGGGGCAAGTATACGTACTACTTCTTACTGTAGGCACGTTGCTGCTCCTCTGGGCCTAGGGCCTTACCGTACAAAACCGCGTTTTCTCTTCGGTGCACCGTGTGATGAACCGTAGAAAACCGCGGTTTCTTACGTACGATTTTCAAGCCGTTTCATGGGGCACTAACGAACCCCTGTTTCTCTACGGTGCCCGCATGAACGAAGAATAAACCGTACAACGCCGTGGTTTCGTAGGGTTTTTGGCGCTTTTTCTGGAGACACTAACGCACTTTCAATAGCGAAGACAGGCAAGCAGCGTACTGGTATAAATGAAGCGTGTAGAACCGTCGTGAACCCTTTTGACACGAACCCGTGCAGAAACCGCCATGAACCGTGCGAAACCGTCGTGACCCTGTAGCATAGCACCGTTCGGCGGCCGACGGAACGACGGGTCTTCTACCGTTTCAAGCGAACCGCGCCGTTAAATAACCAATCTAACGGTTTTTGGCGCCGTATGACATCTTGACGCACACGGTGTCGTGCTGTTTCGATGGCATCCCTACGGTGCGGCTCGGTGCAGCGTTAGGAAATGGGGAATCTTACGGTGCGGTTTGGTGCGGTTTTCAGATATTGGAAACCCTACGGTGCTCTTCGTTGCTATGATATATTCTAGAGTGCGATTCGGTGCGGTTTTCAGATGCCATAATGCTACGTGTGGTTTGATTCGGTGTTTAGATGTCTTGAACCGTACGGTGCGGTTCAGTTGTATTGTATGTCCTATTGTGCGTTTCGGTGCGGTTTTCTGATATTTTAAGACCTACGGTGCGGTGCCGCGCGGTTGTGAAGAGGGCAAAAAGCCTGCGGTGCGGTGCTGTTAACCGCACCGAACCGATAGGAAAAATCACTCCGCAAAGGACCTTGCGAATTTCGAAAGAACGCTTCAAGAAATTTAAATGACACCTTAGCTGTGAAATCGACAAGAATTTCAGAGCGGTAATGTGTTGTGCGAAGAAAACAATAACAATACCAACAGCTTTTGGTTTCGTTTCGTTTCGTTTTGTTTGCGTACGCATGTCTCGTGGCTTCGTGACCACAGAACGTGCACCGTACCCTCCTCTCTTGCCCCATGGCCCTGTTACTGAACGGAATCGGTATCGACATTGGGGTCACATTTTTTTCTTATTTTTCCCCTTTTGCTTTGCCCTTTTTGTTTCCTCTTCTGTGCCCTTGAGGATTATGGAGGCGATGATGTCGGTATGGACACCACCGCCGTAGATGCAGAAAAAAAAATCAGGACACGCAAGGCAGCAAATCTCCTATATAACCCTCTATTCTATCCGTTTACATCTGGCGCAACCAGTGTCCGTGCCGATGGCTCCAAGAGAGACGAGCTCTGTGGTCACGAACTACGACGCAGAAATATAATTCATCGCAAATGCAGCAAGGTGGCCATGCAATGCCAACCACAATTAACGCGCGGGGAAAAAAAAAAATGCAGACTATCACACCAGACATGCAACTATAATGGAAAAGAAGAAAAACGAGTGTAAGAAAAATGATACAAGGAGGGGGGGAGGGAAAGAAAGAGGGCCATAGCAGTAAGCAGGTGATAGCCCATGCGGCAATGCTCCTACTCCTACAGCAGTAGGTGCGTTCGGAACCCAGTATGTTTGCTGCCCCCGACGTTGATTTGGTGGTATCATCTGCGCTGTTGCTCTCACAGCAGTTGCTGGCTGTCTGTTTTGCCTTGTTTTCCTTTTTGGTCGTGCCGTGTTGTTTGACTCCATTTTTGTTCTCCCTGGGTACCGCTTCCCTCCCGCCCGCGTTTATTTTTCCTCGTTATTTGCGTTTGTTTTCCTTTTTGTTTTTTTTCTTCCATTTATTATCTTTTTTTTTCCTTGCGAGTAGGCTGGTGCGCTGGCTTGCATATGTTGTCCTTTTGTCCTCGTGATCATTGTGGTTGGGATTGCATGCCATCATTGCCATCATGGCCCAATCACCGTACTGTTTTTGCAACGAATTTCATCTCTTGTCTTGTAGTTTGTGACCACATATCTCGTTTCTCTGGGAGGCATCAGCACGGACTCTGGCTGTGCCAGATGTAGACGGGTGGAAAGGCCAATTTAATACCTGAAGAACACGCACATCACACCAGCATCATCAAATGCGTACATGGGTACCAAATGGTATCAGTGTTGAGTCATATATTCGCTTTCTCTTCCCCTGACGTGAGCCCTGTACCTCGATCCCCCAAGCTAAAAGTCGGACAACTGTACTGCAGATGATTTGCCAACAGTAGTGGCAACCGATTAGCCCGAATGCCGCCAACCATTGAGCCAAATGCCGCCAATCAAACAGCGATGAATGCCCGGGATATACGAAGTGCAGAAACCACCGACCGCTCGCTCTTGACGTCAGGTATCAGCAGCTGCAGCCTTTTGTAAACCCTAACACTTTATCGTAGTGGTCATCAACACGACTAGACGATAGGTTGCAGTTCCTGCTGCAAGACGTTGATTCTGGTCCTTGTTCCACATTTCCCGTTTCGCCGCTGTTTTCTTCTTCGCATTCCTTGTACTTTTTTCTTCTTCTTTTTCCTCATTACATCTGTCGTCTTCGCACATTATTTCTCCTTCTCTCTTCGTAGACGTACTCAAACCCGGGGTCACTACGCAGGCTCTTCTCCCCCCCCCCCACTACGGTACGCACCTTCATTTTTTCGCGGGAATCGAGTGTTTGCGTTGAAAGAATTCAATCAAAAGTTCCATTAAAAAATTATACCAAGCGAACTTTGAGGGAAGTAGTTTCCCCAAAACGGCATGAAAATTCCGATTTGAGTGAACGATTTTTCGAGTGAATTCCATCAATAACGACCAGCTCATACGATTGGCCTACAAATACCGAGCTTAACACCGTTGCCCTCCAGGCACAACGGCACACAATCAGAGGGCACGAGGGCACAACCCTCACGGCAGCACAGAGCAGACACTGACCGGTGTGCGCTGTGCTTAGCAGCGGTAGACACAACCCAATATTGATGCGGAGGCACCGAAGAGTAGCTGGGGAAGCATGACACGTACGCGCAACCTCAGGGGTAGGTGCTAGTGAGCCAGCGCTTCCGCGCTCTCTGCTTTCTCTGCTGCTGCGTGCTGTCGTATCCGGTGCAGATTTTGTCAACCACCATCGGTATACCACAATGCCGTCGCCGAAGCCTCCACCGCCACCCACGCCGCACGGCCGCCGCCGCCGCTACTGCTGCTGCTGCTGCTGCTGCGGTTGGTGTCTCCTGCGTTTGTTTCTATAAAAAAATATGTAAAACTGGCTATTCTGTTGTTGTGGTGATCGTGGTGATCGAGCCAGGCCGAGCCTAGCTACTGTGCCGCAACTCATCTGGCGAGGCCATCGCCACCGCCACCTCCGTCCCTGTCCCCGCCGCTGCTGCTGCTGCTGCTGCGGCAGCGGCTGCTGTGATGCTACTGCGCAGCAGCTGCTGCTGCTTTGCTGCTGTTTGTCTGATGGTGTTGTGCTGGGCCTGCCGCTGTCGGTGAGTCTTTAAATAGGTGCTACCGCACCATGTCTAAATTCAAAATTTGATGCTGCCTCCCCGCTCCTCGCCTGTGATATGGAGGCCGTGTACGCCTTTTCTGCGATTCGTTCACCGCAAACACAACCAAAAGCATGCCGGAGTGAATCTGGCCTTTTTATAGCTTGGTGGAAGAATTTTTAGTGAACTTTTTAACGCAAACACTCTGACAATTCAGCGCTTTCTTCCCTCAACTCTCGTCGAATTGTGCTTACCCACGATGACGAAGCGCTCTCGGCAATTGGTGTCTCTGGAAAATAACGATCGTATGTATAATACTACATATATACAACTCGTAATGCGCGCGAACGGAGTATCACACACAGCTTGCAAAGATGAGTTTCGACGAAATCTTCGATCTCACAGCTGGAGTGTATTTTAATTCTTATAATATATACATACGTACACCTATTATATGAGTAAAATGAAAATACATTTCCGATGTGAGATCGAAGATTTCGCCGAAACTCATCTTTGCAATGTGTGTGATACAGAGTAGTACTCCGATCGCGCGTGATACTGTGTGTGTCCTCATTAGGGATATACACGTATTACAAAGATAAATATACGCTCCAGCTGTGAGATCGAATATATTATAAAAACAAAGATACACTACAGCTGTGAGATCGAAGATTTTGTCGAAACTCATCTTTGCGAGCTGTGTGTGATACTCCGATAGCGCGTATTACGTATCGAATATATGTGATATATTTTTTGGGCTGAACTCGAATTCTTAGGGCTGTGATTCGGCAGAATTTAACGAATATTATCTTTTAATAGTCGCGAGGCGGCAGAGCCGACTAACTGGCGGACTTTAGTCAGCAAGTCGATTGGTCACTATTAATAGCTGACCAGTCAGCAAGTCGATGTGCCACTGCTGTTGAATGCTGAATTTAGTCGGCAAATCGGTTGGCCAGCTCGAGCGGCTTTTCTTGGGCCGATTTTGTTGACAAAAATATGGTGAAGAATCGAGCCTCCATTTCTTGTGAGCATTCCAGGTAAAACACCATCGTAAGGTTACAGGTGGGGACACAGAGTCCCCCCTACAGGTCTGCCAATTGGGCAGGTCCTCGGACAGTACTCACTTTCTTTTCCTTCGTAGAGACGTAGCTTTATTTGATTCCACCAGAGCCCCGAATAGCTTCTAAAATCAGAGGCACGTGCCTCCGATCTATTTCCTAACTTTCCCGAATATAAAACGCCAACCTTATCATACAAAACCCATCCAAATTTTCTCAAATTCCGGATAATTACAGGCCTTTCGAGGCCGTATCTTAACACCATTGCTAAAGTGCGGGCCTATGCTGTCCCTCACCCCATCGACGAACAGAAGGCTGCCGCTTTTTTTAGAGCCACATTTCAATGTCCGCAGCGATTTGCTGAGAAGGGGTGTATCTCGCCTTTAACAAGCATTCCCCCTTGGAAACCCAATGAGTCAAATAGTCTGTACCTGCGGAAAACGACTGGCTATTAGTCCGACTAATAACTAGTTGGTGACTTAAGTCGTGCCGACTCACAACTCCACTAATTATTTTGTGAAGCAGGGTGTATCCCCGCACTAGTTGCAGTACTAGAGAATGCTTTTCTTCCGTGTGTTGGTGCGCATGAGTCTAACCGCATTTTGAATTTTTGTGCAAGAATCGAATCGAGCCACATTTTCCGCTTTTGCTTAACTCCCGATTTCTTAAATAGAGCTGCCGCGTACTTGTACCCAATTTCTTGACCCCTTTGGAAATTTTCCCAGGATTTGGGGGCGCAAACTACTCGTAATTTTTGCAGGAAAAGGCTTGCAGTGGCGAAAGTACTACTGTTGTACCCAGTTTCCTACCTACTACCGCGTACTGTACTCTTATGTCTTTGTTTCTTATCAAATTTGTTAACTGCCGCCGCGTACTGTATGCCTTTTCTTGTATAACCCTGCAGGGGCTTCCTCCGATGGAGGTAACGGATCGACGCGTCAGCCGCAACCCGTGGGTGGGCGAGCGATCCAACCCACACCCGCCTCTGGCCCCAAGGTGGCGGCAGCGGCGTCGGCTTCCAGCCGGCCGCAGGTACAGCCATGGCAAGAGCCAGGCTTCCTAAGTGAAACCGCCATAAATATGCCGACCAGTCAGGATGGGCGAGGGGGGGAGGATGTGGAAGGCAGTACGCCAGAAGAGCACAGTAGCAGTAGGTCGGACAGCATGGAGGATGTGGAGGGTATCGGGGATGACAGTTCGACGGCCTCGGGGGGCTCTGTGGCGGAGGAGGGGTGGGAGAGCGGCCATGGGCTTGACCCCCGAGAGGCCGCCGTCCTGGGTTTGGAGGCAGTAGGGAAGGGGGAGGGGGGAGAGGGTGGAAGCAAGCTGCCGGCGGCGGTGCAAAAGAGGAACTCGTTCCGGCGTGCTTTCGACAAGGCTCGGTGGGTGCTAGTGCTGACTGTGACTGCTGACTGCTGTAGAATGCGTGCTTTGTGTTCGACGGTCGTAACATTCGTTGAAGCCGCTTCTGGTATTGTACAAAACACTTGAAAATAACGGTTTGGCCATATGCTTCGTATGCTGGTATTCGAAGCATGTGTAGGAGCACGTTTACCAGGTAGTGCATGCTAAAAAAAAATCGTGCGTTTCTGTGGAACGTACGACGCGGCGCGTTTGTATTTTCCATACCATACGATATCTGTGTCCGTTTGACTACTTGCTCGTGGCGACTTCTGGTGCAAATGTTTTGTGGGGATGGAGTGGCGACGGCGGTAGACAGGAGGACTCCTGATGTTGAGCAGTCCCCGATTCCTGACTCCACCCCACAAGGGTTTCGATGCTGACGGGTTTTTTGTGGTCAGTGTACTCGTGGTTAACCGTTTCACCGCTGCGAAAGTAGTGCTAGCCTTATCCCAAGTAGTTTGTCCCCTACACGCGAGTTTGTTTATGTTGTACCTTTTCCATGATATGGAGGGATTAACAACATACGAAGTAATATTTTTTGCTTCTACAGCAGTGTAGCAGTAAGTAGTAACCGGTTCCACTCTGTGATGTTTGTTGTAAGAGCCGTTCGGTGCGCACGTTAACACCCAAACGGCACTTGCGTTTCCGGACAGGGCGGAATATTTCCCAGGGTGTAGTATGGCGCATCCACATTGGCTTGGCTCTTGCAGCCGTCGGCGTTGCCGTCAAGCGCGGAAGCAGCAACCTGCTTTGGCGGATAGCGTAGCTATCAAAAAGGCGATGAGGGGCAGCTGTACCCATCTAACCAGGGCTGTTCGCGGATCGAGATGTTTCCAAAATCTTGCGGGTCTGGCTGGGTCAGGAGGTTTGTCAAAATTTCACGTATCCGGTCGCGTCTGATGTCGACACCTAACAAAAAAACGGTCAGGTGTCCGTCCCCCTGACCCGGCAAGGCCGCAAGGCCCGACCCGCAACGTTTGACCCGACCCGTCAACAACCCTAGACCTAACCTCCTGCGCCCATCGAATCGACCCCGGTGCCCCCCCACACACACCTGACAGGACATGCCACTCACAACGTGAAAACCAGCTCAAGAGAATCATGGGCGGCATGGGCAGGCGACGATCAAGCACTGCCATTAGCGGCGCGAGCCCCCCCATCGACTCGGGCACCACATCCCCTGATAACGTCGTTCAAAATCCCGAGGCATTGCCGCGCTCGCATGAAGCGAGTGAGGCGCTTCCGGGGAGTGAATGCGGAGGAGCCTGTGGCCCCCAGCCACGGCCGAAGGGAAGGAGTGGTGCCTCGAGGTTGAGACGCGGGATGGGCGGAGGGGGGAAAGGGGGAGAGCCGGATGGCCCCCCAGAGGTGAAGATGCAGCACCGTGGTAAAGGAGGAGGGAAGGAGAGCGGCTGGCGCTCGTTGCATATGGTGCAGTGTCTGCGGTATCACGAGGTGCGATGCGCGGCGGTGTGAGGGGCTGCGGGGCGGTGCGGAGCTTGTTGTGCATTCTAGCCCCAGATTGCGTGATTTGTCTTGATTGATTGATAAGATCCAATTTTCGTTTCTTTGATCGTCGTTTGTCACTGCGTCCCCAAAATCGCCCCACGGTTCAGGTAGACAAAACTACGTAGAAGACGTCTTTTTTTTTTAAAGCCGTGCAGAAAGAAGCTGACCCGCTTGCGTTACACGTCGAACGTCCGTGCTGTACCTTAAGGGACCGATTTGGACGCTGAAGTTTAACCACCACGGGACAAGGATGGCTACCGGAGGCCAGGATGGGAAAGTCGTGGTCTGGGACTTGGCAGCCTCTGCCGAGCCAACCCCAGCAGCGGAAGCCGAGGACACCGACGTTAGCAGAAGCACTACCGACGTGAGCAGAAGCACTGCTGACGTAAGCAGAAGCTCTACCGACGGCAGAAAAAGCGAGGAACATTATGAGGACAACCACTACCCCGACACCACTGTCGCTGTGGAGGAAGGCGTCTATAGGTCGGGGTCAGGGGCGGGGACGGGGACGGGTGGCGTCGGCGCGTCCGGGGTTGGCGGGAGTGCAAGAGACGCGTTTTCAGCTGAGCCTATCTCGATTGGGTCCGGTTTGAGCGACGACACTGTCTCTGCGGAGCGCGAGAGCTCGGATCTGGGGTCTGGCGGCATACGCGGAAAAGGCGGCAACTTCCCGGGGTTGGAGGTGAGGGGGGGATGGAGTGCGCCTTGTTTTGGCGGGACACGTCGGATTGGATTGTGTAGTCGTCCTTCTGCCGGCTGCTGTTCGTGTTTTTTAGAAGCAAGGTTTTTCATCTGCGTACTCCTGTCAGCGGTATGTACGTGGCTAGTGTAACTAACTGCAGTCTGCTGTCCGCGTTTTTCAGAAGCTTGCTGTCGTCTGTGTGCCCCTGTTGGTATGTACGCAACGAGGTATCAACTAAGCTCGTGGTGTGTTGTTCTGTGCTAGGTTGTTTCTGCACCAACATTCTATTTTGCTGTTTACCTTTGTTGTCCTGTCCATGTGACTGCACGCACGCCCTTCTGCCGCATGTTCTGTAAGTCCCCGCGATCGTCACGAGATCACGCCGTTGTTCGGTCTTAGCGTTATGACTAGTAAACGCTGGAGTGCCACAGTCGGCCCCTGGTTGGCTGTTGGCTAATCGCCAGTTTGCAACAAACACTTTCATATCTGCAGGTGTTTCGCGCAACCCCTGTTCGGGTGTTCACTGGGCACACGAGCGACGTGGTGGACCTCAGCTGGAGCCACTCCGACTTCTTGTGCTCTGCCAGCATCGACGGCACTGTCATGCTGTGGCACCCACTTAGGTGCGTAACCCCTGTCCCCCACCTCACCCCACCCCGCCCTAACCCAATTTTGAGGATAGCTCGTGCACGAGGTTTGCTTTAATCGTGTTCGACGAATCTCGCAGACTATAGTTGATCTCCCTAGTTGCAACATGTTGGTTTAGGCTATACCATCCGTCTCCCTGGGTTCGCTATGTTGGGCATAGAATAGTTCGGTGTTACTTGCCGGGTTACTTGCCGGGTGGCTATTTTCTCACTGAATTTCAATTGCTTTCCCCCTTTTCTACTTGCGACACCCCCGGGATTTCAAGCCAACCACATCCCGAAGGAGAATCTTGTATTGAGTATAGCATGGATCTCCCTGGGCTCACCATGTTGGTTATGCAGGCTGTAGCATTATGTAGGTCGTAGCATTGATCTCCTTGGGTTCACCATGTGGTGATCGGGGGACATCCGGGATACATCCCCGGGTTTCCTAATATCTGAATTTGCATGTTCTTGGTGAAACAGGTACTGCTTGCTCTGAGATAATCGTGCACAAGAGTCAGTTTGCGGTCGATCGGTCTCCCCGCGGCTGCGGGTCGGCTAATTCTTCATGGTCTGTTTTGTGTTTCTGTCCCTCAGATCTGGGTCAGATCTAGCTGCGGGTAAACAGTAAATACACGTTTATTCTCTGGTGTCAACTCTCCTGTATTGGGAGACCATGTCACTCAGGTGCCCTAGCAGTGCTGGCCCTGGTTGGAGTTTGATCAAGCCGATCAGTCCTAATAGCCATGTAAGCTATGTAGTTTGTAGCGTAGATCGCCGTGGATTCAATATGTTTTTTATATTGCACTACCCACTAGCCTACAGAGTAACGTGATATGCAGGCTAGCGTGTAGTGTTATTTAACCAGCACCGACCTCACCCGACCCCAATAAAGTAAGATAATATGTTGTGCACAGGGGTTGCTTGGATCGCGTTCCACGATTTTCGCAGACTACGCGTAGCATTTTGATTAACATTGGTAAAAAATTGGGTTCACCATTTTGGTGGTATAACGCTACCCACTTGCCTACAAAGTAACCGAACTGTGTAGCATAGTGGGCAGTGCTGCATAAGCAACACCCACCCCGCCCCACCCCGGCCGGCAGGGAGCCAAAGCGTTCGTTGTGCGTTATCTTGAACATATTTTTCGAGCGTGCCCCACACTTGAATGGAATACCTGCCGGGCCACTTATTTTCTCGTCTGAGTGACTGTGTTCCCCGGTCGGAACCGCCTTAATGCCTGTTTATATCACTGGTTACCGCGTGACTTACCGTCGTCGCCATGGCGGCATTGTCAAACGAAAGATTCCCTTATACCGCCCTTCTTCATTTCTTGTTCCCCCTCCCCGCTCTCCTCTCTCCTTGTCTTCCCCCCTCCCCTTCCCCCTCTCCCCTCCCCTCTCTCCCCCACTTCCTCCCCCCTCTTCTCTCCCCTTCCCCTCTGTCGCGATTAGGGAAGAACGCCTCGGCACGTTCACCCATCCGGACTTCGTGACGTCAGTGCAATTTCACCCGCTGGACGATCACATCTTCTTGACGGGCTGCTTTGACAAACGTCTTCGGCTTTGGACCATACCTGATGGAAGGTGAGACTCCGCAACGAGCGGAACATGGTGTTTAGTTTAAGGTTAACCAGTTTACCCCTGCAAAAAGAGCCCTGCGCGCATTTCCAAGTGTTTTGTCCCTAGAAACGCGTGCAGTTCTAACAGGGCTTAACGGCGGGTGAACGGGGGGGGGGGGAGGGGGGAGGGCGCGGGCATCGGAGATGTTGGGTGATGCACTATTTTCTCTTTCTCTATCTCTCCCCCTCTCGCCGTCTCTCTGTGTCCCCTCTGTTTGTTTCTCCGTCTCTCTTCCCTCCATCCCTCTCTCCCTCTTCTTTCCCTCCCACTGCCCCCCACCCCCCTCCTCTCTTCCACCTGCTATGGAGCACTAACGTTGGTCCCCGGTCGAACATTGCCATTACCAGGGTCGCTAACTGGGTGCAATGCCAAGACATGATCTCGGCTGCCAGTTTCTCTCCCGATGGACAGCTGACGGCGGCGGGACTGTACAACGGGCGCGTCATGTTCTACCACACCACGGACCTGCGCTACTACACGCAGGCAAGCCTTCAGAACACCTCCCACGTTTTTGGTGGACAGATTACCTGAAAATAGAGAAGGATGGTGTTTGCGGCTACAAGAGGGTTATGTTCTAACACGTCGAAAACACACACGGCACAAGCCACTAGTAGTACTAGTAGTAGTAGTAGTATTGTAATAGTAGTCATCGTAGTAATACAACTGTAGAGGTTCAACAACCGTTGTTTTTCTGAGGGTCCTCGCTTGATAAGCTAGTCTGTTGCCCTATGAGGCAAAAAGCTGATGTTGGGTACTGAAAATGCAAACCGATGAATGAAACTGATTTTGGTTACTGAAAATGCAAACCGATGAGCAAAACCATATGTCCTAGGTGTAGAAACAATTTATTTTGCGAAGTACGAACAACATTCGGACGATTTTGGGCTAAGGAGCCCCATAATTTAGGAAGTATTCCAGCCAGAAAATCTCGCCACTATCGTAGCACGCGTCATACAGTGCTAATGCCTTCGCAACTGGAAACCCTTTTTTGGGGGGCCAAATTACTTGGAATTTGTATGGGGAGGGGTTATGGGGCTCTATAACCCCTTAAAACGACACCCACGATTTTGGGGGCAAACTACTGGGAGTTTGGGAGAAGCGTTTTTACGGTGGAGCGAGAGGGTTTAACCAGTCAACAAAGCATATAAATATTAATAGTGGTATGCATTGCTTTTATTATTCTTTTTCGCTAAAACCGGACTTGCTTTTCGCAGTGGCAGCTGCCGCTGGCCCTGCCCAAGTTTCACCACCTGCAATGGGTCCATTCCACAAAATGCGTTGCGTTTCTTTGGAACAAACACCCAAGTCTGGACCGAAGTTTTCATGTCTATATCCACATTCCTCGACGTTGTGAAAGCGCGAAAAAAACAGAGTCTGACTTCTTCGCTCCTTTCCCCCCTCTCCCTCTGTCTCCCTCTCTCCCTTCGGCTCCCTCTCCCCCCCCCCCCCCCCCGCCCCTGCCCCCGCCTCTACCTTTACCTCTCTCTTTCCCTCTTCCCCGCCCTCTCTCCGTCTCCTTCTCCTTCTCCCTCTCCGTCTCCCTCCTCCCCCACACACCACACACCACACCGATTTGTGCTTTACCGTGCAGATCCACTGCCGGAATCGGCACGGCAGCAACCGGCGCGGAAAAAAAGTTACCGGCCTCGCCTTTGTCGAGACCGCAAGACTTAGGCACAGCGGCCGTCGCCACCACCTCCCTTGCGGGGGAGCTGCTGCCGCCGACGCCACCGCCACGACACTCGCCGGACCCACGGTGCCGAAGCAACCCGGGAGTTATAGTGCGAGGGCGGTGTGTGGTGCGGGGAGCGGGGACGCGCGAGAGATGGAAACCTCGGGGAAGGATGGACAGCCGGGGGTGGGCAAGGCGAATAGCATGTCCGCGCAGTATAGCTTGCTGGCGACGACGAATGATTCGCGGCTGCGCATTTATGACCTGGATAACTTCGCCATGGTGGGTGTTTCTTTGATGTTTTTTTGCGTCTTGTTTGGTGTGGTGGGTGTTAGGTGTTTGCTTTGTCCATCTGTTCGTCCGTCCGTCCTTCCGCCTGCCTGTCTGTCTTTCTATGTAGGGGGTGATACGGTGAAGTGTGGCGGGATGCGGTGTGTTTGTAGTGTGTTTTCGTACCGATGTGTGTTTTGGATTCTTGAGGTGTTCCTTGTCACTAAGCAGCGGACTATCATATATTATGTTGCGTGGCCTGCTCGGTGGGTGTGGCGCTCCGAGGTTTACCCCCCCCCCAGTTCGTAAGTATGGGGTAGCGGGCAGTTGGTGCTTGTTGTGCGATGCTGGCGCCTCGTAAAGTAGCGGGCAGTTGGTGCGTGTCATGCGAATCTGACATCGTGCGCCTTGCGTTTTTGTGACCGCCACTGCTGCTGCTGCTGCTGCTGCTGCTTTCAACTTTCCGCTCCACTTAGACGTGCAAGTTCAAGGGACTGGCGAACAACGGTATCCAGATGAAGGCCAGCTTTAGCGAAGACAGCGCCTTCGTCATCTCGGGCTCGGAGGATGGACAGGTGACCTTAACCCTTTTACGTGGCCTTAACCCTTGTATGTGACTTTTAAGCTTTTATGCCGTTTTATGCAACAATAACCCTTTTATGTAACGTTAACCCTTTTAAGTGACCTTTTATTTTACCTTAACCCCTTTATGTGTCCTGAACCCATGTTTGCGACCTTAAACCTTTTATGTGACTCAACCCTTTTGTATGACCTGTAACCCTTTTTGTGACCTTGAACTTTTGTGTGACCTCAACCCTTTTATGATGTCACCTTAACCCTTTTATGCGACCTTAATTTTTTTATGTGACCTTAGCCCTTTTTTGTGACCTTAACACTTGTTTGTGTCGTTAACCCCCTTTTATGCGACCTCAACCTTAACCCTTTTTACGCAACATTAACAATTGTATGCCCTTTTGTGCCCATCTATGTGTCCTTAACCATTACATGCGGCCTTAACCCGATTACCATTGCAACTCCCCCGCGATACTTTCTCGCGGTTCCCACGAATCGCGATAACACTGTCTTTCGAAGGCTTGCCTCCCTTGCTCGAGGGTTGAGGGACGAAGACGGGCTGGGCTCCCATGCCTGATACTCGTTTTGTGTCAGGGGCCGTTTTGATATCGGTATCGGTTTTTGCCTGAGACGTGGCCCTTAGATGTCCACTTGGTCTCGTCTCGCTGGAAAAAATGTGTCGCATCTACAACGGAACGAAATACTTTTCGTCGTACATGGTGGGGGGTGACGGGAACGAGCATGCTACCCGTAATTTTCGAGTGTAATAGCTTTTTTTCGCAGTAGTACAGGGCGATCACAGCCCATCACCCCGAAGCTCCCATGAGTCCGATTATTCACGCCCTTCGTTCTATCCCCCCCCCCGCCTTATCCCCGGCCAGGTGTACATATGGAACTCCAAGCAAGGCCGCCGACGGACAAGCCGAACCAGAAGCGCCGGCCCCAGCTGCCCTATCAGAGGGGGAGGAGGAGGCAGCGGCGTCGCGGCCCCCTCCTCCTGCCCCGCCCCCGGCACCGCCGCCGCCCCTCCCACCTCACCTGAAGCGTCCACTGGACGCGTCAAGTCAAGAGCATCTTCCTCGTTCAACGTGGAGTGTTCGGGACCTCAAAAAGTTGCCACGGTCGCCGTGTTTTTGCCCCCTAAGGCGGTCGACGCCATGTTCGAGAGCTCTGTCCTCAGCAGAGCACCCCCCTGCGGCTGCTCGGCGAAGCAAGACGCCTGCGCTGGGGGCGGCGCCATCGGCGCCGCCGGGGGTAGCGGCGGCAGCGCTGCCGCTAGGGGCGCGGGAGGGGAGGCAGCAGGTGGTATGGCGAAAGGGCGCGGGGGGTTTTGTCGGACGCCGTCGATGCCTACGGCTGCGTGTGCGGAATCGAGCAACGCTGCTGAGGAGTGTGAAGGATGGATGCCTGCGAGACGCCGGAGGTGGTCCTTTGCTGGACAGGCGCGGTGTCGGGCGACGCCGGCCGGGAGCGGGGGGGGCGCGGGACCCAAGGTCACGCAGCGAACTGTGAGTGGTTAAAACATGTATGCTCGCGTGTTCGCGCTATATTTGAATACAGTATGCACCGCACACATAGGAGGGCAAATTTATCAATATAATAATTAACAACAACAACAACAACAACAACAACAACAACAACAACAACAACAACAACAACAACAACAACAACAACAACAACAACAACAACAACAACAACAACAACAACAACAACAACAACAACAACAACAACAACAACAACAACAACAACAACAACAACAACAACAACAACAACAATAACAACAAATAGACGCGACGAACAGCACACCATGTTTTCCTCCGGCTCTTCACTCACCCCATACTTTTTTTTCCGGCACCCCCTTCCCCGTTGTACCCATGGAAACCCGCCTCCTTGTGCAGGCGACGGCAATGTGTGGCAAGGCAACCGACGGAGTTTGTTCGCTGTCGCCGCTACCAGCCAGGCCTGCGTCGAACTCGTGGAACAGCGGTCGCTCCCCAGGCGCCGCGTCCACCGCACGGCTTTCCCTCGACTCACCGGATATCTCAATGCACCGTGGGGGGGAGTTCCACTCACAGGAGGCGTATCCGGTGGTAGATCCGGTGGTATCCTCGGTGGGGTTGGATTTGTCGGGGAGACTGGCGCGCAATGCCGGTCGGGGGGGGGGAACCACGGTTAGGGTAATCGTTTCCGCTGATTACAGCGGAGAAATTAAGGTTTTTGTCGGGTTTTTGGGAGGGTCACACCACGTGGGATGACAGGGTCACGCACCACGGGGGAATACAAGAGAGGGGTGTTCGTTGGTTGTTTGCTTGTTTTGAAAGGGGGAGGGGGCTGTGTGCTTTGATAACGGCAGCACAGCGACCCCATTCTGCACACCAATGGAATAACGAAGGTGGGGTGTTCGCTGGCTATTGGCTGTTTTGACGGGGTGGGAGGGGCGGTCGGCTGTGTGCTTTGATAACGGCAGCAGAGCGACCCCATTGTGCAGTACTATAGAGCAGACGCTTACACACGGAGGGGTATTGTCTGCACGCGGTTTTCCTATTGGTAGTATTTTTACAGGATAGTTCTTGTTGGTCTAGAATCCCTGAAGAAACGGAAGAGATTATTTGGTCGACGAGTTTGAGCCCCGTAGATGGGATGGCTTAACACCGCGATGCTCGGAAGTTAAAAGTGCGTCTTGTACCTTGTAGCATGTTGTTGTTGTCTTGTTTTGTTCGGCTTCCTGTTGTTGCCGTCTTGTTTGTTCGGCTACCTGTACGGTAGGGATGGTTATCGCTCACGGTTTCGTCTTGTTTATTCCGCTACGTGTAGTATATGTAGGGAAGGTGTTGCTTGCAGTTTACACGCGCAGGGCACAAGTCAGTAAAGCAATGTATTGTGAAAGGTTGCATGGGTGTCTTTGGTGGGTATACATACACTCATGCTACGATGGTTTATACCGCACACCCGGTGACAGCGTTGGAAGTCCCAATAACGTTATCACTGGTGTGGTATACTCCAGGGGTGTAGCATCCAACGTCCCTCGGTGATGAACTGGGTGGTCGTTTCGAATTTGATCAAATGCGTTACCGAGCGAGATGGCCTTAAGGGGTGTGATAAAAGGGGGGATGATGACAGTTGTTGCCAACAACGGCCACCCTACAAGCACGCTGCGGAATCTCGGGGCTGTCCCTGCCGACCTCGGGCCCCCCATCAGATTGGGCTTTGGGCTAGGGTTGGGTATAGGGGCGTGCTTGTCTGGACAGACGTGAAAGGTTGAAACTGACCACAAACGACCGGCAGAAAGTTTTTTGTCGTGCCCGTCCTTCATTTCGGGCGAGCAGATGTATTGGGGGTGTCATAGTGATAATGAGGCACGACACCGGAGGGGGTGTGGTATACAACGTACCCGGGTGACAAGTGGGGTGGATGTTTTTGGGATGTACAATATTTTACCACCACGGTGGTGTACTCGCAGGTGTGTGGTATTCATAGTACCGAGTGGCATACACCGTCATATACTCTTTGGGTACCCGGGTACATACTCGAGTATCACCAATAACAGTACCCGGGTACATACTCGAGTATCACCAATAGCAGTCCCCAGGTGCATACTCGAGTATCACCAATAACAGTCAGATGTGGTACCGGGGTACCCTGGAGTATGTCCGGTTGTGGTCTCTTACTAGTGCGGGCCTCGCCAGGTGAACACATCCGCACTAAAGCGTGGCCCCGCACTATGTCGGGATAGTAGTGGACGCTGTCGGACGAGGTCGTGACAAGCGGTATCACCGCACTCAAGTGGGATCACGCGCTAAAGGGTACCGCACTAACGCGGACCGCGACTGTACCCTACTACACAAACCTTTAAAAGGGTGTGCTCGGTTGTATGTATTTCGCTCAGCTGTGGTAGTTGGAATGCGGATCAGCGTTTCAACCAGGAGGCGTTTTTACCGGAGAGTTTCCCACCAGATGCTGACGCATTTTTTTTGTATTTTATGGTGTCCCTTGTAGAGCCAGTCTGTGCATGATGGCTGCGTAAGGTTGAAGGTGTGTGTGTCTGTACATGAGCGTCGTGGTACAGTGGTGGTCCCTCTATGCGTAGCGCCGGTAGATTCCAGCCGGAAATACCGGCATTTTAGAGTAAACCGGCACTACCCCGCATACTGCCATACTGCCACTACTATTTCCCTTCTGATCTGTGTCAAGCGAGGCACTAGCAGGCAACCGGCACTACTCAACCGGTGCTATAGAGGGACGTGTGCTGTGAGGAGAACTTGTGGGGGTTGCTTGTTGAAATCGAGGGGCGGGTAGCGGGGCATCATATAGTCAAGTTTTTGGGTCTACATTGGTCACCGCGGGGGAAGCCTTGCACCTTTACAAGAACCACGAGCAAGAGATATCGTGGCACATATTCCAACGGTCTTTGGCAGTGATCCCAACGGTCTTGACAAAGATCGAAACGGTTTTAGACAAAGATTCAAACGGGTTTTCCAAGATAAGAATACATTAAGTTGGCGGTGGCTGGTTGGTTGTTGAAGTCGAGCCGTGCGTAGCGTAGCAGCGTGCAGACGAGTTTTGAGGTCTACATGCGCGAACGCGGGGGGAATGCAAGTCTTGCACCCCCAGAAAAACCACGAGCAGGATACGTACATCCTGACCAGGGTTTGCACAGTTTTTAAGAATGCAGTAAGATTCTTGTGCAGAAGGAGCCTGGGAAGAGAGTGCGTTTGCGGGCGGGTCGAGCTCGAGTGAAGAATCACGAAGCGAATGAGTTACGTGGATTAAACCCCACCAATCTTTCCAATCCTCCCTCTGCGGCAACGCGGTTTGTGCGGAAGGAGCTTTGGAAGGGTGCGTTTGCGGGTGGGTCGAGGTCGAGCGAAGAATCACGACGCGAGTAAGTTACGTGGATTACCCCACCAATCCCTCCAATCCCCCCTTATCGACAAGTCAGTTTTCGTATGTAAACCAAACTTCCACAGCAGCCGCACATGCTGCGCTGCTCAGATATACTTCGTATTGTGAGAAAATCGTTGGATGGCCGTCTCCTAGCGATCCTCGCAAGCTGTGCCCAACGGCGGCTAACACATGTCGGATACGAGTACAGCTATGTACACTACCTTAACTAGGTGTTCTCCATTTTTAGACGTGCACCCATATTTTTGGGTGCCAAGTATGCCAGGTATACTGCTTGGAATTTGGAGTTTTTGTAGATTAAGTCTTGCAGTGGGAACAAGGGTGTTACTGCTGTGGTAACCCCTTGAGAATTGCACCCTAATTTTTTCGGGAGACTAACGACTTGAAAGCGAGTGAAAATGGTGTGGATTACTTGTTGCAGCAGGGAATAAAAGGTTGCGCGTGTCCCCTCCAGCCATGCCCAAGAGGTAACTTCGAGGCCATGCATGACGAAGAAAAGTGTTTTTCGCCGATTTTGGTGCCATGGTGCACGCCGTTGCTTTGCAGAATCCGATACCCGTATTGAAACTGTAGCTAAGCTGACTGTCGGTGTGTTCGATGAAGCGAACACCCAGCATTCGAGGCCCCCGTCGGACAAAAGAGGAGGTTGCGTCGTCTACCCAGCACAAGAGCTGGACCCCGTTGGGCCAACTCGGGGTTGTCAAGTACCACCCCCCCGGCGCAGCTTTTCCCCTTCGTTTTTTTTTTTTAGTTTTATCATCGCTTCTACTCTCCAGCTCAACCCGTGAGAAGTTTTACCCTCAGCGACCTTGTGGGCAAGCCGTGGTCACAGGTGTCTGCCCTTCCCCCCGGTACATGCCTTCATTTTTATCGCGAATACTTGGGGTTCAACGTTCCCGCTTTTTTGTGTTTTTTGTGCTCGTCGATTTCCGTCGAATTTTGCTGACTCTCGCTCTCTCTCTCTCGCGCTTTTGGCCCGTCAATGTTTACGCAAGCATGACCTCGGCGAGATTTGAACCCACGACCTTGAGTACGGACGAGCTTCACCTTATATGTATTTCGGTGCGACTCCCCGAACACCTCACGGCGCTTCGCGCTATTGTTGCAAGTAGTATCAATGTCTTGCTTTCGACGAATGCTACGGTAGGGTTTCATCTTTTTCCGAGGCTTTTTTATATATAAACAAGAGGAGCCTTCGAATTAAATTTATCAAATTGCAACCCCAGGGCCTGTTACAGTGCCATTGATGATGCACTTGATACCCTCTCGTATGAGCCCAATGCCGTCTTTAGTCAGGTCCTAAGGTATGCTAGTGTGGTGGAGTTTTTTTTTTCCTTTTTCCTTTCCTTGCCTCCTTTTCTTGTCTTCTTGTCTTTTCTTTTCTTCTCTTTTCTTTTCCTTTTTTTTCTTCTCTTTTCTTTTCTTCTCTTTTCTTTTCTTCTTTTCTCTTCTCTTTTCTTCTCTTCTCTTTTCTTTTCTTCTCTTTTCTTTTCTTTCCTTTTTCGCCTTCTTTCTTCTCTTTTCTACTCTTTTATTTTATTTTCTTTGCGTTCTCTTTTTCTTCTTTTCTTTGTTTTTTTTTCCAGTTGACTTGAGTCTGCCGTGCGTATGCGTAGTGATATAATATGCGTGGCAAGTCTTCCTGGGGTGGCAAGCGATGTACCTGGTAGTCGGTTTTTCCAGGCGCGAGTAGTGAGACGTGTGCACCAGTATGGACCTGGCACATCGTAGACTGACTCCCGATTTCACTTTTTATATGTTTCTGGTGGAGGCATGAATTGCGTCAGCTACGTATGGTACATGCGTGTATATACCACCTTTGATTTGCTTCTGTTTTTTCCCTGGGGTATTCCTCCACTCCAGAGTGTGACTGGAGAGTGTGACTGGAGCCTGTCCTGTGACCACGGACTTGATTATGCGAGTTAAGGTAAGAAGAACAGTCTCTACCATATTCTATTTTCCTTCTAGGATTTCGTTTCTCTCTTTTGTGTTTTCTGTTGTCTGTTCCGTTTATGGTTTAGTTTCTGTTTTGGCTGTTGCTCACACGGCTATATTTTCTTGGCCACAGCTTGTTTTACCGCGGACGATATCTTCCGCGTCCAGGGCCCCGAAGGCCAAGTGCTCGCGGCGGTGCTTCCGCACTTGCCACGCCATGCCATCTGGGAAGTAAGTCTCGCGGTGTCCTCGTTCGCTGAGCTCGGCGATCTCGCAAAAAAGCAACAACAAGTTGACATCACTTGCTCGAAGCCAAAGGTTCCTGCAGTCAAGATAATCGTGCCCAGTGTACTGATGCAGTCCGGTATATACTGGTGGCTGATGTCTAATGTGAAGTCATGTATATATTCATTGGGTCCAGTGTACTGACCGCTCGACCAGTTATCTGTTTTCAAGTCGAAAATAATCAACATAATAAAGAATGACACTGCTACTGTAATTATAAGAATAGAAATACACACCAGCTGTGAGATCGAAGTTTTTGTCGAAGCTCACCTTTGCAAACTGTGCGTGATACTCCGATCGCGCGCGTTACGCGTTGTGTGTCCTCATTGAGGATATAGGTGGGCGACTCCCCTTACAACTACAGTGTAGTTATCAGGGTCAACAGGGTGATGTTAGGCAGTCTGTGCGCGGAAACTATGAAACCCGTTTTTGAGGGGGACAAAATCTGACAGCTGTGGAAGGAAATGCATCAGTTTATCAAGTGAATCTTGTAAGTCGAATAACTGGTGGGGGGAGGGCGGAGTTTTTAAGGACGTGGGGCGGGGGGGGGGGGGGGGGCGAAAAAATCATGTCGCATAGATGTAGGGGTTTGCAATACGCGTGGTGCTAGGTCTAGGCAATGGTGCGGGTGGTGGGGAAGGAGGGGGCGTTGGGGGGGGGTGTTTGGGGGGGGGGGGGGGGGGGGGAGAAGGGTTTTCAAGAGGTTTAGGTCTCATACTTCGAAGTATAATATAAAATACTTCGGCTGTGAGATCGAAAATTTGGTCGAAATCCATCTTTGCAAGCTTGTGTGTGATACTCCGATCGTCCGTATTACGCTTATATGTAGGGGCTTGCTATACGCGTGGTGCTAAGTCTAGGCGATCTTGCGGGTGGTGGGGAAGGAGGGGGCGTTGGGGGGAGGAGGGGAGTGGGGGGGGTGAATGAAAGCTGCGTCATGGATCACTAGAAAGATAAGGTAGCAATAGTGACGGGAATGAACACACCGTCAACGTCCAGTTGATAAAAATTATTCAACTACTCGTACAGCAGCAGCAGCTAATTGTTTCTAATCATAATTCAACTAATCTGTAGTTCAATAATATGTCACGGAAATGCCGAAATAATGAATAACCATAATTCTCTGTCGCCAGATCGCAGATCTTGTACTCGCAAGAAGTTAGTTAACGAATCAAAACTACTATTAACATAATAACAGCAGTAGTATGTACACATTATAAAAATAAAAATGCACTCCAGCTGTGAGATCGAAGATTTGTCGAAACTCATCTTTGCAAGCTCTGTGTGGTACTCCGATCGCGCGTGCTACGCGTTGTGTGTCCTCATCAAGGATATAGGTCGGCGACTCCCCTTGCAACTACAGTGTAGCTATCAGAATCAACAGGGTGATATTAGTCACTATGTGCGCGGAAACTTAAAAACCCTTTTTTTGAGGGGGACAAAATCTGACAGCTGTGGAAGGAAATGCATCAGTTCATCTAGTGTATCCTGTAAGTCGTATAACTGGTGAGGGAAGGGCGGAGATTTTACGGGTGTGGAGGCCGGGGTTTAAACAAGAGGGAGCGAGGGGGGGGGGGGAGGGGGACAACTCAATCTGTGCGCGGAAACTATAAATCCTTCAAGGGGGCAAATCTGACGGTTGTGGAAGGAATGCAGCAATTTCTCATTATTCATGTATGTATATCCTGTAAGTCGTACAACCGGTGAGGAGAGGGCGGAGTGTTCGAAAGGGGGGGGGCGGGGGGAGGGGAGGGGGGTTTCCAAGATCTTTAGGTCGCATGAATGTATATCTGTTAGGAGCTTGCTATGGGCGTTGTGAAATTAATAGGTGGGGACACAGAGTGCCCCCTGCAGGTCTGCCAATTGAGCAGGTCTTCGGAGAGTACTCACTTTCGTTCCTTCGTAGAGATGTAGCTTTATTCGTTTCCACCAGAGCCCGGGATAGCTTCTGAGATCGGAGGCGCGTGCCTCCGATCTAATTCCTAACTTCCTCGAATATAAACCGCCAACCTTATCATACGAAACCCATCCAAATGATCTCAAATTCGGATACCTACAGGCCTTTCGAGGCCGTATCTTAACACTAGCCCACCCTGATGAGTCGCATATGCAGAAATATGGGAGATTCGGGGAAACTCCGGTTCTACGAACTAGACCATGAGTCGAAGATGCGGCTCCTCAAAACCCACTCCCACATCTCTAACCGTCTGGCTATGGAGCCAGGAACACGCGAAGAAAAGCAGTAGAAAGAAAAGCAGACCCTACAGCAAGGCAACAGTCACCCATCAAAAACCTGCCGTATGCCGCCGGGGTGGCGGGGGGGGCAGAAAAGGCTCTAGAACCTGCCGCATGCCGCCGGTGTGGCGGGGGGGGCAGGAAAGGCTCTGCGGTAAACCAACCACAGAAAAAGTACTATGGCGAAACCCTTTTTTTGAGGGGGACAAAATCTGACAGCTGTGGAAGGAAATGCATCAGTTCATCTAGTGTATCCTGTAAGTCGTATAACTGGTGAGGGAAGGGCGGAGATTTTACGGGTGTGGAGGCCGGGGTTTAAACGAGAGGGAGCGAGGGGGGGGGGGGGAGGGGGACAACTCAATCTGTGCGCGGAAACTATAAATCCTTCAAGGGGGCAAATCTGACGGTTGTGGAAGGAATGCAGCAATTTCTCATTATTCATGTATGTATATCCTGTAAGTCGTACAACCGGTGAGGAGAGGGCGGAGTGTTCGAAAGGGGGGGGGCGGGGGGAGGGGAGGGGGGTTTCCAAGATCTTTAGGTCGCATGAATGTATATCTGTTAGGAGCTTGCTATGGGCGTGGTGCTAGGTCTAGGCGATGGTGCGGGTGGTGGGGAAGGAGGGTGCGCTGGGGGGGGGAGGGGGGCGGAAATACATGAATTGGGGCTACGGCATGGCTGATTGGAGAGGTAATGAGGTGATATCACCTGCCTTGTAGTGTTCATTATTCTAGCAGATTTGATTTTAGGCGGGGCGGGGGGGGGGGGGCTGTTTTTTGCGTGTGTGTCAGGGGGGGGGGACAACGGCCTTTTAGGAATCTCCCATATATTCCAACAACCAGGCAGGGCTGGCTATTTATATGAATGACCTTCGGTTTGTGTTTTTTCTGGGATGTTCCTCAGCTCCAGAGTGACTGGGGCCTGTCCTGTGACCACGGACTTGATTATGCGAGTTAATGTGAGAACAACAACAATACCATGAATACAAGACAACCATTTGGAACAATCATGTAGAACTAACCGTGGTATACAGTGTGTCGTAGCTTCGTGGTGTGATTATTTTGCATGGATCGCAAGATAGAACATTCCAATCGACAGGTAGGTGCTACCATGTAGTATTACCATGATTTTTTACCGTGCCGATGTCGGGCTCTGAGGTCGCCAATCATAAAACAAAGATACATATTTCGAATACAGCAAGCTAGGTGATGTGGTCGTGCAATGTCACCACCATTGAGCTTGAGGGGGAGAAGTGCAAATCGTCAGTGTCTAGAAAGGAACGCTTGATGTGCCACGCTCAATTACGTTACTTCGTTAGGCATATGCTACTTCCTTTGGCAGAGGTTGGGAGGCGATCATTCAGACGCTAGGTACGAAATACCCTACCTAGGCTACTGGTACGTAATAGGTGGGTAGTAGTGTGGTCTACCGCAATTTTAAAATATCTGCCTGTAATTCCTTTTCACATCATTGTTGGCTAATAATGTGCGATTATACGCCCTGTATTTTCCATGTCGTCGAAGATGTTACATATATAATTACTCTCTTTTTTTAGGGGACAGGCATTTGGTCAGGAGTTTTTTTCGTCTCGGCCTCAGTATGGGATTCTCGGAATCGGGATTTCTCTGTCAAATCGCTTCGTTCGAGCGCCGTCTTCGGGGGGCGGCTCCAACGCCCCTCGCCCTGCCTTATCCGTTCTGCATCTCGCCGTGAACGAGGACGGACGCTGAGCAAGACAAGCGAGAAGTGCGCAAAAAAATGTATTTTGAACGGTACTCTCCAGTTAATCGTCGGATCTTGATGTATGGAGAGGTTGATAATAAAAAAAAACTTGGCAAGACATTATCTCCAAATTGGCGTCATATTTTGTCCCAAAACAAATAATATTTACCGTAAAATAGTCCCCACGGTACCGCGGTAGGTATACTGTAGTAATAGTGCATTGTATTATTGAATTTCGGTAGGTACGTACGTACCTGGTACATGGATAGGCATGGCAAGCGCACGCATGACTAAAACGAGGAGGTAGTGATTACGATTACTGCGCCAGGAAAAGCCACACAGCACAATTACGAATGGCTGCGTCCCCGGCCTCGAGGGTGGTAGTTCGGGCACATCGACATAGATACTTCGTACTCGTGCAAGTAATATTATACGGCAGCGAGTCGGACCTGCGCAACTATATTTCCACGGGACTAGTTATGACTCACCTGCTGCCTTGAAAGTTCGTATTCAGTATCCAGCAGTACCTTTGATTTTTCTGATTGATCCGAAACTCCAGACTTTGAGCGAAGTTAAACCGTTGAGTCTCGCAAGCACGTGAGATGACAGTTGATGGATGATGTGGATGCACAAGCGAGCAGTCGTTTATGCACGGGTGAACAGTTGATATGCCTTTTTAACTTTTAACTTTTGATCGCACGTTTTCTTCTTCAAGGGGGTGGTGTTGACTAAATACCAGGTGATGTCAGGTGGACGCAACATGCGCTACCACCTGGGTCCGGCGTTACGATCCGGCGGATGAAACCGCTTTTTAGATGAAACGTCCTTCCCACACCCACAGAGCTACCCATCGCTGCGTCTGCGCCCGGTGAGTCGTAATCATCAGACTACGGCCCACCGTATTTTCATGTTCCCACGTTGGCTTGCCGTAACAAATATAGGTACGAGTAAGAGCACACACGGACAGATGCTCTACTTAACACACGCTTTTTGTCTGACTTATAGCATGGATGGAGAGGGTATTGTACCAAAAAACAGGAAAAGACGTTTCAACATAAAAAACAAGGGGAAAAATCGTTCTTATTGTTAAGCTGCGCCACGCGAAGGTCGTAGACGGTATCCATGTAAGAAACCAGTGGCATGCATTCGTCCCGGTATCGCATTGGCGGGTGGTTCTTTTCCCCTAGAAGACTCTATGGAGAAGTACAGGAGGTGTGGAAGACGTGCTTTGTTGTTGCTGTGGTCCAAGTCTCCGTTGCTGTTTTGGTCGTTTGCCGTGGTCAATTGGACAAGCGGTCGTGTTCGTACGTAACTGTAATGGAGTGCTCTCCGTAGAGAGATAGTTTATAGATTCGACGTGAAACCATGTCATAGCTGAGGTGAAACCACGTTATATTTGATGTCGCATTCACGTCAAGGCCACCATAGATGGGCAATAGTGTAGGTGATGATGATGGGACAAGCAGGACGCCCCTCATCTCACTCCCCTGCACTACCCTGCACACTACCCTGCACTGCCGTGCCCTACCCTGCCTAGCACTGTTATGTCTGTCTTTTAGCATTCTATTTAGGGAAATAATGCATAAGCTTTGAGCCTAGCCAGCGAGCCATGAGGAGAGACCAACCAACGACACCTGAACCCATGAGGGGAACGCTTCCCAACACCGACCAACCACGCATCCCCCACTCGGAGTACGTCACATAACTGACAAATAATTTTGATGACGTGCTCCTTGCTGCTAATTGCTGATTGATCATCTGTAGTGAGTTATATAGAGCCGGTCGCCCAAGTGGTATATCTAGTGGTTACCTTCGGATACTACTAGCGTTAGTCCTTGAATTCAATTACCAACGTTCGTTGTGAGATTTTTGCTTCATTTGGTTGCAGAAATGCAAAAGCAGGACCAACTAACTGCTAAGAACCCCTAGCAGCGTGGGTAGGTACCATTGGACGCGAATCGACGAGGGAAGAAAATGCTGAATCCTTCTCTCGATAAAACGATGGCACATACCGTAGTGGGGAGGGGGCAGGAGGGCCCGCTATGTGACCCTTGATCTGAGTTATACTACTACTGGGAGGGAGGGCGAGAAAGAGTGGTACAGGGATAATATATGGGATGGAAAAAAAAAAGTGATGAAAAATTGAGAACAGGTTTTAAGACAAGCTACACCAACAAGCAATTAATTGCAGCAGTACAGTGGGGGTATTCCGATTCAAGATCACCCTGTGACAAGCCGAAACAAGCGCTCATTGCTCTTATCTGTTGTGTAGTCAATATATGGCTGTTAGTACGCCGGAACATGGCGATTTGACCGTTCTTCTTATGTCCCGAATGGCTTTATCTTTGACGCTCTGGGTGCCAACTGTATAGATTCATCCTGAGGTCGAGCATTTTGTACGAATTGCGGTCGCATGGCGATGTTTTGCCCTACTCGAGTAGTAGTATGCAAGAAAACCCGCGAAAATATTGGCGAGCTTAGTAAGGTTTTTAAGCGAATCAAATCGGAATTTTCAGCAATTTTGTTCGGTGTCGCGTACACGATAAAGAGGTGATTGTACTATTCCATGATTATTCGACCATTCAATGCGCGAGTCAAATACGCAATGTTTTGGCCTCATTTCAGGCTTTTTCCCATGGTTATTACGTTCGAGTTGTGCCAGTCTTCTAGTTCCATTGATAATATATTATGTCGTTTTGCTTTGAACACCTCATTTTTGCTGGGAAATGTACTTATGACCGGGGGGGGCTGAATCCTGGATACAAATCGCTTTAATTCGTCCATTTATATTGCGTTTGGTGCTGTTGTTGTTGCTGTTCAAGTGTCTCTCCCATCCTCATTTTGAGCGTGCTTGCTCGGCACGCCAAAATGTAATAGATTGCCAGTATAGCTGGCAATGTATTCGGTAAGATAACCCGCAGAGTCCTGATCTTCGGTCACAAGAAGCTTATCTTAAACGGAATATTCTTAGTGGAGAAGATAACCCGTAGAAGCTAGCTAGCTTATACCACAGGAGAGTTCTCGGTAATGGAGCATTCCTCTTCTGGACAATTTAGATAGATGTAAGCGCCTTAAGCACCGATAGGAATATAGAACATCTAGGAGAACGTTCTTTGTACGTTCCATAAGTAAAGGTCCAGAAAAGAGCACAGCACCAATGCTGGGGGAAAGTGATCTCTGTGAGCCTCATCCCGCCCCCATGCTCTCACTCCTCCTTTCTTGTCTCCTCGAGCTTCCCATAGCTCAACGCCAATAATAAGAAATCTACAAAGAACCGGTGCTGTCTCCAAGCGACGCTGATACCCCTGCGTCCCTTCCCTCACACCTTCCCGGCACCACGAGTTACTACAATTGGCATCGTCAGCAGGACTCGAACCTGCGCGTGAAATCACAATGGGTTTGACTGTTTCACGCGCAAGTTCGAGTCTTGCCGACGACGCCAATTGTGATAAGTCGTGATGCCGGGAAGGTGTGAGGGAAGGGGCGCAGGGGTATCAGCTTCACTTGGAGACAGCATCGGTTCCTCTCGGTTTGTTGTCATAAAATGTGAGCCACCACATAGATGGCAAGAGACAGGATATATAGGGGTCATTTTTTCTTTCGTTTTGTATTATTTTTCCTTTCTTTTGTCTCCCTTTTTATATCGAACCTCCGTGTGTCAACCAAATACGAGGTAGATAGGTCATATATTTTAGACACTGGCACCATGACCTATCACAAAAAAACTGATATAGGCCTATAATCGCTTTTTTGTGCGACCTATCACATGATCATGCAAACAGCTGATCGCATCGCGTTCGCGTTGCAAATGTCTGTCGTATACGGAAGTATGCGAGCAAACCCGAATCGGTCGAAATAATTGTGAGCTTATTGGGTCAAAGCCTACCAGCCGATCACGAATAAGCCAATGGGGTCGGGGTTGACACGCCGTGCGGAGAGGTATCGACCCCGGGAGATCATCGTTATAGTTCGCGCGTTGTTGGAGCTGTAGAGATTTGGAGGACTTCTGAACCGGGAATGGGGCCCTATCTCCCCCGTGTGCGACGGAGCTGCCCCCCATTGGTTGGTGAGCCTCTATAATTCTCCTAGGATGGGGCGGCGCCGTGGAGCTCGAACCAATCAGCGATTTTAGTCATCGGAGTTGGGGTTTCCACACCCTGAGGGGCGGCGACGACCCGAGAGAACTTGGTTTTACTCCCCGGTTTGTCTAACTTCTAGATATTAAGAATGACCTCCGGACCGGGGATGGGACTCTATCGTCCCTGGGTGGAGCTGGCTCTATAATATACGACCCCCAGCCAATCGGAGATCGGCCGGTCGGTAGGGTTGGGGATTATTTCCACACTGTGCGGGGAGGTGTCAATCCTGGTGATACCCGTGTTCGTTCCCGGGTTGTCGGAGTTGTATATGTATGTGTGGATGGATTATGATCCTGGGAGAGGACCCTATCGTCCCCAGATGACGGTTACTTTATGTACGATCCCCGGTCAATGAGCGACTAGCGATGAGACAAAAATTTCATACTTCGAAGTACCAGGTAATATATGTTTTTTTTTTCGTCTAAAACTCGAGCCTAAAATTCTTAACTGCCAGATTCTTAGTGCAGTGCTATCGCATACTACTAATAATACTCTATCTACCAGATAGCAACAAGTAGCAGCATTACTAGAATAACATTCGAGGAATTGAATGACGAAGGCATCGACACCGTGTTTCACGCCTAGAATACCGTCGGCAAGTCTCTCCACGATCAGACTATACATACACACAGACAGTCGGTCTGCGAGCCTCGGATCTAGATACTATCATGCATGGTGTAGCAGAAGCTGGCTCAGTGCGCGCTTCTCAGTGGCTACGTAGATAACATGCAGCATACATGGCAACCCCCTTGCTGACCCTGGATGCTTGGTTGAGTCAAAGCATCAAGAAACGCACTCGAAACGTCTCTGCGTGGCCAGACTAGAGGGTCAGTCTACGTGGGCTCGGATTTATCCGATCGAAATTTAATAATGTTCCTGGCCACGCTGGAATTAATTATTGTGTAGCACGGACGTGTCACGGGTGGCCTACTCATCGCTCATCTCTGGGTCCGGTCTCACAGTTCTCGTAGGGCCACAGCGGCGGCACTCACTTTCTCTGATCCCCGTACCGCATTGGCTTTCCGGACCCTCGGTGTCCGTGTCATGAACTTACTTTTAAGTATACCAAGAGGGGGGCAGAAACTCTGGTTCTCAGGGTGTGGCGATTCCATGCTCGGCACATGCACGGAGCGCGTGTTCGAGCGATACGGTGCAATGGGATGCAATATGTGCGCACGATATGTGATATGATTTTAAAAAAATGAAAAAATACGCTTCATTCAGCTGTGATTATCGACCAATTCGTTTTGTCAAAACTCAGTTTTGCAAGTTGCGTGTGATGTTTCGATCACGCGTGTTAGGGGGTGTATATACCCTCGTGAAGGATACAGGTCGGTGATTTCCCTGCAAATAATGCCAGGGTCAACAGGACTAAGGCGTTCAACTTTTTTCTGCGCACGAAACTGAACAACCCGCATTGAGGGGGACAAAGCCGGACATCTGTGGAATTCAGGCCGATATGTATGCATGAATCAATAAGTGTTATAGTGTGAGTTGACTTTTGTAGTGGGGTCCTTGGGTCTACCAAGTTCGTACGCAATTTCCTGTGTACTCCCTGTGTATGTGGCAGGTCAGGGGAGGTCCAGCCCAGGCCTGATGCTCGGGTTGTCAGTGCTGTTGAGTGAGTCATGATGGAACATGCGGTGGACGTCGATCGCTGCTGTTCCGAAGTGATCTCCTGCTCTTGATGCAATGCAAAGCTCACTTACACACCTGTATTGATCGAATGAAGACCGACGAGTGTGATATATATATATACTGGCACAGCAATGATGCGCGACAGCGTGCAGAGGTTCAATATTTTCTTTCTTCCGTTGGCCGTGATTAGTAAACACAACATGGTGGATGCCAGAGCATCCACGATTATGAACCAGTTAGGGTATGGCTTCCTAATCTAGGAAAACCCAATAAGCAGCCGCTGAGTGTCGTTGCTTTTCCACGAGAACGTTGAAAGGAGTCTCCGACAGCTCCACCCCTACTAACACTCTGGACCCTTCGCGTATAGCTTGGTACGGAGAACTTTACACCTGATCGTATTACCAGCATCCTGCAGCCAAGGCGAGACGAAAATGCTAGTAGTCAAGGCATGCCGGCGTCTGTGACTCAGGATACTCTCCTCTATCCCCTCAAACCGCTTCTCCGTTTCAGCGAACGGTTCCCGTAGACGCCGGTAGACCGGCGATCTTGGCACTTCCCTTCTCTTCCAGGAAAAGGAATGTGCGAACGGTTGCCCCCGTAGATGGACGATCTTGACTCTTCCCTCCCACTCCATAACCCAGTAAATGAGGCAAGTACTCGTGTGCACTCCCCCAGGTTGAACCACGCCGGAAAACGTAACCTTTTGGAGGAGGGTCCTAATTGATCTTGCGATCCATTCTTCGTTCAACGACTTCCGCTCCCAAATGTGTGCCTTTGCTCCTCGGGGCATACTCTTTTTATGTTTTCAGATGGATTCTCCATTATTTGGTAAGACGGACGACGTGTCGGCGCACATTTTCCTCCCCCTCTTCATCCCCTCGCAATTAATCTCTTCCCAATCACCGTCCGGATAGCGTACTCGCCAAAATGGCTCGCTGGAGTCTTATGCCAACCCCGTGTATACCTTCAGCCGGCCTACGTCGTCCGCGAAATCCCTCTTCACCTGAGTACCTATCGGGTGTCGGGTTAACGCTTCCTCCCTTGACGCAGCGTCTCTTTCTTCCTTGGGCGGGACGCCGTCGGGCCTGGAACGACAGTCCGCCGCCTGGTACACCTCCCACATTGCATGGGATACGTCCAGCTGAAGGGAGTTAATGCTATCTTTCGCTTCGTCCTCTTTTCACCAGTGAGATTCAGCTCCATCCTGGTAACCGCATCGATATCCCCATGTTCATACGTTACCCTTCCCCCGGACTGCTTTGCGGTCCCACAACGCGTACACGGGGCCTGCTGCTGCGGAAGCTTCGCCCAAACCGAAGTCTGGTCCCCAGGCCGCGCGCGTGAACTCGTCTTCAAACTCATGACTCAGGCCGGCCGGTCTTAGATGGAAGGGTTGAACCTTCGCCACCGACACCGCCCGCCTCCGGATTCTGCGTCCGCTGAGGTTGACCACCAGGCTTGACCCGGGTCTAGGGATACTTGCCACTCTCCAGGACGCAGTCCTGTGTTCGTGGCTCAATTCAGGGTGTGTCCCCTGTCTGGCCACCCTGTCTGACTAGGGAACTGTCTGCCCCCTTGTCCACCACCAGGTCCCCTCACCTTGGCGTGCCTTCCTGGCGAGCCGCGTCCACTATGTGCATTCAATGCATTTTGCGTCTTGTCTTTGTCGGCCCGCCGCTTCTCCAGAACGGTCCTTACGCCCACGAACGCTTGGCATTTGTCCGCCACGAAACTGTCAAGCCCTCCTCGGAACTCAGCTGTGCCTAGGCTGAGAGTCATCGTGTCGATTTGCGTGCGTGCGCCGCGGCCGATCAAGATACGCAATGGTATCGTGTTGGATGGTAATGCCGACTCGGCTGTCACCCGCTGGATCCAGCAAACGGGAAGAACATATTGATTCCACCGCGGCGGCCATTTCTGGCCGAGTATCGACAGGACCTCCTGGAGCCACCCTCCCATCTGCTCCGGAGCCCCTTGGCTCCGTGCTAACTCTGCGGGGCCGCGGGTTAGAGCTACATTCAATTGCCTACACAATTGGCCGACCACTTGCACCGTGAACTCTCCCCCTCCGTCTCTCCTGATTGCCTGCGGCACGCCAAAGGTCACCATCAGCTTCTCCAACTTCCGTCTGACTTCCAGCGATCCCTTAGGGGCGAGGGGATACCCTAAGACAGACTTGCCGGCCCTGTCGACCTGCACCAGCAAATACCGGTTGCCATTCGACATACTTGGTGGAAGTCTTGAATGTTTATTTCTAGGGATTCCCATGGTCGCAAAAACCTGGCCGGCATCATCTACATGTGACGTTGACGATATTGCATTGAATGGGCGTGTAGGACTACCACCTTTTAACTCCTCTCGCCACTTCCAGTTAGGCGCCTGATGCCAAATCGTACGGCGCAACCGGTGTAACCAGTACCACCCGCCTTTCTTGCGGCTGAGGGCCCTAGGCCTGTTTTCCAAAGCATAACTGACCCTTGTAGGGTGCCGTAGTCTTCCCATGCGAATATCCCAAAACCCTAAAGGTCGATGGGGATGCGATGTCCGGAGGCTCACGTTCTTTGACGGCACAGAAGTGCTCCCAGGGAGTCGCGTCTATTGTCTGGCCTCTGTGCTGTCGGTCAGTCTTTGGCTCTTTTCTTGACTAGTGCAGCATGCTGGTCTGAGTTTTTCGCTCCCCCCTCCCCAGTTTGGTTATTCCCAGTGCTACGAAGGATGCCCATGGCGACCCCGGGGAAGGTCTGAAGCCTCCCCCATCAGCGAAGTTGGTCATACTTCCACTTTCCGAAGGAACGCGGCCTCAACACCCAAGCCGCAGGGGAGCCCCTCTATTACCCTGACAGTTACATTTCGAACTTGGTCTTCCGGGGGTAAAACTAGCTGGACATCGGTGGAACCTAATATGTTCATACGCAGTACCGCGCTGTTATCTCCCTGGGTTCAACATATTACGGACGGGTCACGGGTGGCCTACTTATCACTCATCTCTTCGTCCGGTCTTACAGTTCTCGTAGGCTACAGCGACGGCACTCACGTCCCATGATCCTCCGCACCGTACTGGTTTGCCGGGCCCTCGGCGACTCCAAGCTCAAAACGCGCGGAGTACAGTGCAATGGGGTGCAGTATGCGTACGATATGGGTGATATACAGGCGCAGCAATGATGCGTGACAGTGTGCAGTGGTCCAGCACTTTCTTTCTTCCGTTGGCATTGCTTAGTAAACACATGGACGATGCCAAAGCATCCAGGATTATGAACCAGTTAGGATACGGCTTCATAATGTAGGAAACCTTATTAAGCAGCCGATGAATGCCGTTGCTTTTCCACGACAATGTAGCAGGGAGTCGCCGACAGCTCGACCCCTACTAAAACTCTAGGCCCTCCGTGTAGAGCTTGGTACGGACAGCTATACACCTCATGGTATTGCTAGTATCCTGAAGCCAAGGCGCCGTAACACAAAGCAGGGTGTGTCGCACGCTATTTTCAGTAAAAAAGAGGTCATGTATTGGTTTTCGCCCAAAATTCTAGCGTGAGAATATTGACTGAAAAAAAAAAGTACTTTCGAGTACTGCACATCCGAAGTAAGCTATGTCGCAATGTCATATCAGTATTTCCTACCACGTATCGTATTATAGCCCCCATTTTCGCTGTCGAGGTTAGGCCACTGACGCCAGTGATTCTGCACCTACATTTTTCAAAAAAGCTTTCTCAATCTAGAACACCTTGTTGGCGCAGGAAACGTAAAAACAAAATTTCATGGTGACGGTGCATGTCGCCAACAAACCGATAGTGACAAGAAAAAACTAAGCTTAAGATCGCGAAGAAATAGGATAGCCCGTCTTGAGACCAAAAGTTACCCCCTTACCATACATACCAGGTCGTCCTGGTCCGAGGAGACGCAGTTCGGAGCATGGATGGCGGGCGGGACGAGCCTTAGCGCAGCCGTTTACAAGACAGTGGCTGGCAAAGTAGGGTTTGCCGTGGCCATTTCCACCAGGTGATCTCGCAGGGGCCACGGCGGGCATAGCCAGGAGGGGGGGGGGGTGTACTCGATGTTCGTGCATGGCCGTAGTGGTATGACCATAGCTATTAGACCCTCGCATCCCTATCATGCCGGGACGGAGCATGTCGGGTTTTCACCGACCAGGCAGACATTGCTTGCGCCAAGCGCGAAACGCCGTGAAGTCGGCGAAGCACATGAAGAATGAGCTCATCGTACTAAAAACCGCTTGTGAGGCGGACTTGCGTATGGATGACAGCTCCAACGCGTTAATTTAATTTCCGGTGTGGCCATTTCCAGAGACAGCAATGGGAGTACTATGTAACCGTAACTGCCTCGTGGGTGCCTTACCACAAACACTACGTGATACGATCACTCCCGTTGTGCGGAGTAATAGTTCTCCATCCCACGCAAATGATCTAACTCGACCGCCAGCTGTAATCGAACACCCAAAAAAAAACAAAAAACAAAATAGGGCACAGGGGCGGGGGGGGGTGTCCGAACCAGCGCCGACGGATTCACGATAGGCAAGAGGAGCGGGAGGGCTTACTCTCAACGCGAATTTGTCCAACAAGGGGGAAAGGGGAGGGGCGGGCCCGGAAAAAAGAGTTTGGCGACCTACACCGTCACCGCTAGGGTTTCAAGGGGTTTAGGGTGAACGTTAGGGCTACGGTTGGGTTTGGAGTTAGAGTTGGGGTTAGAGTTTGGGTTGGGATTAGAGCTGCAGTTAGGGTTGGGGCTAAGGTGAGGATTGGGGATGGAGTTGGGGTTGGGGTTGAGCTTGGGCTTGGGGCTGGGGCTAGGGTTGGGGTTATGGTTGGGGTTAGGGTTAGGGTTGAGGTTAGGCTTGGGGTTAGGGTTGGGGTTAGGGTTGGGGTTGGGGGCACCGGGCACTGCGAACACGGAAGCGGCGATGTCTGCGAAGGCATGTGTGGTGAACGGGGAAACGTTCCCAGTGGAGCTTTGTGAAAAATATATCAGGAGGTGCACAAGCGACAAAATATAAATATGTGGGCAGCATGAAGGTCGTCCGTCCTCGTTCGCGAAAGGTGTTGGCGGAAATATCAGAAAATTGACGCGCAGAACGGGAATCCATCTAACCCTATGCACCCACTGATGAGCGCGAGCCCACCTAATGCCACACCCACACACCGCAGAAGGCTCGGCAAGAAGGAGGCGGTGAGGGCGAATATATATATATGATTCGTCGCTAGGCGAGACCAAGCGAGTGCGGGTGTTGCGGTCGCGCTCGGTTCGCTGGCAGCGGAAGGCGAGAGAGAAAAATCAGCGCTTCCTTTGGCGCTTCCTTTGTCACATTTTACACGCAAAAAATAAAACGTCAGAGCTGTGAGATCGATCGGAAAGTCCTATATGCGAGCTTCGTGTTGGGAAATTCGAGCCATCGTTTCACTCGTAAGTTGTGTCCGACAATTTGTTGTAAGCCTCCGCGAGTCTTGTTGTGCTCGGAAAATTGCGGACGGTCGTACCAAACCCCAAAAAACAACCGCGAAGGCACGGGATGCTCCAAACGTCACACCACGCCACTGCCGTCCTTGACAGGGAGCGAAGTCTATAGCAAGTGCTGGAAATCGAGGATAGGGTGGCTGATATACGCGATAGAGCGGATGAACACACCCTCCCTCTTGTTCCTCCTCGAGGGTGATCCCGAAACGGTCGGCGCTGGCATCGAGGTAGCAGAGAAACAGACGCGCGAGGTAGTTGACGGCATCCCGGTCAGGGTAGACCAGGTGGGGTAGATATGGTAATTCGGCGAGGTTTTTTCTAGCTGAACTTGTTTTCCTGAAGGACGGGGTTCCTCAACCCAAAATAATCGGAAGCCATGGGTTTGTTCATCGGTTTTCCCTTCCAGCTCGCTCACAAACAGTTTTCGGACGGGGTGTAAAGCCCCTCATGTGAAGGGCTCCGTAGAAGCAATGGAGTCGTCCCTCTATAGTGCGGAAGGGGTTTGCACCTTTTAGGGGCCAAAAAGCTTTCCTGACATGACTGATCCTACGATAGCCTTCCCCCCCACAAAACCGATGATTTTCTGTAACGGTCGTTTCATGGTCATGGTTCATGGCTGCTCGACACGAGGAAGGATGCTATGAAAAAAGCATCCTCAAACATTTTCTTGTTTGCAAAGGAAGGACTATCGAACGATGACGTCGGGGTGGCAAAGGGGACATCGTATTTCAGGATATACGGCCTGGTTCTGGTTTCAAAACCGGCGATTTCGTTAAAGAAAAGTTGGGGGGGCTACCGTAGAACGAAGCACATTCTGACCTTCTGGCCTCTATAGTGCGGTTGAGCTTCTCAGGTGTACAAGCATCGGTTAGTTTGATAGTTTACGAGTACAATGGTTGTTTTTAGGACTAGCGCAGAGAAACGATGGTCGGGTTGGGCGAACGAATGCCTTCGAAGTCATGTTTCGGGTGAGCTGTTGAGTCTCTGACGTTAGGAGCTCAGAAACGCCTGCTGCCCGCCTATCATAGCGTGTGGGATGACTCATTGACGCACCTCTCTACCGTGGCATATGTCGCGCGATGGCCACCACGGCAGGCGTCAAGACAACATAGACGCCTTTGCAGCAGATCGCTGAAAAAAGAGGGAGGTGATCGGTTGGATTTGCTTTCGTAATCTCCGGCAGAAGTGTTTGGAATACAGACGCCCGGTACTATAGAGGTTATGGCCGAATCGATTTCGGAATGGCAGGGCTCCAGTTGACCTAAATTCGTCCGATAATTTTGTCTTCTTCTAGATCGATTTTCCGTTGAGCACTTAGCCCAAGGGATTCGTTCATCGTGGACCATCTATATTTCCCCACCCCCCCCCAAAATCAGGTTTTGCCCTAGAGGGGTATAATAGGGTACAGAATTTTTCAAATGAGGGGGAGTATTGGAAAAAAATATGGCGCATCTCTACCGTAGCAGGCATTTACAACAGTCAGGCAGACCGCCTACTACGATGATTCACTGATAGTATCACGAGATTCAACGCAATGAAGGGGGGGGGGGGGGGGGGAGGGGGAGGGGGGGGGAAGAATTGCAGTTTGTTTGTTTAACTTTCATTCCTCGTGGATATTTTGCTGCCTGATGTGCACGCTTCAAAGGCTCACACGAACACAGGCAGCCGTCATGCACGAGATTTCAATCGAAAGACCAAGACTTTTCCCCACTGTGGGATTGTATTGCATTTCGTTCTGCATTCGGAGTGCCATAATAGGAACGGATCTTTGCAATAGAAGCTTGCACAGCTGCTTGAGATAGGAAACATGAACGTATGCCCCAGGCGGGCGGCCACCTTGTCAGCGTTCGGCTGAACACCGGCCGGAGAAAAAAGTATGGCCGAGAAAACTTGCACCAACACGTACAGCGCCGTGCAGTAGTGCCGTTTTGTTTCTCTGCAAGGAGAAAGCTTGCGATGAAGGCGTATTTATGCAAAAGCACGACGCAGCTTTGCAGAGTTGTCACCGTGTGCAGTAGATGACCTATGATTACAACGTGCCACCCACAGCGAATTCGATTGTGGACTGTTACCTGGCATACCTGAAAAAGAATCGACCAATCAGAAAACTGCGTACTGCCTAGTAAAAAGAGATATCCTCCATGCTGCCGGCTGCTGCAGTAGTCCCGGTAAAATCACTTGGCACAGATGGGAATAACCTACTGTACCTGGTATGTAGTAGCAGTGTGCGGAATAGTGCCGGTTGCCGCTATAGTGCTGGTTGCCACTATAGTGCCGGGTTGTTGGGGCCAGCACATATCGGCACCACCGGGGGAGCCCTAACGAAATTGAAGACACAGAAGACATCAATTACTTCTCGCCTTTGAGGGAGACGATGTGAGTATTTTTCGGAGGGTGGGCGCGTGCTACGATAACCAAGGTAGCACTTCTCGGTTGATTATCTTCTGAATGACGAGGCTCCTTAACGTATCAATAAAAATCGTTCGAAGGCCACTTTTGTTTTTTTTCCCAATATTAAACGCTTTTTAATACCTGGACCGTGGCTTTGAGGGGTTGCACTTTCAGACGACTAAAAAGGAGTGTTTGGGTGAGGTATGCTATGACTAGTATACCGCTCCTCAAGCGGTTAAGAGCCGCAGAAAAAAAAAACTGGTGCACCTTTACTATTCGCACTATCATACTATCATCGGTAGGGGGGGTACCTCCATTCTCATTAGTGTGTTTGAGCTACCATATCATATCATACTATCATACTATCATACTATCATACTATCATACTATCATACTATCATACTATCATACTATCATACTATCATACTATCATACTATCATATCATACTATCATACTATCATATCATATCATACTATCATATCATATCATACTATCATATCATACTATCATACTATCATCGGTAGGGGGGTCCCCATTTCACTGGTGTGTTTGAGCTACCATATCATATCATATCATACTATCATAATATCACACTAACATATCACATCATATCATATTATACCAAACTATCATATCGTACTATCATACTATCATACTATCGTACTATCGTACTATCATACTATCATACTATCATACTATCATACTAGCATACTATCATATTATCATACTATCACATACTATCATGTTATCATACTGTCACATACTATCATATTATCATACTATCATACTATCATACGATCATACTATCATACTATCATATCATATCATATCATATCATATCATACTATCATACTATCATACTATTATACTATCACACTATCATACTATCATACCATCATATCATATCATATCATACTATCATACTCGCGCGAGTGACTCAATATCTCACGGACGAAAAGACTTTCGGCCATTTTGATCGTACAGCGTAGCTTACCATACCATCGCGGATTGATATTGCGATTTCAAAACGCCGCCACGAACTCTTTCAGACCGCGAAAAAATAGGGGTTATTCGCGCGAGTGACCCCAAGCCACCGCAAAAACAAGTCCCTAATAAAGGGACAACTTATGGTGCCGTAGCCTGGGTCATTTGTACTTAGTAGCATGTGTCGGTGACTCGGTGGGAACGAAGACACATGCTACCGTAGAGGTGCGATTTTTGTTTTTTTGGGGGCGATCCTGAGTCATCCCACACGGTAGGGGTTGCAGTTGTTGGATTAGCTACAACAATGTACCGGTCCGATTGAGCTCAAGTGAGGAAACAATGGGTACTTAGGACCATATTGATCTAGTAATTTCACGAGTGAGTATATATGTTGCTTTAGGACTACTAAGGCACAGAAGCTTGGTCGGGTTGAGCGAACGAATGCCTTCGAAGTCATGTAGAATCGGGTGATGAGATGTTGAGCTCCTCATGTGAGGAGCTCAGGGACTTCCTGCCACACCCCACCCCACCCCACCGTGGGATAGTTGCACACGTGAGGAGCTCTACACCAAAAAGCTCTCAAAAACAAACAAAAAAAAACAGAGTTTTGAAGCAAGCAAACAAACCGAACTTGCGCAATCCGACGAATGCATTGCCCCACGCGGCTTAGGTATACAAAGACAATTTTTTTTTTTACAGGACAAGAATGTGACAAACCCGACGGCTTTGGGGCCAAGGCGTCTCGTCATTCAGAAAACGATTCGGACGTATAAAAGCGCTGCCTCTATCTTAGCAGGCGTCCTAGGTCGAACAGAGAAACAAAAAAATAAGCACTGCCCAACTTGTCCATGACCTGTACCGATAGTCGACGCGAGCGGGGAGGGGCTGGTCGAGACCGTTGACCTTTGCCAGCTTATTAATAGTGGTGGACAAAACTGAAGGCACGTACCGTGGTGGGGAGGGGGGTAGAAAAGCGTTCTTCGTGACCTCGGATCTGAACTATACTACTACTATGGAGGGGGGAGGAAGGAAGGAGGCATATACTAAATGGGATGCAGTGGGGTGTTCCCAATGGTGCCGGAAATGTGCCAGCCAAATATACCGGCACTACTCGGAGAACCGACACGATTGATACTAAGGTTTCTATAGATATGTTTTTACATACTGAGAGTTCCGATCGTACCGAGCGATTTCACCAGCACTGTAGAGAGCCTGGGCACTATTGAACTATTGAATCGGCATTATTGGGAATAGTCATGATAGCTTCGTATGTAGAGAGATGTCTCGTCGTGCGAAGCAATTTCAGCCACCGTGAACAAAACAAGCTGGATGGGAATCGTTCCGCGCGGGACCGAGTTTGACGAAGATGAGTGCTAAACGATGACGGCCGTGAGGTGTTCGTTGGAAACCGCGTCAATGTGCTATGATGACGATGATCATGAGGATGATCATAATGATGATGATGACGATGGTGATGATAATGACGACGATGATAATGACGATGATGGTGATGATGATGATGATGATGATGATGATGATGATCGTAATGCATGATGACCATGATGATAATGATGATGATGATGATGATGATGATGATGATGATGATGATGATGGTGATGATGATGATGATGATGACGATGATGATCGTAATGCATGACGAAGATGATGATGATGATGGCGATGATGATCGTAGTGCATGACGAAGATGATGATGATGATGACGATGATGATGACGAAGATAATGACGATGATGATGATGAAGATGATGATGGTGATGATGATGATGATGACGATGATGATGATGATGATAATGATGATGATGATGATGACGATAATGATGGTGATGATGATGATGACGATGGTGATGATGATGATGATGATGATGATGACGATGGTGATGATGATGATGATGATGATGATGATGGTGATGATGATAATGATGATGACAATGATGATGATGATAATGATGATGGCAATGATGGCGATGATGATGTTCTCCCATTAACCGATTTTTCTGAAATCTAACCCGTGGTCAGAAGAATGCTAAGCAAGCATTCTGATGGAAACACAAAAAAATAGGCGACCAAAGGATCAACGTGGTACGGGTGAGGGCAGTCTGGCGGGAACAGAAAACATGCCAAGAGAGCAGTCAGCAGCAGCTTAAGTTGGTGGAGGGTTTGGACAACAACGCGGTGGAACTAACTACCCGATAATACTGACCAACCAGCCAAGTATCACGCTCGAATACTTCGATAGAGGTAGCAATTTTTGGCTACGACGTTTTCTGAATGACAGTGCTCCTTAACCCCGAATCATCGGAATTTTAGTATTTTTTCACGGATTTGTTTTGGGAGTACCTAGGCCATGAGACTGTCCATTGGGTTGTACATTTCATTTTTGTCTAAATCAGTTGTTGTGGGGGGAGGGCATAGACTGATTCTACGATAGCCCCCCCAAAAAACCAGCGATTTTCTTTAACGAACGTTTCATCATCATCATCATGGCTACTCGACACGAGGAAGGATAGATATGAAAAATAAAATCTTCATTTGTTTTCTTGTTTGCAAAGGATTATCGAACGATGACGTCGGGGGGGGCAAGGAGCACCGTATTTCAGAAGATACGGCCGGGAGCAGATTTCGAAACCGGCGATTTCGTCAAAGAAATGTTGGGGGTGTATAGATATCCTGCAATCAGGAGCCTCAGAAAAGAAAATGCGTTTCTACCGTAGCACTTGTCTCCGGACCATCTTAATCCAAACTAATTTCTCGCGGGTGTACTGGCAGGCGATAATATCTTCCTTTTTGCACACATCAAACAGACCAGATCTCCATTCATCATATAAACGTACACATATCTCAGAGCAGATAGATGTCTGGTCTATGTTACCTGCATGTCGTAGATCATGTTGCCGGGCGGGAGTCCGTGTGGTCTGCATGACCTAGCTCGTTTTCCTGGGTTGGACACAATGTACCACACAGATCCTGCGCAACGTACATCATACCGACAAATACAGGATCTAGATAAGCAAGATTGTCATTTACTCCCGAAGTGTGGAATTTTGCGCGGTGGCCGGCTTGCAAACGTTCCAGAAAGGAACCTTCCTTGAAAGATTGTGCGGTGGTTAGCGCGCACATGGTCAACCAAGGTAGATGCAAGTGCTTGGTCTACAGACGTCGAACGGGTAGCCGCAGACCCATGACGAGGGAGAGGCGTGTTGGATATAATGATCGATGCTGGCGCCGCTTTGATGGGCCACTCTCTCTCGCCCGCGGGCGTACACACGATGGCAGAAAAAAGGGTTCGATTTGACCCCCGTGCGCAATTACTCCCAGCCTAAAGCAGCTTCGCGCTTTTCGGGTGACGTGCTTTCTGCGCCTTTACGGTATGCCCGAATAGATCCACCCGATCGCCTCCCTTCTCCCCCTGCATGGAGATCGTCGTTCGCATAATTCTCACCGCGCTCTCCGCTCTGCCCGTCCTGGTCTCCCCCCGATTGGGGCAAATATCGCAGACGGCCCTGACTGATTCTACGTTAGCCTTCCCCCCCTTACAACCGGCGATTTTCTTTTAACGAACGTTTCATGGTCATGGTCATGGTTCATGGCTGCTCGACACGAGGAAGGATGCCATGAAATGTAAATTCATCACATGTTTTCTCGTTTGCGAATGACGGTCGAATGATGACGTCGGGGGGGGCAAGGGGCACCATGTTTCAGGAGATTCGGCCGGGAGCTGGTTTCAAAACTAACAGGCGATTTCGTTAAAGAAAAGTTGGGGGGGCCACCGTAGTAAGACTCCCCTCATCGTATTTTTCGGGTATCCTGTGTTGCTACTACGCTTTCGCAGAAGCAGCTCGGCAGCTCTGTACAACCCTTGACTACGCCAGCCGCGCTACCCTCCACTTGGTCAGGCACTGAATTCTGCTCGACGTGGAAGCCGGCAGCATTGTGGGGGCCATTAAGGGTCTTCGACACTACCTCTAAGGCAAATTTTCCGTCTAGTTTCAGGCCACAAGACGCTAGAAAAATCGTGGTCAAGGTCGGGGACCACAACTTACACGTCCAACGGTGGCTCAAGTATCTTACGACGCTTGCCTATTCACCCGAGTGCTGAAACTGCAGCACTAGCATGAAGACCGGTTTCACGTCCCGTCTATCTACCATGACCTGCATTACGGCACGACCATCTTTGGTCTAGGCAAATAACCCTGATCGACGACGGGGGGGGGGCATGCTTCTCATCCGCGCCTGCGACCTGCGGACTCCCCCTTCACCGGTTCCCGGCGTCGGCTTGGGTTAGCTAGTACCCAGACCCGACTGACGCGTTCAGGATGGCCTCCCTTTCGCCTCGTCTGACTTCCGCGATTTTCATGAACGCGGGCCGCATGTGAGGGTTGCCGACCTATCTTATCCTGCGGGAAGATTCAGCCCTTGTGTTCCTGCGTTCTGTCGATGATCGCCGTCCTGGCCGAGCTGTCAGTTTGGCTGCCACCAACACTGCCTCGGCTTGGTTTTTTCCCTTTGCCTTCTGCGGGTCGCACGGGCTTCACAGAAGCCTCCACCGCCGTCATAGATATCGCCCATCATGCTTCATCGCCAGCGGGCACTACGCAGGTTGTTCACTAGACCGTAACCGTTGATCCTACCGCATTCGCCCCATTGCCCCCAAACCCCGCCATCTCTTTAACGACTCCGGCTACAACCGTCGTTAGACGGCATTTCCTTTCGCGCACGCCGGCGAACAACGGCTCCTGCAGGCATAGTTCAAACCCTTGCGAAATATGGAGTCGTACCCTGCGGGGGGCCTCGTTCGTCGGTTTGATGGTTCAGCGCCTCGTGGCGCGTCCTGCGCCCGCGACCGCCTTTGGCCGTTGTTGTGGACCCAGCTCGTACTCCAAGGCCTGTCCCGACGGCACCCATACAATCCAACCGCGACAGCGCCGACTCTCTGGGAGCTCCCTTTGTAAGAGGTTCTACCCCTCCTGACAACCCCACCGCCACCGCTGCCAGTATGAGGACTCATGATGCTGCCACCTAGTTACAGATGGGTGATTATTGCAAGTTGGTGGTTCTGTCGAGCGATAGTCGCAGTTCAACTTGGAGTAGGAGCAACACGCAGAGCCTGGGTGCTGTGCCATCATTCCCTACTCATTCCCTACAATATTGTCGGTCGGTCGCTGGCCCCGCCCGACGATACATTAACCGCGTTCAGCGCCTCGTGGCGCGTCCTGCGCCCGCGACCGCCTTTGGCCGTTGTTGTGGACCCAGCTCGTACTCCAAGGCCTGTCCCGACGGCACCCATACAATCCAACCGCGACAGCGCCGACTCTCTGGGAGCTCCCTTTGTAAGAGGTTCTACCCCTCCTGACAACCCCACCGCCACCGCTGCCAGTATGAGGACTCATGATGCTGCCACCTAGTTACAGATGGGTGATTATTGCAAGTTGGTGGTTCTGCCGAGCGATAGTCGCAGTTCAACTTGGAGTAGGAGCAACACGCAGAGCCTGGGTGCTGTGCCATCATTCCCTACAATATTGTCGGTCGGTCGCTGGCCCCGCCCGACGATACATTAACCGCGCCTTCTTTCGCATCAGCGCCTCTCTTTTTCGTGGAGTCACCAGCTTGCTGGCAAGGGTCGATTCCACACCACCGACAGCGGGTTTGTCTTATTCGTTCGCGAACCGCCCCGCCCCGTCCTCTCCTCTCACAACGCCTAGTGGGACGCTTGGTTAGCCTGTTCAACAACGAACTTGTTCGTGTTTAAATACCGTTGCTCGCTCGCCCTTGATCCATGCAGTTTTGTCACTCGAATAATTCCCGCCACCTTGTCGCGACCCGCACCCTGCGCACGCTAGAACGGTTCTAGCGATGGATTGGTATGATCATTTGCCCTCGATGGTGGCCTCGCCACAATCTGAAGTGACAAGTACGGAAATCTTCGCGGTCGACGGCCAGCTGGCCCGTCATCTCGATACCCCTGCCTGCTAGACTCGACATCGTGGTCAACGTAGGTTACTTCGGTTCGCGTACAGTCGCGCTCCGGGGTAGATCCTGTATAATTTTTCTTCACCAACCGTTTCAGCCGTCGCGCGGGCAACAAAAACGCGTCCATTGCTGCCGAATATACGGCCAAAGACGCTGTCCACGCCCGTAACAACCGGTGCATCGCTATTTGAGGATGCCCGCGAAGTTTACCCTCGGACAACGGCTCACAGTTCTGCTAGAAAATTTCGCATTGTGTCCTTGAGTTTCTTGTTGTTTGTACAACCGACACCAGCTCCCGTCACCAGAACGAAAGACAACGGCGGTGTAGAGCGTGTTATTCGCATGGCGGCGCATATGCTGGCTGTGGTCGGCAATGAGCGTCGCGACGACTGGGAAGCGCAACTCCCTCACGGGAAACCCCCTACACAATTCGGCCACCCTCGTAACCGGGCTATATCTCAACATAGTCCATGGATAGGCATCCACGGCTCCTTCTCACGATTTTCGAACACGTCGGGGTCGCCGAACAGCAAGTTTTGTGTCCCGCGATCAGCTCGCACATCGCGACTCGGCGACAAGTCGCCAGACACGCTCGTACGACATGGTTCGCGCGAAACACCTTCCGCAGTTTCTCGCGTGAGCAACCGACAACCCGCCCGTTCCTACGCGCTGCGCCAGGTTTCTCATTCGTTGGTGATTGGACGGGGTATACCATACGACCGGCACGGACGCGAGCATCCTTAAGATCATTTTTTCGATCAAATAACGTACCCTTACTAAAACTCTTGAGGTTGGCTCCTTCTCCTTCTCTTTCGGCGACACACCGGACCGTTTTCTCTAGGCACCAAATCTCCTATATTTTGGATCTTCCCTTATATATTCCCGGCGCGGATTCATACCGTCGCGTCTCCGTATCGCGCTGCTTCCCTGTACGAACCCTTACGATGGTGATGACATTGCGAATCATCTTCCGCCATGGCTAACACTATACCTGGTCGGTGGTTATCCCCACCCAAACAATGCTTCTCGGCCGGGGATCATGGCGGGTCGACATCCTCATGCGTCCGTTGGCCACTGCAGAAGCAGGTCACGGCAACGATGCTGTTTCGGCAACCGAGTTAAACTCACGCACGATACACGCACGGAAGTACGGTAACCTTAACTTCCACGTTTACCCATGCACCGGAGGATAATACACAACTAAAACAAACACACGATCCACAACTTCTTCAAGAAATCGTGTTAATACCGTGTCACGCGGGGCGACGTTTCGACTTCCTTTCAACGACTCGAAGTGGAGAAAATCAGGGGCCGTCGATCCGTCCGCGGTCGAGGTGCAACTAGGCAGGATCATTGCGGCAATGCATGACACATTGGATAGAGCTCCCCCGCCTCTCTGAGGAACGGAAAAACGGATCTCCAGCTCTCTCGCCAGCATGTCTTGCGCTACCGTGCCGGCGCTACGAACTAGTACCTATTAATCTACCGCCTTCACCGCCGACTCCGATTTGGCGTTGCGCAACAGCGAAATCCTCTAGGTAACTGTGAACGTTTCTAGTAGCAGGCTACGGCTGCATCCCGTGTGCAGATTGGCTTCGTCGTTATAGCCCTGTGGTGCTACCCACCGGAGCTCACTTTGGGTCTAAAGGAAAATAAAACATGGCTCTTGGGGGTCTAACGTCTAATAGCACGCGTACGGTTACCGATGGGGTCTACTAAGTGCGATTCCTGGGCGACCCGAGCACGATGACGCTCTTTTTCCTTTCGGCACGTCGCGAGCACACGGCTTCGACAGAGGCTGTACGTGGTTTCTGGTGTCTGAAAACCGACTTGGGTGCGAGGCACGTTTTGTCAGGGGATCAAACGTAACGTCGACGGATTTCGAGGAGCAGGCGTGGCTAGCGAAGCTTCATGCCACCGCTGCAGCCCCTTGTCGTATGATCTCCAATTCTCCCTGCCGGATCCGACGTCGGTTCTACCACCGGGCCTACGACCGATGTTTCCCCCGATTATTTTAGTTTCCATGGTATTCTTGCCTTGAATCGGTAGCTCCCTTCGGTGCTGCAGGTTTTGAGGCTACTTTTTTTACTCCCCCGTGTAGTATTTGGACATGCTCGCCCCTTGCTGTTAGTCACACGCGTTCCTTTTTTCTTGTTCTTAGTCCTGTAAACCCCCCTCCGTTCTTTGCCGGGGGTGACTCGGGTAGGCTGACCGCTAACACCGAGGCACAAAATAGTGAGCTGTCTTTTTCTGACTTTTTCGGCGAAAGTATGTTCCCTCTTCGCTCCCCCCGCGTGACTCTATCTGTCTCACACCCAAAACTGATCTGTCTCTTTCTGTCTGTTTCTCTTTCTATCAACTTAACCTGCAGAATGTTAGTCTACCGCACGGATTTGATTCGTAAATCGTACCCAGGCTTCATTCCTAAGCCATGGGTGTGAGTCTATCACCCCCTGCCCCCTCCCTCCTGCTTCTCCTAGCTTTCTGGTGACCCCACGTCGGGAGTTTCAACTGACACACCTTCCACGAGATGACTGGCTGTGTGTTAACCAACAATATCTGCAAGAGACGCTATGCGCAGATTCCCCTTCTAGCAAGGGATTCTCCACCCCCCCCCCCACTATTCTTGAATCTAGCTGATACATGACGTTGCTACCTGCTATCCCCGCACGCCCAAACCTTTGCATTGCGAGGGCGGCAAGTTTGTGGTGCCGTCCGTAGAAGGGCAGTTGACCGACACGATCGTAGTGTTGTCACTTGCGCGCCTCGGAGGTGGAGGCGGCTGATGCGTTGTGGTCAGCACGGCCTCCTCTCAAGTGTACCCGCCCTTGCGCGTCAGCGTGGGTAGAACCCCGTAGGATAGCCTTCTCGCGGTACTCCGGGCCCAGCGCGTCCCTGAGACCTCCTCTCCTGTTGGCTACGGCCATCCTCAGATTTCAATCCGCTGTGAAGGTGTTCCCCCTTTCGGCTTGATGAGAGATCTAAAGCCGCTCTTAAGTGTGCGGGAAATTACATGAAGAAACAGCTGGTGTTGGTCCACCTGCGCTCCCGCTCTGGCACAGATGCGTGCGTGCAGCGCGACCACGGCGACTGCATCGCAACAGCGAGGCGTTGTCTCCACGTATTGCGCGAAAATCCATGTCACCCTCCTTCTCATGCCCACGAAATCTGAGCCTGGTGTCACTCGAAGCGAGCCCGTTGGCCGCGCCCGAAAGCTGGCGGCAGTTACGGCCTCCTGAAGACACCTGTAGCGGGCCTGGGCCAAGCCTCTAGATTCTCCCCCCTTTGGCGAGTCGTCCGGTCCCGGGGGACGTGCAGACTCTGGCAGCCTGCCCAGAGAAGCTGCGTGTGACACGTAATGGCCCAGGTTGGCCGGCTTGTCCATTTTTTGTTGGTCTTTCGGGAGTCAGTAGTGACCGCGTTATGCGGCGCGAGTATGTCATCCTCAGGGGGTCTTGGGGTGGAGTCGTCCTCTGAGACGAGACCCCAACCAAGGCAAGATTCAGGGACGACGCCAGCTATCTCTGCCTTTGGGATTCGCCATGTGTCTTGACCCTCCCTCAGGCTCCTTTCGAGCGAGGTGATGGTTCTCGATTCAGGGAGCCTACTCCTCGCTCGGTCTCTCCGAGGGAAGGTAAGGACCACCGGACTGTTCAGTAAGATACCAACCCTATTCCCATTGGCAGCGGGCTTTGTTCCCTCACCCCCCCGCCAACGGCAACCCTAAACCCCCCCTTTCCTTCCGTCGATAAACGTGCTCGCGTTCGAAGATGAGATTACGGACGCATGCTACGATAGGGACACACTTAGCGTAGCACTTATTTGACCAACATTAAGTCTATGATGGCGGGGCTCTCCCCAATTGATTAATAGTCGCTCAGACCAACAAATTACCCAATATGAGTATTTTCGAAGTCATTCCGGGGTGGGGGCTGCACGTTATGGGCCAAACGTTTCTGACCTCTATAGTGCGCTTGACCTCCTAAAGAGTGGAATTATCGGTTGGTATGTTCATGTAACGACTGTTTTTTTTTTGGGGGGGGGACTAGCGTGCATTGAAACATTGTTTCGGGTTGCGCTAACAAACGTCGTGTAAGTCATGTTTCGGGTACGATGTTGAGCTCTCCTTGTGTTAGGAGCTCAGAAAATTATTAGAAGCTTCTGCTGCAACCCTTTTCATAGCGTGGGATGGCTCACTATTAGCAGCAACACCATGATTTTTTCACAGTATTTGTGTTGTTGTATACCTAGACCACGGCGGGCTTGTTCATCACAAAAAAAACTTTCATCTTTTGTCTCGTGGTCGGCGTTTGGGTGAGGCTATTAGCTGTAGAAACCCCATAAGAGTTAGGAGCCTCAGAAAACTAGGCGCGCCCCTACCGTACCATGCTTTTGCAATCTTGCCCCATCACCCGGGCCCCCTCCTTCCTTGGAAGAACGCTTGCGCATCCGCCGCTCTCGATAGCTCGAAGATATTTTTCCATGCTGCACCTCGTTGTCTGCCACACTATGCATGCCTCGAAGGACTAGTCGGTATCCAACACATGGTCAAGGAACCTTGTCCTCTGCCCAAGGCATTCGATGGTGAATAGGGCCGCCGCTTTCTTGTCCGGCATGTCAGCGAGGCAGCGCGCCAGGGTGCCCACGTCTCCATCCCTCACTAACCCCACCGTGCGCTCAACAACGTTCTCCCCGGGGGCGATCGGGACGCCCACCATCGTCACTCCTTTTTCTCCGGCGATGCGGACGTCGACACTTTTTCTCGGAGCGAAATACCTTCCGTTGCCAGGGCATCGCCTTCCGGCGGCGGCATCCGTGGTATTGTTGGCGAGGTTGGTTGGCTGCGAAACTGACGTCGTCCATTTCGCGCCGGCTGAAGGTGTTGTGTTGGACGAAGGTGTTGTGTTGCTACCGACGCCCTTTCGGATAGAGGTGTTGACCCATTTTTTTTTTCATGGCTTCTCACTCGAGAAGCCTCTCCCACAAAATTATGTTCGGGAAAGATAAAAGTGCTAACCAATGAAAAATCCCATGGCCCCTAAGCATTCAACGAATACGACCGCGAAAAAAAAAAAAACGACGACGATTTTGCGTCAAGGGGCCCCTACCATAATTCTGAATGTTTTTCGGCCCCAAAGTGCCGTCTCTATAGTAGCATTTGCTTCTCTCTAATCGTGTTGTCCATGACTACGATAAGGCCGAGAGATATCGTCCGCGTATGCGAACGTTTCCATTCCTTCTCCCTCAAATTTTCTATCGGAAAGGTTTGAGCCCCGGCCGCAACTTCGGGCAGATCACCGCCGCCTCCATGGGGTCGATCTGCTTGGACCCCACTGGAGCAAGTGTTCGTCCGGGTCAAACAACGCAGTCCCTCTGAAATAGCGCGTCCACTGATATCGGATCATCGCGCTCGCCCATAAACGACGTGAGCGCTGCCGCGAAGTTAGTCAACTCTTCAAGCGCCGTCGTTCTGTCAAATGCGTTGAAGCATTTTGATAAGTCGGTGAGAACGAGCCAGTTGTCATGTCATGTAGTGTCATGTCATGTAGCGCGCGTGTCCTCAGCTCCACGTTGTCCACCCTCCGACCCAAACCACCTCACCTCGCGATCAGCCGTCTCCAACCGCGGCCGCCGCTGTCGCGTAGCTTCCATGGCAGCGGGCCGCCCCCACACCATGTGAACGAAAACCGGCCGACACTTTCCTCCTAACGGGGTGAGTCTGAACCGAAAGAAGTGCTGCCAGAACTATGACGGAAACGCGTCTGACTTATCGACGATTCTCCTCAAAAACATGTTATCATGCCCCGACTGTAGTCCTCCCGCCTGACATCGATGTGGATGATGGACTGGAGGCAATAGAATCGTTGACCATCATCTATGGGGTCCGGTAGGGCGCCGACGGAGCTGATTGTATCGGAGCGCACTTGGGAGGCACACTCCTTGCTCGGGCACCACGAGAGGGCACTTCTGTCCCCTACCTCGGAAACCGTCGCCAGTGCTTTGGCAACCGCGGGCGTGTAAACCACGGCGTGATCTTCGGGAGATCTTTTAGCCAACGGCGTGGCCCACGTCTTTTCGTTGCCTGCCGAGCACGGCTCTGTCAGAAGGCTGCGACTTTCGCCTCTCCTGCGTGACGACAAGCCGACGACGCGTGTTCGAGCTTCGCCTCTTCCGAAGGTTTTTGGGGGCATCCCCACCGCCTGGTGCCTCCGCGCGTCGCATGCGCGATCAGTTATCGAGGCAGAAAGACATTTTCGCTGCTCTCAGCCAAGCAAACCTCTGTCGCCTCTCGATGTTTCCACCCGGCGAGTGCAGCAGGGCCGGAAGGATGCAACACAGCTTAGTAGCTCGCATGAGCGAGTTTGGCGTCGCCTAGTCACGGTTTGGTCGGTGCTCTTCCAGGACGTGGTTGGTAATGCCAAGCACGTGAGCACTCAGGCGCGAATGTGCGCCTACCAACTGCGGCTGCACGTTTTCCCCTGTTGCGAAGCGTTGTTGCAGATGATCCCGGGAAACAGCATCGAGGGGCGGTGTCGTGCCCACGCTAGCTGGGTCACATCCACACTACAGTCCCCGGTTGTGTAGGTCCGTGTCGCCTGTAACCCCATTCGCTTGTTCCAACTGGGAAGACCCGGGTCTGCTTGAACCCCTGCCTCCTGCACTACGTCTCGCCTCGTGTACGAGACTCCGCTGTTGACCTCTGGACAGCGGAGTGGTCCCGGTGCCGCGCCCCTCCCGAGGGCCGCCACTACGCACCGCGCATGGTGCAAGTGGCGTCCTTACCGACAGAGAACACGTACCACTCGACACCCGCGCTGGGGAGTCACACGGAAAACCAAGCAGACGATGTCGCCTCGGTTGTCGCCCAGGAAGGCACCGGGGCTTGTCCCCGTTGCCGGGCCGCCTACCCGGCGCTCTTGGGGGGCGTCCAGCTGGTGCCGGGTGTCGGGTAGCGTAAGCCCGCCGCCGTTCCTTGCGGCCCCTCGTTCTCCGTCACTTGTTTTCTCCGTTCTTCCTTCTCAGCCCAGTCTGCCGGTTTGCATCCTTGCAGGCTTCGGTGCACCGCCACTCTTGTAATTCCTACCCTCTCTGCTGCCTTCGCTCCCCACACCACTCCCCTACCCCCCACCCCCTCCGCTAATAAGGGCGGTACGTTGCCCCTGGAACTGGTGATTCACCCTCTGCTCGTGTCGGTCCCTCTTGCCGCACTGCCTCCTCGTGAATGCCGTTTAGATCCTCCCGCTCGGCTTCGCCTACCCCTTGCGAGTTACCAAGTATTACTTATTTCTATGTTTGTTGTTTCGTTCGGTGCGCTGAACCGAAGTAGGAGTACGTGTTTTATGTCTCATTTGTCTTTAACTTGCTGCCGTAATAAGCGGGCGTGAAGTATGTATGATGCATGCACACATGAATGGCACATGCATAACACATGCAAGCATGCATACATGCATGCGACAAAATGAGCAGCACGGCTTACCAGGCGAGTAGTCGGTGGTGGCGACGATCCCGTGCCGCCACCCATTCGATGTAGGCACGCGACACGCCCGCCCACACGCCCGCATCTGCCCCGGAGCCCGAAGGCAGGTGGTTCAACACCAGCTGCTTGTCCACGCGATCTCCCGCGCTCTCAGGCGGCTTGGGGGCGTTCAACAAGCCAAAAGTACTAAGTAATTTACGGGAGATCGAAACCTGAGCAAGGACATTCTCAGCAGGAGAGGAGGTATTCCTGACGTGCCGAATTCGGACTAACGCGACAAAAGGCTATCCTGCTGGGTGTCACGCACGTAGACCCGTAAGCGCGGGCACACCTGCGTGGAGACAGCGCTGACCGATGTGGATCACCTGCCTCTGCCTCTGAGGCGCGCGAGCTTCAAGACGAAGCTCGTCCGGAGCAAGCATTCTTTGACAAGCGCAGCCACAAAACGGCCCCTCTCGCGGTGCAAATCTTTGGGTGTCTCGGGTGAGGACGTAGCGGCTTTAATGATCAGCTGCCGACAAGTGCAGTTGGGGGCGAGGGGTTGAGGGCCTCTTGAAAGTGGGGAGCCCTTTATAGCGTATCAGAACCTGAGGGTGGATATCGTCATTAGGAGACGAGGTCTTCGGGGCTCGTCCAATCCGGAGTACCGCAACAAGGCCACCTTCTCACCAGATACAACCCGTGCAGACCAGCAAGCGTGGGTGCGCCTCGCGGCGACAGCGCTGACCACGATGGATCAGCTTATTCTACTCCCAAGGCGAGCAAGCGTCAGCGTTACGCTCGTCTGGAACACGCGTCCTGAGAAAAGCGCAGCCACAAACTTACCGCGTTTGCGTTGCGAAACTTTGGGAGCGGGAGTCTCGGGGGAGAAAACGATTGCTTCATCCAGCGGATCTCTCGATATGAAGGGAATCTGCAAGGAAGGCCCCCTGCCAATAGTCTCGGTTAATACACAAGGATCTATCTCGAGGAGGGGTTCTCGTTCCAGACTCCAACTGTGGGATCGCCAGGAGGCTATAGGAGGAGCAGGGGGGGGGGGGGGTACTCAGCAGGGGGGGGAGGGATAACGGACTCAAACCTATGGCGTGGGGATGGAGTCTGGGTGCGGCTTGGGAGGAAAAGGTAAAGGCAAGTTATTTCGCTGTGTGGCAAGGCTGTACCATAGGAAGGGCAACAGGGAGTCTTAAGACAAGATCGATTTCAGGCTCGAGGTAAAGAGAGAGAGAGTCAATGGTGACGGATGCAGCGGTGACAAAAGTATCTACCATATTCTTCTTTTATGATACGTACCTGGTACATAATAAGTGAGGTGGACGTGAAAATGTAACTTCTTAGTTTGGTTTCCTCTTGGGTGTCTTTTATTTCCTGTGGGCTTAAGGGATCGAGATTCCAGCTGGACAGTGTCGGAAGAAAAACTTCAGTACTACTCCGTACTACTGCGTAACGTATCAGGGACGTGTGTGTAAACTTCGCGCAAGGAAGGGAAAGTGAAGCAGGCAGCAAGCATAGGCAGCACGGCAGCACCGAGCAGTAGCATTAGAAGATTCGCATGCGTATACTGCAGTAGTACTATCATGCGATAGGAATAAAGCAACAACGCAGCAGTATTCTCTGATGTACCATGCACGAGGTACGCCGCACCCAGTGTTATCAATAGTGTATCGTCCATCATCCATTCATTAAGGTTTTGCTTCATGATCTTGTCATCACAGTGTGTAGCAACTGGTACCTGGTTGGTATGAACATTTTATATTGATAAAAGTAATGCACCAACCGGTACTCTTCGGCAAGCAGCGTGGCAACGTCGTACTTTTGGAGCTATTACAATTGGCGTACTTCAGTACGCCAGTACACTATCACTGGTGGTATTACTTTTCGCCAAGAGATCAAGAGGGTTGGGGGCCCAGGCTATTGACCCCGGGCGGCCCCAACTTCGAGTCTCAAGTTCCCACTTCTCGTATCATTCGTACGTACAAGCCCCGAAAGAGACAACTAGCAGAGGACACGTGTTCTTTCTATATACACAAGAATTATACTGGTATGCAACAAGAAGGATAGGAGAAAGCAGCCGCAGTATGAGTAAGAAGTAGTGTTCATGGTAGTAGTAGTATATATTATTCGCGGTAGTAAGTAGCAGTATGCAGTGGTTGTGGTAGCGCCGCAGAGAGAATCGTATCTGGTGCCCGCGGCAGGCGCTACTATGGTTAGTATTATTGCTGTATGCAGACCCCCCCCCCACCCCCCCACCCCTGCACACATCTCACAGAAAACGGGAGCACCATCATCATCACGGACAGGTTGGTGACGCGATATGGTTTGGACGGAAGTGATATTGCGAGTGGTGTACACTAGAAGTAGCAATAGTAATAATTGTTGTAGTTGGTAGTATGCTGCTGTTGCTGTGTATACCACGAGTAGTAGTATTTAACGGTACAAACTCGTAGTCGTACTGATATTATTATAGACTGCCGCATGCAGTAGATGTCAATAATAATAATCGTTTCACGATTTCATGTGGATGTCGTGTTCTTTCATGATGTTTCTGGTTTTTGACACGCTACAATGAATTTCCAAAACGCAGTAGCAGCCAAGCTTGCCTCCCCGACACCCGGTACTAATGCCGGAAGCGTTGATGACATGACCTCATTACTGACCGAGACGCTACTGTCGAATGCGGCCGACATAACGCCCCCTATTCGGCGCAAACAAGTACCGAGGGGCCGGTGTGCGACCGAGGAGACGAGAGCGGAGTTGAATGCACGATGGTAGGATAGGGAAGACGCGAGGAAACGGGCCCGTTCTGCTCCAAACGATCGTGGTCTACGGCGAGCCTTGAAGGCGACCACCAAACAGCTGAAACGAACGCGGGCGGAAGCTGTACAGAGGTTCTTCGAAGATTACGTTGGCGAACTCGAAGGGCGTATCCAAGAAGGTGACCAATTTGGATTCTACAAACACCTCAAGGGGATGGATGCGGAAGGGAAGATGACGTTTAACTCGCAGTACATTTAGGACGAGGAAGGTCGATTGCTGCGGGATAATGCCCTCCTCCGGGAGCGGTGGGTGAGGTGGTTTCACAAACTGCTCAACACAAAATCGCCGACCCTTGACCCGAGCATTGTGGACGAGCTTAAGAAGTGCCCGCCGTGCAGACCACTGGACGATGTCCCGTCTAGGTACGAAGCAGAGGAGGCGATCCGTGCGTTGGCGAACCGAAAGGCGGTAGGTCCCGATGGTCTCCCAGCCGAGCTCTTGAAGGTTTTGGCCGACGAAGGAGAATTGAACACCTCGGAAAGTTCCACGATATCATCGTCGCTGTGTGGAGGGGAGGTGGCGTGCCGCAACAATGGAAAGATGCAACGATTAAGGTGCTTCACAAGAAGAAATATCGGACTGAGTGTGGCAATTATCGTGGCATCTCCCTCGTGGCTCACGCCGGCAAAGTACTCCTCAAAGTCATCGCGGGTCGCCTGAGTGACTACTGCAAACGCGAGAACATTCTGCCGGAGGAACAGTGTGGGTTCAGACCCCAACGCTCGACGGTTGACATGATGTTCGTAGTACGACGAGTGCAGGAACTGGCGCGGAAAAAGGACACCCCCTTGTATTTGTGCTTTATCGACCTCACCAAAGCATACGACTCCGTCGACCAAACCCTTCTGTGGGGTGTCCTTGCTCGTTATGGCGTGCCACCGAGAATGCTCGCCGTCATCCGCCAATTCCACGACGGCATGCAAGCATGTGTGCGGTTGGATGATGGGGAATGCTCGGATAAGTTCGACGTGGGGCAGGGTCTCAGGCAAGGATGCGTGCTCGCGCCACTGCTGTTCAACATGTTTTTCACGGCGGTACTGCGTGTGGCCGAGAAACGCTTCCTCGCTGATGCAGCCATCACGGACAACATGGTACAGGTCCAACGAAAGGAGAAAGGCGAGAAGGAGGGCACTTTACGCACAGGCAAAGTCGACGGGCGGAGGGGGAAGGAGGGGGAGGAGGTGCAGAGATTGTGGGGTATGCTGTACGCGGACGATGCGGGCATCGTATCGCGATCATCAGAAGGGCTGGAGAGGATGACGATGGTGACCGTGAATGCGTGCTCGTCGTTCGGGCTTACGGTCTCCGAGGCCAAAACAGATATTATGTGCCTGCAAACCAAAGGCGGGAGGAAGGTGTCGTTCACAATCAATGCAACCGGCCAGGTACAAACAAAGAATCGAGTTTGTGTACTTGGGCGGGGCTATCACCGCAGACAGAGACCTTAGCATTGAAATAACGCGGCGTCTTCAGAGGGCCTGGGCGTGCTTCTAGAGGTACAAGATGGAAATCTATGATCGCCCGGGTGTTCGTTTACGGTTGAAGGTGCGGTTGCTGAAAGCTGAGGTGGTCGAGACACTGCTGTACGGTTGCCATGACGTGGAGCTCGAAGAAGCCTGACTATGACAGGCTACGACGGGTTCACCACTCCATGCTCCTCCGATGCCTTGGATGGCGGAAACGGAAGCGCGACGACCACACCCTATCGTACGCCGGCGCGCTTGCCATGACAGCTTCCGAGAGCATAGAGGCGATAGTGCGCAAACGGAGGATATTGTTTGCGGGATTCGTAGCACGTATGGGGGAGGAGCGTCTGCCACAGAGGGTGATGTTTGGGGAGCTTGTTGGGGGTAAGGGCTACTCAGGGGGGCAAGAGAAAGACTGGATGGCTCATCTGAAGGAGGATATATCGGTCTTTGGAATGAAATTCGAAGGGCGGCGAAAGGCTGCTCAGAAGGCCGGCAGATGATTTCGACGAGTAGATAGAGGAGGGAACCGAGTTGTTCATGCGGAATTGGCCTGAAACGGAGAGACGCGAAGCTGCAGAGCGACGCACAAAGGCTGCGGCAGCGCCATCCACCGTCAGCATCTCTAAGCGGCTGAAGGGAGGGGGGAGGGGGGGAGGGGGGGAGGGGCGAGGGGGGAGGGGGGGTGGGGGGGAGGGAGGAGGGGGGGAGGGGGGAGGGGGGGAGGGGGGAGGGGGGGAGGGGGGGAGGGAGGAGACGGGGGAGAGGGGGAGGGGGGGAGGGGGGAGAAGGGGAGGGGGGAGGGGGGGAGGGGGAGGGGGGAGGGGGGGAGGGGGGGAGGGTGGAGAGGGGGAGGGGGAAGGGGGGGAGGGGGGAGGGGGGGAGGGGGGAGGGGGGGAGAGGGGAGGGAGGGAGAGGCGAGGGGGGGAGGGGGCAGGGGGGGAGGGGGGGGGGGAGGGGAGAAGGGGGAAAGGGGGAAGGGGCGTCATGCCTAAGAGACTGAAGTCTGGGTCTGGCCACCATCGTCTTGAAATTGGTGGGCCTTCCAATGGCCGTCACAAAATAGCGTAAGAACGCCCTGAATTCTTCGCCATGTTGCGTTTTCTCCCCAGTGCCATTGATGATGCACTTGACATTTTTTTTGTCTTTTTCTTTCCTTGCTTCCTTTTCTTGTCTTTTCTTGCTCTTCTTTTCTTTCTTTTCTTTCCTTTCTTATTTCGTTTTTTCGCTTTCATGTCTTTTTTTCCGTTTCCTTATATTATTTTGTTTTCTTTGTTTCTTTATTCCAATTGGCTTGCGTCTGTCGTGCCTATGCGTAGTGATAGGTACTACGTCCAATATATACGTTGTAGTCTTTCTTGGGTGGCAAGCGATATAGTCGGTTTTTCCAGGCGCGAGTAGTGAGACGTATGCACCAGTATGGACCTGGCACATCGTAGGCTGACTCCCGATTTCACTTTTGTATGTTTCTGGTGGAGGCATGAATTGCGTCAGCTGTGATGTAATGCGTGTACCATCTTTGGTTTGTTTGTGTTTTTTCCCCGGGGTATTCCTTAGCTCCAGAGTGATTGGAGCCTGTCCTGTGACCACGGACTTGATTATGCGAGTTAATGTGAGAACAACAACAACATTGTCAGATGGCAAACTAAATATTAATAATAATAATAATAATAATAATATAATAACAATGCGCAGCATAGACTGGGTAAACTGGTAAACCGAGTACTTTATGAGAGGTGCGTCTATTCGCTGGACCAGCTCCCCGAGACGAGGCCCCAGCGAGACACAAGCGAATCTCAAGGCGAGAAGGAGACACGAGACTTAGCCAGGGCCCGGCAACGGAGTCAATCGGGATCAGGGGGTACCGCCTTCCTAAGGGCGAGGCCTGTAGACTCAGCTAGAGGCATCCCTGCATCAGAGTTCGTGACTGCGGGGAAGAGATTTCTGGGGATAGGGGAATTCCTGGCGGCCAGATGCCCATGCTGCGGTGAAGCGGAGGTTAATACGCGGCGTGCACGATTGTGTCACCGAGCGGGCGCGCAAGTGAACCAGCACCAACCCCTTGTGCACGCGCTCTCCCGCACCCTTAAGAGCATGTCCATCCGCCACCAGGTGGCAAGCGGAGCCCCGTTCCACGCAGACAGGGATTTGCGAATGGATATCGTGATTGAGGCAGGTGGACTAAGAGATGCTACGGCATCGGAGTACCGCGACAAGTCGATACTCCTCGACGTCAAGCATGCGGACCCACAAGCAGGGGTCCACATGCGGGCAGGAAGCGCGGATCGAAACGGATCAGCGGCTTCCACTTCCGAGGCGCGCAAGCGCAGCCACTAGGCTCGTCCGGGACAGGTGCCCTTCGACGAACGCAGCTACAAACTCGCCACCCTCGCGGTGGAAAGCTTTGGGCGCCTCGGTAAAGAAGGCAGCGACCTGCTTGATCAGGTGGCGGCAAGCATCGTTGGAGGGACGGGCGCATCGTCCCTAGCGCGGAAAGGCGTGTGCAAGGAGCGACTATTCCGAACCATTTATGTGACCACTCAGGTCGCGATTTTGCGCAGAGTTCATCGATATAGGCTATCTCTGAGAGATCGTCAGGCCGCGAGGGGAAGGGAGGAAGAGTCGGGAGGACTACGGTCACTGGCCTGGGGTGGCAATGTTGATGAGGATTTAGGTAGACTCCGCTAAAACATATAGAGTCTAGTCTACAGGGAAAGGAAATAGTAGATAAAAGGAGAAGATGTGGGGAAAGGAAATGGGCACATGGTTGGCGGAAGATACCACTGCATTGTGGTGTGATCGTTCGACTTCATACTAGGTACTACTGGTGCTTTATGGAAGGATTTTCGATTTACATCGGAAAGGCATCTACGCTATATTGTCGGAGGGCAAAAATAATAATAACAGTAACAACAACAACAACAACATCAACAACAACAACAACAACAACAACAACAACAACAACAACAACAACAACAACTACAACAACAATAATAATAATTATTATTATAGTCTAGTGGTACAGTTTTGTTTTATGTCTAGTAGCGCTGAACGCTGTGTACTACTGTCCCCACCACCCACCACCGTACTTCGTAGTAGCCCTATACCCCCCCCCCCCCCCTCCCCGACGCGGCTATATAGCCGGAAACGGGCGAGGCACCGTAGTAAACAGCACCGTAACAATGTGAATGAATGCACTTAAAATACATGTACCTACACTACAAGTACTACCTATTAATACCTGTTGTATGTACCGGCTAGCTACTACTACTATACTAGTCTACTGTTTTGTAGGTTGGTGGTGGTGTGTGGGGTGATACGGTGTATGGGGGAGAGTGCATAACGAAGGGTACGCACACGACGCAGAATACTATGTACTGGTGCAACTACCCACGACACAATTTTGGATGTATGTACGGCGGTGAATAAGCTTTGTGTCGCATAATAATACAAGAGTGGTCGCAGCAGAAGTACCTCGTTCAATTAGTATAATTTTATAGAAAAGTACCAAGTGAATATTAACAGAGTACTTGTACGTACAGTCTATACTCTTACTGCTGCTGTAGAACAGATTGTGCATGCAGGCGGTGCAAGATACAAACAGCAGCAGTCAGTATCATTCATACTTCTCATACCTCGTACGAACTTCGATCAGGTAGATACACAGAGGGACAGATAAACTTCCTCATCCTATTGCTTACCTGGTACTACTATGACATATGATAATGCTGCTGGTTGGTGCTGCCTCTGTTGGTGCTGCTTGCTGCTGCTGTAGCACCACCATACAACGTCCAAACCTAAACCACAAGGTGTTCGTCGTACGCTGGTACCCATCGCGCACGCTCCCACCGTGATAAAGAAAAAGTATGTACCCATAATACCCCCAGGTACCCTCTCGGTTTGACGTTCTGACTCCCAGTTTGATGTTGCCTTTCCAATCAAGCCATTCACGTCACCGATTTTGATCTTTTAGTTAATGAAAATCACTCGGAATCAGGCTATTCGTGTTCGGCCAACCGAATAATCTTTTTTTGTGTATTTTTGAGCGATCGATCGACCACACTCGAATCGTCAGGTCTGACATACGAACCTCATTCCACCGCCCGAGAGTGGTCGCTTTGCCGTCCCCAAAGACTCCCTTTCTTTGTGCGGATTGCGCAGGACGCACTGGGGCCATTTTGGAGCGTTCAACCACAAGCAGCCTCTGATGGATACGCAAGGCGACGAATCCTCCTCCATCGCGGTCGTGGGCGGTGCTGGAGGGGTAGGCGGAGGAACGACGCACGGCCCCAATAATGCGACTCGAAAGAGGTTCGCTTTCGCTAGGGTGGTGCCGGAGCAAGGCAAGAAGCGAGTCAACTACGGAAAAGGCGATGCCAGAAGAATCATGGAGGAGGCTGTGTCGCTCTGCGAGGCGATGACGCTGGGCTACGAGGTGGTGTTTCACGGGCGGCGCCGGAGCTTCGCCAGCAAGTCGGGCAGCATTGGCGACGGGGTCAGGTATATAATACCTGATAATACCAGGCACACACACGCACAAACGAAAAAAGCACGAACAAACACAAACTTTGAATCTGAAATATGCAATGCATACATATCTTATCATACCAACAGGAGAGTAGTTGTCAAAAACAACGAAAGGTACCCAGGTACTTGGTAGCGTACAACAGCAGTTGGCAGCACCTATCGTACTCTTGTGATGTAAGACAACGTTCGTCGCCGAGAGCTCTATTTTCGTTTTTTTCGTCGTGGGTTAGTTCTCTCTGGGCTCTGGTCTCGATCCAGCTCTATCTTGCACTGCTGTACAAAGGTCCTCTTTTTTGCGTAGCTCTCACACAGCACGCCCAGCCCAAGCCCCCCAGAGCTCTAAAGAATGGTTCGCAACGATACCCACAACGGACCCACAGACAACTCCGTCGGTTCACTTCGCCGCGCAGCCCAGCGATGCACAGCTATTCGCACCACTGCGATAACCTGTGATGTGAATCATCACAAACCTGAAAGTACTGATATGAGGAGTGTGTGAGATACTAAGAGTGACCGGGAAATAAAGTCGAACGGCCGGCCCGTTCCGCTACGTTGTGGCACTCGACCTCCTGGCGACGAGCTAAAGATATCCCACTCGGCGCGGCGGCGGCGCGCCCAGCCAGCTCTTCTTGTATGCTCCTCCCACCCGCAACGGGAGGCTCATGGTTGCGCGCTCACTCGGTCGCTTGTCGTGTGTGCAATCGTTTTGCCCCAACACTTGACTTGGCGTGCTAAGTGATTTACACGTATCATACCGGTATTTCACTCGCACGAGTGCGAGTACGTGTTTTTTTCACCGGCATATGGGGATGGTCTTTTTTACTTGCACTCCTGTGCCCTGTGCTGGTATTATTATGCTGCTGTACGTATGTTCGCCCTGATTTTCTGTTGTACGTATCACATGTTTGCCCTATTTTTTTTTGTTTTTTCATCTAGTTTTTCGATTTTTTTTTTTCTTCCTCCCACCACGGGTTTCTTCTCTTCGCTCTGCTTTTCCCCAGGGGCCTGTCCGCAGAACCGACGGAGTCAGCTCGGCGCGACGACGCCGACGCACAGCTGGACGACTCGCAGGTGGCCTACATCGCGAGATCTAAGCGAGACGTCGCGGAGCACTTCGGCGTTGCGTGGTCTACCATGCAGCCCCGACTCGTGGGAAAGATAGGCGCCAAGGTACGCAATCATACAAAAACGCAATGAATGAGAGAACGCGAGGTCCAGTGCAGGAAGTGCAGCAGCACACACACACGATAAGAGCTGTTTCCCCCCGCTTTCCGGCCTCTTTGCTTACTGCCATATGTAGGCCTATATAGGCCCGGCCCACATACAGAAAACACAAAACAGTTTATTTCTTGCCTGCGCTTTTGTAGATTTCAGATCCCTGGTTCTTTTTGTTTTGGATTGAAAAAAACAAGCAACGTACTTTTTTTGGCAGCTCTGAACTCTATACCCTCGCTCGTGGTTTGGCGGTGCCCCCCCTTCATTAGAACATAACGGCAAAGGCTTCAGCGCGTGACCTGGCAGTTGATCCAAATGCTGCAGCTGCCGCTGCTGTTGTTATGCCCAAGATCTACGGGTCGAATCTGACGCCCGATAATACCTCGAGCTACGTATCTTGATCGTACTGGTATATGCTGGCTTGTTGGCTGCTCTTGCTGCTGACGTTGTTGTGTGACCTTAGGACCACAACCTGCAATGTCTTTTTGACGTTCCTGTCTGTCATTCACTGGGCGTTATAGGCGTGTGTGCTGGTCTGTGAGACGAGAGACAAAGGCTCGTCAAACAGTCCAACACGTTTTCAATCCCTTCACTCATGTCTATTCTGATCTCTCTTGCACCCTACTTAAACCGGTATGCTCATCCGAGGGGATAGACAACGACCCCATCATCGTTGGCTGCTCAACGTACTCGTGGCATCATTGACTAAAAATTCGGCCCTGATCCTTTCCTGGAATGAGCTATGATATACATGTACCTGGTACTGGTATACAACAAGTGGAACGTGGAACACCCAGGGCGATTCGATGTATTACGAGACTACCCGTGGGGTCACGTTTGATGCTGTTTTGTGCCGGTAAAACAATATTTCAAGCACATCAGCCGGTGATTTCGACGAATTTCGGGTCAATACTCATCTTTGCAAGCTGCGTTGTTGGTACTTGTAATACCAGGTATACTGCTGTATGGGTGAGTTTTTTTGTCGAGAAGGGTCCTATTTATTTACGAGTATTTATTTATTTTTGTCAAATATAGACTAGACTAAATATACCAGGTACTCGTATATGTTTTGTTTTTCTCCACTAAAATGGTTAGTGTTGGTATTTTATACGTTGCAAGTATTTCTGTTTCGTGACGCGCCCTCGTCGTTGTGTACAGCTGCAGTGTATGTCATAGATATAGCCCAAGGGAATACGAGTGATTGCATTGCGCGCGCGGCTCGTTTGGTCGGGGTATGTGCGTGTGTGTGTCCATCACGTCTACGTCAATCCGAGCAACATGGAGTCATGTACCAGGTGTATGAGATGATATCATAGTACACCATTTAATGAGAATCGTTCACTCGTCGTGCAACTCGTAACTCGTAACGGGTCGTATGGCATGAGTTGATACTTACGCACCAAGCATGCACTGATAATGCTGGGAGGTGCAAAGTACAAGCCAGGTATTTGTAGACAGCAGTAGTGCAGAAGGAGATGTATGTATGAAGTGTGACAGATATGAATGTATGAATGTATGAATGTAAATGTATGGATAGGTGCCCCTTCTTTCTTGTATGGTTCATATCAGCGGCCGTACTTTTCCCCGCCATTCATGCATGCATGTGAATACCGCCTGTGAACACCGCTATATACACCTTACACACGCGTACGTGTGTTGAGTCGAGATGTAGTATCGTACCTGGTACTGCGGTGTTTCTACCGTGACCGTGAAAAAAACCCCATCAAAACGCGGTCAAAGCGCTGCAACAGCGAGCGCATCAGCAGCAAGCATCAGCTGAAAAGCTGAAGAGAGAAAATCAACCTTCCTTTGCATGCTTGGCCGCGCACGATTTGTGCCTGCCTTTGCCCGCCCATATATGCCTGTCACGTACGACGGCAACCATTAATTTTGATTATTCTATTGTACTTGCACCGCAGCCTTTCAATATTTTGTTCGCTGACACTCGCGCTGCACATCTTTTTTTTTTTTGCATCCCATCTGTTACTTTTGCATTTTTTGTTTCTCCTTCTTTCTCGCTAGACGTATCTCAGACCCGGGGTCACTAAGCGGGCTCTTCTTCCCCCTCCCCACTACGGTATAATAACGCCTTCATTTTTATTGCGAGAATTATTCAGCATTTTGTTCCCTCGTCGGCTCGCGTCGAATTGTGCTCACCCACGCTTTAAAGCGCTCTCGGCAGTTGGTCTCACTCGATGATAAATCTCCATACCGAGATTTGAACCCCTGACTCCAACCTTAGTACTGCTGTAGTGCATGATCGGATGGGCAAAATGTATACTCGTACCAGGTATAAATTATGTACGTTTTTAATACCACGGACTTGATTATGCGAGTTAATGTGAGAACAACAATAATAATACGTAATATTGTATACCAGTACAAATATAGTAATAGCATGATACACAACAAAATCATATACCTAGCCTATATACCTCGGGGAAATTATACTAAAAAGGGTGAGATGTTCGTAGAACTCTTGTTCCAACTTGCTCTGAACTCCAGCAACCAGTACTAAATATATTTGTTCTCCACGAGTCAGACCACTCAAGAGGTCGGCGATCTACCCCAGCCGCGTTTGAGGGTGGAGGTATATAGCTTCGTACCATCTCCTGGATTAGATGGGAGGGTGGAAGGAGCCATGATTTTTTCGATGCCACGTGCTTTTATTTATTTTTTCCTACTGGTATCTTTTTTTTTTGTTGTGGATCGCAACTCTTCGTACTTGGGTATGATGGGTAGGCCGGGTACTCTACCACGGTATCCATGGAATAGGAGACGGATGTCGGACATTACAACTGCTGTGCTCTCTGCTGTGTCAGCTGCTCTGTATGGCGTTTGGGCCACCCCTTACCGGCATGATCGTACCATAGTACTAGTCAGCTGGTACGAGCACACGGGTAGCAAATATTCGATATTAACGCATTACGCTAGACCAGGTATGCTGCATGCTTTGTTCACACTCTGTACTCGTAGCCTAAAAACATACGGACTGCTGCTTTGCGGCTACGCCACCAGCATCGCAACGAAAGTATACCGTACAGCAAAACTACTTGCATACTGTATGGACAAGCCAGTATGTTCTGTGTTTTTTTTCCCCATGACTTGTGCATGCATGACGGGTTGTCTGTATCGTCCTTGGAATGGATGCAAGTGCATAGTTATACCGGTGTGCGTGGAGTACGTACGTTTTTTTTTCGCCGAGTAACCATCAGTATGTACGTGCTGTGGCGAACTTGCCAGAAGGCTGCTAGTCACTCTGGCCCGTCCGCTTTTGGCTCTTGGTTCTTGCCTCTTGGGGTTTCTCCACCCAACATCTGAGGTGCAGGGCAGCTATTACTACAATACTAATAATATTCAATAGTATAGTACGATGCATACCTGGCACGAGGTACTGGACTTACTGATGTAGACTATACGAGTAGTTGTTTCTTCCATCCAGTAGATCTTTGGAACTTTTTAATAGGTCCTTGTCTGTGCTGTGTTTCTGTTTACAGTCGTAGTTATTAGTGTGTGTGTGTGTGTGTTCTTCACATTAAACCGTTTTTCTACGCGTCGACATCCAGCACACCCATTGTCCGTACTGATTCTTCACCCTAGAAAGATCAGCTCTGTGGTCACAAGCCACGACACAGAGATAATGCATCGTAATGCATTCGACAACGCAATGTCATGCCCTAGTACTGGGTACGACAGGCACAACATACATACGTCAGCAACAGAAATACATTGGAAGAGAGAAATACGAAATAAACAAAAACAAAAACAAAAACAAGAAACAAAAACAAAATAAGAAAACTATTAGTAGTGTGTATCAGAAGTGTATGCAAGTATACAGTACGGGATGTATAAAATACCGGATGGTGGCGGGTAGAGGACGATGAACGATGAAAACGAATGTGGTGCCATATCGTACGTAGATGTGATACTGACGACCGTTACTCGAGTCTCCAGAGCGTCTCATGTTATCGAATATATATATAGCTGGAGTGTATTTTTATTTTTATAATATATACTGTATTTATGTAACTGAAATAACTGAAATAACTGAAAACATTTAATGTGAAGACAACACATGTCAGAATAACATGTGAGATGTGTGTTTCGTGTGGCCGACGGCGTGGCCCCTATTTTCGTGGATGCATGGTTGGCTTCCCGTCCATGCTTCACGAGTACCAGGTAGTGTCTTGGGTGCGCTGGTCGATTTCGCAAATTCGAGCCTAGGGGAATCTTCTGTAAAAATTTACTGCAGACAGGGCAGAGTGTTGATCGTGGCGTGTGTATATGAGTGTATGCAGGATAGGACGCAGTCCCGAGTCGACAAGGGGGAAAAATATACCAGTATATTTTATATTAGCGATAGTACAGTGTTGGCGAAAAACGTGAATTCCCCTCCCATCATGGTTTTGGTGTTTTTGCGTTTGAAGTGAACAAAATCCTGCAGGCGACGCCTCCATAAGTGATGAGGAAAGTGGGGGTGTGCGCCAACAAGGCAAAAAAAGAACACAAGCACAAAAAAATAAATAATGAAAACAGCGTACCAGGTACGAGTAGCAACGGCAGCCAAGTAACGGCGGCGGTGGCAGAGTTCACCGCAATGCCACCGCCGCTATCCCACCACAGCAAGCGGCAGCAACTAAAACAAGCAGCACCGGCAGCAGCAACAGCTTCTGTTTTAGTTTTTTCCAACTTTGGGACCTGCTTCGCATTCTTCTCGTCGTGGGCTGCTGCTGCTGCTGCGCTCAGAGTACGTCGCCACCGCGCAGGCGCGCTCCACTCCGAGCACGCCCGGCGCCCGACACTTTGACCGCGGCAGCGTCACACCGCTCCGCCGCCGCTGCTGCTGCTGCACCTATCACGGTATGCTGGAGTTGAAAATGATACACGAGCTGTCCTGTTGTGACGGTCTGTGGTATCAGCATAACGCACGAGCACGAGGACGAGTCGCCGACGCAATCTACACGACACCAAGCGGACGAGAGCGCAACATCGTAGCAGCGGCCCGCTGGCACACCCCAACACTGCTCAGCCGCATCATACTCTAGGCACACGAGTCTCGAGTCCGTGTGCTCTCAGCGGTTGTTGTGCTGTGTCGCTGTAGCACTGCACAGAGCAAGCAGCTTGCAGCTGGTGGCGCGTGCCAGGCAAAGAAGATGCTCCGGTATTAGTCATGGGAGCTGCGTCGGGCAAATGCTCGGCGCGTTTTAGACCAATGAAACGGAGAGCCAGAAAAGTACCGCGATTTTTGTCAAAACCTACCGTCGCTAAAGTACTGCGGATTTGCCTCTTTTTTTACAAAAATATTGCAGATCCTATCTACGGGAGTATTTTTGAAGGGCTATTACTACGAAGAATTTCTTCTTTTTTTTTTCACAAAAATATTGCAGATCCTATCTTCGGGAGTATTTTTGAAGGGCTATTTTTACGAAGAATTTCTTCGTAAACACTCTAATATCAAGGCGTGCATCGTAGTTGGTTGGGAGGTGTACTCGATATTCATGCATGGCCGTAGTCGTATGACCATATGGTATAGACCCTCGCATCCCTACTATGCCGGGACGGATCATGCCGGGTTCTCACCGACCAGGCAGACATTGCTTGCACCAAGCGCGAAGCACGGGGAGGTGTTCGGCGAGTCGCATGAAGGGTATGCTGCATCCTACTGGTTGGGTGGGGGGGGGTATCCCCGGATTTGAGATACGAGAATGGATATCTGGAGGAAAAATGCGAAGAAAGTCGTGTGTAGATGGAAGAAGACGACAAAAATACAAACGTGGTTGTGTCATACGAGGTATGTATTTGTGTGTTCTTCGCGTTACATATTTCGTTTTATATATCGTATCATCTATTTTTTTTTTTTATTATTATTTTTTTTGCACACATCTGCTTTTCAGCTTCTGCACAAGCCGTGGTCACAGGTGTCGTCCCTTCTCCCCCCCGGTTCTTGCCTTCAATTTCTATCGCGCATAGGGTTCAGCAATCCCACTGATCGTCGATTTTTCATCGAATATTGCTAACTCGCGCTCTCGCGCTTTCCGCAAGTCAATTTGTGCACGAGGAAAAGTCCCCCCGAATTTATACGAGTACTCTGTATGCACTCGGGGGGATTCGAACTCACGAAAGTGACCTATACCAGGCTCGAGGATAGCCTGATACGCCACGGGGGCGACCGGATGTATACATCTACACGACTCATCGGCATCCAGCATATTGTACAGCATACCAGTGTCCTTGCTGAGTCTTCATCCTAGAGAAAATGCAAGCTCTGTGGTCACAAACTACGAAACAGATATAATACGACACGTTGAGCGTAGTAATGAAATCGGAGATTAGGCAACGCAAAGCTACTCGCAACGTATTAGACGAGAAGAGCAGGGCGTACACCGTACATATACAGAAATTCCCGTGCGCGGAACAAGTCTTAAGGTCTTGGTCCTGTTGACCCTGGCATCATTAGCAGGGGAGTGACCAACCTGTATCCTTCACGAGGGTACACACACCCAGTAACACGCGCGATCCAAGTGTCACACACACGCAGCTTGCGAAGCTGAGTTTTGATCAAATTGATCTCACAGCTGAAGTGTATTTTTTCTTTTTTTTTTTTCAAATACATAAGCAAGCAACGCACACCAGAACAGCAGAAAACCTCAAGGAGACAGACAAACACCAAATATCGCGCAGAAACAATAAAAAAGATAGGAAACAACGGAAGAAAAAAACAACGCAGCAAAACATAAAATAGTCATGTTGGTACGTATGTATAGTACACGTGATATGTATAAAGGAAGAGCAAAGAAAATAAAAGAAAAAAGAAGAAAAGGGACGAAGAAAAATAAAAGAAAAGTACGAGAAAAGGCCGATTTGTAAATACTCCAGGCCAGAGGCACAATCGACACCAGGTATATTCGTGCGTAAGGAGGCAAGGAAGGTGCTCCGAAAAGGGAAATTGAGAGACAGAAAAAACAAAACAAAACAAAACAAAACCAATCGATAGTGAACAGAACGCCAAGCAGACCGTTGCTGCCCCATACAATCAGTCTGCATGCATGGGCTCCGAAAGCAACCACTGCCTTAGTACCTCCCGTGAAAAAGTCTGTCACTACTACTCCTTGCCATTGTCGAGTGTTTGCGGGATACCAACTAGTATGGTTTGGGTAGGAGCAGGGTAGGAAAACATATATCGTATGACACTACAGTCGTCCCCGCTTTAAAGACGCTCGGCTTAAGTCAACTCCCCGCTATAAAGACGACATTTTTTACAGAACCATAGGGTTAGGGTTAGGGTTAGGGTTAGTCACAACCTCCCTTTCAGAAGCCGAAGTCCGCTCTCGTCTTGAGGAAGTTCGTTCCTACTTGTACGCGAAAGGGGGAAACGGCGAATACAGCGAATCGCTATTCCTTCTTTCGAGAACCGTTCATTCGTTTACACATGAAACTCAAGTCAAGCGTAGAGCGAAGGGGAGGGGTGAGGTGCAGTCCACCCTTCGTGATGCATGGAAGTCGTAGTTTGGGGATGCCGTTCTTTGGGCTAAGGTCGCTGGTGCGATCTGTGATTTTGCTTCGCTCGGCAAACATGTTTCATGCTCTGTGTGGATTCGGTTTTTAAAACTGCAGTGGAGTGAGCTCTCTTTGTTTCAGCGTTGTGCGTGTTTCGTGCTTCATGGTGTTATTTTTCCCCTGTACTCGAGCTGTGTGGTTTCGGGCGCAGGTGGCTCTCTGGTTGGTACGTGACGTTGAAACGGCAGTACGCATATTTTTCATGTGGTGACTACATCAAGCGTAGGCTTCAGAGGAGTGAGTTTCAAGTGGGCCAACGAGAGACTAAATGTACTCGAATACAGGTTCCCTTGTTTGTAAATACGAACGCAAAGCACGCGCAGTCCACACACGCAAGTAGTCTATGTGCAGCGCCAAGGTTGTAGTTTCTCAGGTTGGCGCGGGTGGAGGTGATGTCCGCGAAAACTTAAATTCTACATACCTACAACGGCGTGGTGATTCTTTTTCGGCGTTTGCCTGTCATGCCAGTATTCCTGCTGAAATGGCGCGTCGTTTGACGTAGGTTACGTCTCCGTTGACCCCGGGGAAGGGGAGTTATTGTCCCCGGAAAGTTAAAGACGATTCCCCGGGTTAAAGACGCCCTGAAAAAAAAAACCATGTGCGTCTTTAAAGCGGGGTCGACTGTACTGCAAGTAATAGTCTTGAAACCGTCGCACATCACACGCCACAATCTACGGCGAACCCAACCCACGAAAAATTAGCGAAAAACTGGTATTACTAATAGGTTAGAACCATGTTTTCCTATATGTATGTTGTGCCTGTCGTACCCAGTACTAGGGCATGACACTGCGTTGTCGAATGCATTACGATGCATTATCTCTGTGTCGTAGCTTGTGACCACAGAGCTGATCTTTCTAGGGTGAAGAATCAGTACGGACACTGGGTGTGCTGGATGTCGACGAGTAGAAGAACGGTTTAATGTGAAAAACACACACACACATATGCTTGGAAGTACGAGTAAACACATTATATACGTATTTGTAACCTGATTGTTCATGGGTTGCTTGGCTTTGGACTGTGGCGTTTCGCCGGTTTCAACACTATTAACAGTAGCGTTACATGTTTCTATTTCCAATCGGGAACATATTTCGGAAATCGCAACCACCCTACTATATATAGACTAGGTGGTATATAGTAGACTAGGTGGTTGGTGACTGGTCATATTTCTGTTATTTATACAAGCATATATATATACTTCGTGTATATTTGAAGTGTATATTTCATTTTTTCTACTCTATTTTTCCCTTGTTCATTCTGTAAATACATATATGTATGTATACTTCGAAGTATATATATTTTCACCCTTCTACTTTCCAGCCTCTGGACAAGCCGTGGTCACAGGTATCGTCCTCCTCCCCCCCGGTTCTTGCCTTCAATTTTGTCGCGCATAGGGTCCGGCAATCCCACTGCTCGTGGCTTTTTCATCGAGTGTTGCTAACTCACGCTCTCGCGCTTTTTGTGCGCAAGAAAAAGTTCCTACGAATATATGAGTATGCACTCGGGGGGACTCCAACTCTACGAAACCGACCTATACCAGGCTCTAGGATAACCTGATACGCCACCGGGGCGACTGGCTCTCGTAGGTTTAGGGTTAACCCTTTTAGAGCCTCCAATCCCCTCCCTATACTGAATTCAAGTAATTTTGTCCCCAAAACGGGTTTCCAGTGGTAAAGGGGTTAAGGTCGCATGTACAAGAGTGTCAAGACCGCTGGTGGCTGCCGTGCTCACCGCTATCGTGACCTCTGGCTTGCACTTGTTTTTTCGCCCGCGTGTTCGTTGCGGTTGGCATGACGTGGCCAAATCACCTTGCTGTATTTGCAAATGTGTATCTCTGTGTCGTAGTTTTGTGACCACAGCATGACACAGCTCGTCTCTCCATCATATGATACAAGGCATTGGCACGGACACTGGGTAGATGGGTGGAAAAAAATATGTCAGTTTAACGTGAAGAACACACACATTCCTACACACACCTACCTTCGGGGAAAAGGCGACAGGAGGAAAACAAAACGGGGGCCGGCCCGTTTAAACGAGGAACATGAAACTTTGTTTTGCAATTCGTTTAAAAATGTGGAAAAAGAATCTGGTCGTAGTCGAAAGGTGAATCGCCGAGCAGGCGCTTTCTGTTTGATGAGGGAACTTCGGAACAACCCCTTCCAACTTTCTCCAATTTTCATACTCATTTTGGGGGGAGGTTGGAGAAGTTGGCTTTCTTCACGAATGCGGATGCGGCGTCGCGCTGCATACAGAGACTTCCATTTCGAGAGTTTGTCGAACTCGACTTTGCATGTTCCACAAAACTGACGCAGGCCACCCAAATTTGTGCCGTATCGTCCACTGCTTCAGGGGCGATATCCGCCAATCCCGAGAGGCAGGGTGATCAGAGCAACGCCAGCTCGAACTCCGACGGTCGCACAGATTACTGTATAGCTCGCAACATAACTCACCTCGGAGGCCATATTTCCAAGCCATTTTCGTCTCCAACAAGGACAATCGTAAGATGGCTCACCCCTGAGGACCAATTTCCGAGCTAGTTTTCTCTCCCACCAAGAGAATGGTGAGGTAAGAAACCCCGAACGACCTATTTCCAAGCCAATTTTGTCTCCAACAAGGAGAATGGTGAGGTAAGTAATCCCGGAGGACAAAATTCCCACGCTATTTTTTTCTCCATCTGAGAGGAATCATAAGATAACTCACCACGGAGGACCAATTTTCAAGCTAATTTTCTCTCCAGCAAAGATAATGGGAAGATACGTAGCTCACCCCGGAGGACCAATTTCTAAGCTGATTTTCTGTCCAACAAGGAGAATGATAAGATGACTCCCCCGCGAGGACCAATTCCCAAGTTTTTTTCGTCTCCACCAAAGAGAGATGCCAAGGCCGAGCGACGCGTCTAATGAAAAATGTGGACGAGTCTTCCCACAGCCGCCAATTCGTTCTGTTTGCTTCCCCGGACGCACGGAAAATCGCTCATCATAGTATGGACTTCATCGGAGGGGGTGTGTTGTCCTGCGCGTTTTTTTGTACCTGATATGTATATATAATTTGCATCAGCTGTGAGTTCGATAAATTTTGGTTCGATAGTTATCTTTGCAAGCTGCGGAATACGCCGACCGCTCGTTTTTACAGGTTATATGACGATAGACCAACCGGGGCGCCTCTTAACAAAAATAATCACGAAGCCATCGCAAACCCAGTTTTTGTCCCGCTCTGCCTTCCAAACCACACGAGCACCCACGAGGCCACGTTTTCCTTCAGGAGTTCGCTGGCTATATCGCCGTCGCTGCTGTCCTCGTGGGGCCTTGGGGCTGCGCCGGCCAACCCAAGAGGTCTTGAGAGCGATAGCCTCTTGGCCGTGGAGGGCGCATGTCGTCGCGCGCCTCGTTGGTCGGGCGTTCCTGTACCTCTGTGCGTTAGTTCGATTTGTATAAAAACATTACGTTGTTCCTCGATAGGCCCCAAAAGCTACTGGCTCAAGACAATGCAGGAAAGGATCCTGTGTTTCACTCTATGTAGACCATGTAGACGCAAAGTCATCTCTGTTTAACGGTTTTCTGTTCGCTCTGTTAGATTTCATGTTTCATTCAGTTAAGAAGGTTTTATGTTCCCCGTTAAGATGTTAAGATGGCCTTGAGGGAAAGCCGTCGTCACAGCAACAAGCCAGACGGGAAGTACCGGTACGTGTGCACGCAAAGCGGAGGAGTTGCGGCACGAAATAGACAAAAGTGCCGAAAGAGAAGCCCAGGAAAATAATAGGAAGGGAAACCCGTCTCCTTCATGCTTCGACGGCGGTGGCTTGATGGTTGCGCTGTCGCGCTCCCTCAGAGGGAACGAGACTGATATTACAAGGCAAAAAAAGAAGAAAAAAACACAATTGGGAACAGGCTCGCCAGCAGGATATACGCAAATTGCATTTCAAAGCAGCCGGAACAGTAGCTATAGCATCTATATAGGCTCCACCCACTGGTGACCCTTTTGAAGCCCGTTGTAGCGATAACACACATGGCTGTCGAGCTTATTATCGTGTGAGCGCGCGTCGTACGATGATGAATGCTACGCGCGTGTCGTGCAGCAACCCCTTGCATTGGAGTCGGACATAAAAGAACACCACCCCCTGACCTAGCAGCCTGCGTTGCATCGTGCGACTGATGCTGTAATCGTCAGTGGTCGTTTTTGAGTTTTGATCGTGGTGTTGTCCCTCTCAAGTCCCACATAGTCGACATGACTTTGCTACCTTGTCTGCCGTCCGCCTCCTTCCTGCTCCTTATACGGCGGTTTCCTTACAGCACCCCCCCCCCGTCCCCGTCCCCGTCCCCTATGACACCGTCAACGCCACGCAAGACGGATGCATGACGCCGCTTGCCCTTGTTCGTCTCCACGTCCGTGTTACTGCTGTTGTTTCTATGAACAGGTTGGATTCGTCACCTATTTTACCACCTACACATCATACGCTTATGTGTTATTCTTATGATAATTATTATTATGATTATTATTATTATGATGATTATTATTATTATTATTATTATTATTATTATTATTATTATTATTATTATTATTATTTTCATTTTTATTTTGAATATTATTTTTGTTTTTGTTATTATTATGAATATTATCATCATGATTATTATCATCGTTACTGCTATTATTATTATTATTATTATTATTATTATTATTATTATTATTATTATTATTATTATTATTATTATTATTATTATTATTATTATTTTTTAATTATTATTTCATTATTAGTAGTAGTATTGTTGTTGTTGTTGTTATTGCTATTGATATTTCAAGTTCCATCCAACAATGCGCAGAACATGAGCGTCAACGCCGATCGCTCGTAAACGTTCACAAAAAGTAGAACAAAAACCAGTGAACAAAAACCAAGGGAATCGCACAAAAACGCTCGTGTACGACTTGCAAACAATCAATTCATCAATATTTTCACCTTCACATCATGCACTTACTTCTACAGTAGGTGTATATCAGCATTCGGCCTCGTCAAAAACCTACAATAAAGTCAAGAACAAACGCGCAAATAGAAAAATCAAAATCGCAGACCCGGTGCCTGCCCTGTTTTTTTTTTTATTTTCCTATCGATGATGTCATAAATACCAGCTTGTACCAGTGTTAACTAGCTAACCGGTACCTGGTTGGGAATACGACTCAAGTCCCGTGGTGACAAAGTATGCAACATCCTGGGGGAAAAAAATGCAAAATTAAGATCAGATTCATATGGTAAAGATTTGGCATCACGGCCGTATTAGCCCGTTTTAGCACCGCAGTCCCGACACGGGGACGAAACACTTGGAGATAGACTAATAAAGACTATTAAATGATAAAATAGTGTTAGGAATTGGGAATGGAAACCATAACGCAGTATCAAAACACTAAACGTGTCATCTTCAAAGCCGGCAGGCTAGACTCAAGTTATCCGTTTGGCCGATGCTGCGTTTCCTTCTGTTATCATCACTTTTACTCTTACTCTCCTGCTCAACTGGTGAGAGGTTTCGTAACCCTGAGCGACGTTCTGGACAAGCTGTGGTCACTGGTGCCTTCCCTTCCCCCCCCCCGCTATGTGCCTTCATTTTTATCGCGCACAGGGTACAGCATTCCCACTTTTCGGCTTTTTATGCTCGTCGATTTGCATCGAATTTTAGCTGCTCACTCACACTCTCGCGCTTTCGGTCTGTCAACTTGTAAGGAAGAGTCCGTTGTGAGATTTTTGAACCTACGACCCCCGGCCTCAATAGTTACGCGGCTTACTATTGGAGCACCGGGGACGCCGGCACCTTTTTTTTTGCTCATCCCATCCGTCATCTCCCGACTTTTTGTTCCTCCTTCTCCCTCCCTAGACGTATTTCAGGCCCGGGGACACTAAGCAGGCTCTTTCCCCTCCCCACTACGGTACGTGCCTTCATTTTCATCGCGAGAATAATGCAGCCTTTTCTTCCCTCGTGGACTCGCATCGAATTGCATACCTGGCCTTAACTGTCATTTTAATGCTCAAAAAGGGTAAAATAAAAAAGTCAACAGTAGTGTGTATGCGCTACCAGGTATATTCGACGCGAGTCGACGAAGAAAGAAAAAGCTGAATGTGTGTGTATTGTCTGGACATTAAACCGTTCTTTCTACCCAATGACATCAGTACACCCAGAGTCCGTGCCGATTCTTCATCGTAGAGAGATGCAAATGATGTGGTCACAGACTGCGAAACAGAGGAAAACAAACAGTCGCAATTCGTCAAGGTAATAATAAATCAAGTGAAGTGGTGGCGTACCTGGTACCGGGTACGAGAACACAACAAAACAAGCCAGACCATACGAATGATATTATTTATTTATTTTCCCTCTTGTTGTTGTTGTTCTCACATTAACTCGCATAATCAAGTCCGTGGTCACAGGACAGGCTCCAGTCACTCTGGATCTGAGGAATATCCCAGGGAAAAAACACAAACCAAAGGTGGTACACGTATATCACAGCTGACGCAATCCATGCCTCCACCAGAAACATATAAAAAGTGAAATCGGGAGTCAGCCCACGATGTTTATTATCCTCGCACTACTCTCGCGCTCCCTCCCAGTAGTATCTAAGATCCGGGGTCATCTAGCAGGCTCCCCTCCCCCCTCCCCACTACGGTACGCGCCTTAATTTTTATCGCGAGGAGAATTCAGCTTTTTATTCCCTCGTCGACTCGCGTCAAATTGTATCTACCCACGCTGCTAGGGGCTCTCAGCAGTTTATCCTGTATTTTTTTTGGCATTTTTACAAATAAAGTCAAAGTCTCACCACGGTGGGAATCGAACTCAAGGACCAATGCTATTAATAGTAGTGTCCGAGGAAAGTCAAAATCTCACCACGGTGGGAATCAAACTCAAGGACCAACGCTAGTAGTGTTCGAGGGTAACCACTACTTATAGACCACCGGGGCGACCGGCTCAATGAACGCTATATAATAGTCCTTATAAAGATGAATGCAAATCTCCTGCGGGAGGGATGGGAGAGTGGGTGCCTGCTATGTGAAACTGGATCTAGATCATAAAAAGGAAGGGAGGTGGTGGAGAAAAACCGCGAAGAAAAAATGTAGATGCGACGGAAAATAATGAAAAAAACGGATCAAATTGTTACACCTCGTGTGTATATACGGGGCACGAGGGAAGCCATCACAAAACTGTCCAAGCAAAACAGGAAGAAACATACCGGTAATCCGGCACCGTTCGTTGGGAAAACAGACATCAGTCGCGACGAGCGCAGAGGCCTATGATATTATCACATACATGTCGACATATCGTATGGTCCGTGCAGGATAGTGGATATTTGGACCAAATTTTCCCCAGCACCAAGGTACACGTGTTCCAAAATCCGATCGCCCCGTACAAGAAATTGAAACAAAAAACAACAACAACAACAACAACAACAACAACAACAACAACAAATCGCGCATGCACGTTCGTCCGCAAAAAGCAAGCACCCACTTGTTTTTTGTTTGTTTTTGTTTTTCGACGTATTTTGCCGGGAGGATTAGGAGCCGACACAGATATAATCTCGCAGACCTTCATTCTCACCAAAGTAAGAAGAAAGAAAAACGCGACGAGTAGGAGGCATACCTGGCGATGGATCTACCGCCCAGTAACGATCGAGAGTTACGGGCCACAATGGGCGGGGACGAAGGCGCGCGAATCATTCCGCGATTTCATTTTTGTTTTCGGAGGCCGCTTGAGCGTGGCCCCCCCTTGAAGCCCGAGTTCCAAAACAAGCCAAAATGCCCCCCAAAAAGCTCGAGCTCCAAAACGAGCCAAAATCATGAGCTCGAATCAGGCCATGAGCCAGCTCGGGGGGTCCCCCGAAGCAGGGTTCCCGCGAATACCACACACGGCTGACCCAGCGTTTTGTTGTCCAGTGGATTTTATGTGTAAAGAGTCCGTCGGCCATGTTTCTGGTAAAGGGCACGGAAGAGGCTGTTGTGCGGATGGTGTTTTCTGGTGTTCACGTGAATGTAGTTGATGCTGCATCAGGTGAAATCCGAGATTTAGGGTGCACGCTGTGCGGTTCGTTGGGATTACGGAATTTACAGGCTGCGCCTTGGGCTACGTGCGCGCCGGGGAGGTTCTGACACGGGTAGGTTTTGTGCCCGAGGCGCGGGTCGCTAAAGGGAAATGTATTCCTATCTGACGGCCGTTGTTGTGCCCAAGCGACATGGTTGATCTCATCATGCCTCGACCTTGCAGCCATCACCCGGATGATACGCAAGTCCCCGCATGTCAGGACGCTGGCGGGGGGCGCTAGGGGGCGTCGGCCTCCCTACTTTATGTAGAAGAAAGCTATTCATATTCATGGCTCAAACACAGATAATGGGCTCCCTCCCGACCCTGTACGGAAGAAGGCTAGCTGAATAATACCAGGTACCTGGTACTTCATACGAGAGGGCCTGTTCAGCAGTTTAACGAGCGGCCTGTTAATAGGCACTTTATTGGCGTGAGGCACAGCAGGTGGACCGTTTTATTTTGTTTTATTTTCGGATTTTGCTGTGGGCTACGAACGTAACACATCCCAGTATTATACCAGGTGTAATACTACAGACAGACGCATTACATTGCAGCAGCCAGCAGTTACAACATGAGTTGAACTGCACTGATACTTGATATTACAGCAGTAGTTGTAAAGTCTTCGGCTGGAAAGAAAAAAAAACTATCGTACATGTTGCGAGTTTCACAACATCGTACTGCGGTACAGTACTCGTATAAGTACTTTTAATGGTACGGCATACTTGACGTGTTTAGAAAAAAAAAGGATCAAATTATACCAGGTGCAGTATTGATAGTGTGTAAATGTATGTGGCAGTTCCCGTCCTTTCCTAGGGTCCTGCAAGGCGAATCTAGAATGTAGACATTCCTTAAATCGCAACCCACTCTTAGCACAAGAGTTCTCGGTAATTTGTATATAATGCAACATGGAAGTAACACACTCATGTTCTGTTGGTGTGGTGCCTGGTGCCACAGCCCGAGGGCACCTTAACGCCTTTACAGTTAGAAACCCGGTTTTGGGTACAAAAATACTTGGAATTAGTGTAGGGAGGGGTTTTTGGGGCTCTCTCAAGGGGTTATAACTTTTGGGGGGGGATTTTAAAAGGAAAACGTGTCGAAAAAAAGCAACGGTGCTAGCAACGCCCACATCTAGTATCCAACCCAGATTGTCCTGGGTTGGATACTACATGTGTCCGATGTGCAACGGAAGGACATGCACGCACGCAGCATGGTGATGCCTGTGTTGTTGTACGCTCTTCCTTGAAGGTTAGTTGAAAGTTAAACGGACCTTGTCCCTTGTTGGTGGCTATCCCTGGCCTCTAAACGTTACAGCGAGAAAGCACGAACGTCAACAGAACGAACGCTTATTTTTCTGTGTTTCCATTTCGTGGACAAATATTAGATCTACCTCAAAACTCCCCACCCAAAGTAGTATTACCAACACTAACCATTATAGTGGACAAAAAATAGGACAGGACCCCTCCCAATAAAAAACTCACCCATATAGTATATTACAAGTACCAACAACGCAGCTTGCGAAGATGAGTATTGACCCAAAATTCGTCGAACTCACGGCTGACGTCCTTAAAATGTATATATTTTTCAAATACTAGCTGACTTGTTTAGACATTTTCTCCTCAAAATACTGTCGATACAAAATTGCACGCGGTAAGTCTGTTGCGATTTTGTTTAACGACTAAGTTGGCCTTGCCGAATGCTGGAATGGTCCGAAAAAAGTACGAGCACCTGGCTGTGTGCGCACCTGTGGTTGTATGGATTCTATCGTGTGCCTGGAATGTGGAATTATATGTATTTAAGAGAACATCGTCTAACGAAGAAAATCACAAACCAGTGTTACCGTCGTACGAGAGGAGCTTGCACCACACGGGAGCTGTGTGTGTATCGCTGCTGCATCTTTGCGCCCAACACCAACACACCAGCGCAGTGTCCTACCTCCGACACCTGAGAGCATGGATCCAGGAGGCCTTAGTCGCGGGAAGAGGCACATAATGCGCTCACTCGGCAGATCTACCTTGGTGGACGCGTGAAAACCGTGGACGACAGGTCCCGAAGTGAAACCTCAATACGATACCGGTTCCAGTGTACTTTGTTGTGCTTGCGCCGAGGAGTGGGCTTTAGCACCTGGTGGCAAAACGGGCGTCGCGATCCTCTTGGGCTGATGTGCATGCCAACCAAGGGGACTCCTTGAGGCAGAGACGGCGCGGTGCTTGGTTCCGACGGAATCGGACAAGCTTACACCGCAGGACGAGCGATACCCTGGTGGAGCTACAAATGGGTTATACATTTTATTTGTTGGAGCTACATACAGGAACGCTTCGCGTGGGATTTCATTTTTTATTAAAACGCGTTTTTATTTTTCATGAAGCACCCAGAAAAAAGTGTATGTGTATGTCTTGGTACAAGAAATAACGAAGGATTCGTCGTTTTTCTTGTCGTCCGAGCGATATTACGTTATACTATCCAGCGGCAGTGCGTTCGAAGCACGGGGCGGTCTTGCTTCTGTTATAGTACTGTGTTGTTACAGTGGTCTTACTTGTTTTCTGTCCTCAGCCTTGCTTGGAGCAGATATTGTTGGTGTTTTGCTTTGCATCCGCCGTCTAGAGTAACGCGTGGCTGTCCTTTCCCTGGCCAACCAGCTAGGGAGGATGTTACGTTGGTCCTCTTTGTGCCGCAATCGATCTAAGCGAGGCGTCAGGTTGAGGTTTGGCAGGTAGATAAACGAGGGCAGTGACAAGCCAACCCCGGAGAAACGCGCCTTCCTGCGTATAGCAGGAAACTTGTACTAGTGGCCTGCTGGCTACTTCTCATGGCCAACGCTCTCTCGATTACTATTAATCGTACGTAGTATGTCAAGAACCAACGCTCTCTCGATTACTATTAATCGTACGTAGTATGTCAAGAACATCAAGTATCAATAGGGGATGCGAGAAACTTAAATGTACAACAGCCAAGCTGCTGTGGATACTCACCCAGGTGGTAGTCGCTGCATGAGCTTGACAAGCTTTGGCACGTGATGTGTTTTGATACTTGCCCCATGTTTGTATCACGTGATGAGCGCTGCTCGAACCGCGAGGACAATCGATACCAGTGTTTCATCGAACGAGGCTACGAAGTTTTAGGGCTTGCCGCAAGGCGAGAGCCAGTAGCCATATGTGGCCAATTCCCGAGTCTGTAAGCACGCCGTTATTGGCAGCCGTTCCTCACACCATGCTAGAGTGTGTACACCGTTAAACACACTGGGAAATCGCCCTTTGTGCCTTTCTTTTGCTTGAGGAAGGGGAACCGGGGCCCTCTGGAGACCTTCGCGAGCGTCTCAAAAGTACGCGGAGACCATATTTTTTTATCGAGTTGAAAAAAATAGAACGGGTATTCCGATGGGTATACGTTGGATTCAGTGTGTTACTGCGCACCTCGCGAGACTGCGATCTAGGGCATCGCGAGCAAGGTAGTCAACGGCATATGCTTGGATTTGGAGTCGAACATTATGCGACGCAGTTAAGAATCTCTTATTTTTGGCCAGGCTGGAATTCTTATTATGTGAAGCAGGGTGTGTCCTACCCGGTTTTTAGTACCAAAGAGGCCATGTTCTTGTTGTCGTCGAAACCTCGAGCCTGAAATTCTCAACTGCCAAATGATTAAGTGCTGTCGCAAACTGTATCTGCCAAGGCCCTTGTGCGGACGATTTTTTTGTTGCTGGTATTGCTGCTGTCAGTCCGCCGACACGTTAATTTCAGCGATTATTCATCGATTTTAAGTCAAAAAATTATTTTGTTGGCGATTTATGCGGAGCGTAACAGAACAAAAGAGCAAAAACGTACACATTATGAGGCTGCTGTTTAGTTCAGAAACTACGACATGACGTTGGCAAGTACCGGTAGCATAGAGCCCTATCGCCGGCTGCTGCCGTTGTCTTCTGCGTGATCGCATACGTTGTACATTGCACCTGATACGTTGTAGCGCGATCGCATAGATCGTATTCCTGCACCTCATACGTTTCATGCTTCGTTGGGACGATATGTTACATGCAAGTCATGGCTACTCGGCCATTTGGGCGGAATGGCCGGTTCTGCACTTTGCCAGGTGATAACTTTCATCTGTATGGTGGCTTCAATTCGAGCCCCGATCATAAGGGCTCATCACCCGGCCGGCTCATGTTGTCGATTTTAGCGCGTTTACGGAATTCGAAATGTTTCGGGTCTCAAGCTACGGCGTCCTCTGAAAGTTTCAGGACCCATATCCTCCCTTGTCGTAGGTGTGGTTACGCACGAACGCGTTTTTTCGGGCACTCCTGGTAAACCCGGAAAAGTGTTCGCGACGGTGCATTTTTTGGGTTTTTGTTTGACAGCGGGTTGGACATTTCTCGGAAATTGCTTATGACGAAGGAATGTTCCCAGCGAAGGATGGGGTGTCGACTTGTTTCGTTTTATTAAGGAAAACCAACCTGCATTTTGGGGGAAATAGGACGGAAAACGAGTCGCCTCGTCCATTCCCAGATGCGTTTTTATTTCCTGTCTTGAAGGGGAAGGACATTTCACGATAGATCAAGGGCGCATTTTTAGCTAATTTTGGCCAACTTTTGGATCTAGGTTTTCGCGACAACGTGGATCCCCGTTGCTAGGCACCAACGCGTACCCGACACCAGATACAACAGCATTGTAGTGGGTGGCTCCTAATAGTGCCGGTATGTGCCAGCCCTATTTACCGGCACTATCAGGAATATGGATATAATCTAAGAGAGTTTCGGTTTAGTCGTGCGATTTCACCGGCACTATAAAGGGAGCAGTGGCACTAGTCCACTGCACTACTACTGGAAGTTGAAAGTCCCCCGCTACCCCTTTAGAGCCCCCAAATCCCTCCGTATACTAACTTCAAGTAAAATTGTCCCCAAAAAGGAGTTCCAGTTGTGAAGGGGTTGAGATATGTGTGTAGATACTGTTGTAAGATAGGTGCGGACGTGCGGACCAAGTGTAAAAACATTGATCATTTAACATTTTTTCAGACGCAACACCTTACCCGAGACTGCGGTTTCGACCCAACCATAGCCTGATCAACCGTAGCTTGGTTGCTGGGCTTCGCATTATTAGTGCAATCTTTGGTCGCAACATTTGTTTTGGGTGACGAGTGGAGATCACAACACCTTGTTCCGGAGATCCAGCAGTGTTGAAACAGGATGAAATCGCCCACGAAAACGGAAAGCGTCGCCACCTTTCAGTCCTGTGGCGACTATCTGTTAGACGTTCAGCTTTGTTCTGCGCACGGTAACCGTACAACGCGCATCGAGGGGGACAAAACTAGAACATGTGTGCATTTCAGTATGCATAAAACGAGTAATTGTAGTGTGAGTTGACTTTTGGAGTGGGCTACTTGGGTCTACCGGGTTTGTACGCAAGTGATACTTCCCGTCAACCCCCATGCCGTATGATACCTGGTGCTATACTTTGTGCACGACCATTGAGTACACCTCTTCTCCCCTAATCCTGTGTGCGTTGTCTTCAAATGAAGCCGTTGTTTGGACGTACTATGTATTAATAGTGTATTAATAGTGTATTAATAGTGTCCGTGCCTGAAAACCATTAATTTGGTAATTTTAGCGCCGCACTCCCGACGTTCTGCATGGGGACAAAATACTTACTTCTAGTGTTGTAGTACTAATGATAGGATAAGTTTTTTGGAGTTGGAAATGGGTGAGCCCAAAATATTATCCCATAACCAAAAGCGTATCCCATATATATATATATTTATTTTTTTCCTTTCTTTTTCGCACACTTGTACTTTCCAGCTTCTTGACAAGCCGTGGTCACAGGTGTCGTCCCTTCTCCCCCCCGGTTTTTGCCTTCAATATTTTTTATAGCGCATAGGGTTCAGCAATCCCACTGCTCGTCGATATTTCATCGAGTGGTGCTAACTCACGCTCTCGCGCTTCCCGCAAGTCAATATGTGCACGAGAAAAATTCTCCATGAATTTATACGAGTGTGCACTCGGGGGGATTCGAACTCACGAAACTGACCTATACCAGGCTCGAGGATAGCCTGATACGCCACCGGGGCGACCGATTCTCAATACCAGGTACTTGAAAGTACTTCATTACCCCCCTCTGCAGACTTAGTTAATCAATACACCGGTCATCACCCCTTTTAGAACTGGGTCCACGACCTTGGGAAATTACTTGAAATTAATCTGGGATGTTAGTTGTACTTCTACTTGTAAAAGGGTTACTTCTGTGCCGTCAGTAGTACCAGCTGAACTCGCACTACTTCTGTGTACTCTTCTGACACGTATCCATATTTTTTTAATAGTACATTTTTGGTCGTCATCAAGCACGACCTCGATCGCAAAATCAATGCCGAATACGTCACAGCTGTATAGCAGGATTAATTTAGTCCGTGCAGAACTACGGGTCAGCGGTCATGCGATCACCGGTACATTGTCATCCTCGCTGGCGGTTGCGATGAGGTTCGGATCTCGGCCGGTGGACTTTAGTATGCACAGGACTTTTTTTCCGAGTCTTCTGCCGTCGCCGGAGGTGCGAGAGCGCAAGTTGGCAAAATTCGATGCAAATTGACGAGCATTGGGAATTCTGAACGGGACCATATGCGCGATACAAACGAAGGCAAGTATCGGAGGGGGGGAGGGGAGGGATCACACCTGTGACGACGGTTTGTCCAGAAGATCGCCAAGGTAAAATCATATCATTCGACGCGCTGAGCTGGAAACTAGTCATGTTGATAAAACAAAAATGATAAAAGTAACAGCAACTAATAATCAGTACCTGGTACGTTCAATAGACCATATCATACGTACTGCAATACTGCCATGTCCACTTGTGTTTCGGTTTATGAGATTTTGGAATAAGACGAATCGTACCGGGGAAACGTACCCAGGTGTAACGGGTCCGCGGGTACCCGCTAATTTGACGAGATACCCGGCGGGCACCCGCTTCCCGGGGCGGGTAATGTCTCAGGTTCTTAGAGGGTACCAATTAAGGGCAGGTACCCGGTGGAGTGCAGCTGTATCCTCAAGTGAGGTATTCTACCACCCAGAAATGTTGGGTGGCGTTGGAATTGTACACTAGTATTTGGTATCGATTGTAACGATTAATACTCTACAATAGTCAAGTACCAGGTACATTTTCAGCTTCGAACTACATCCAGCCCTAGCCCTACTGCTGTAGCTGCAACGCTCACCGAATCGAACCTAATCAACCAGTGTACCAGTAGCGAATGCTCCCTTCGTCTGGGGAACAGCAGAGTGTGTCTGAGCCATTTTCTCGAATATAACGCGGTGAGCTCTACTGAACAAATAGGTCAGAAGACGGCACTTTGATCCTTTAACTGACGGCATTTTTCCAATAATTGGCCTTGACTGACGCCAAACTACTAGGTTTTAGTCCGGAACGATCGGTTTGACGCCCCTTGACGTCTGGACGTTTTCCCTTGACTGACCGTCTCCTGACATCATGTGCTACTGAGCGCGCCTCACCACACTATGGCTGAGCGCCACTACTGTACGATGCGAATACAACACTACTATGTACGAGGGTTAAAACTCAACCCCAACCCAATCACACACAGTTTTTTTTGTCTCTGGCAATCTCTTCTGTTGTATTTTCCCACTCCTCCTTCTCATTCTCCCTTCCTGGACGTACCTCAGATCCGGGGTCACTAAGCGGGCTCTTCTCCCCCCTCCCCACTATCTTACGGTACATGCCACCACTTCACTTCACTTCACTTCACTTCGCTTCACTTCACGTACATCGCGCCAGAATAATCCAGCCCTTTCTTCCTTCGTCCACTCGCATCGAATTGCGTCTACTCTCTTGGCTGTTTTTGTTTATCTTTCTACCTCCGTACACGTAACCCAGACCCAGGGTCACTAGTACAAGCAGGCACTTCTTCCCCCCCACCCCCACCCCACTACGGTGCTCGCCTTGGCTTTTTTCACGACAGGGCTTCAGCCCTTTCTTCCTCGTCGACTCGCGTCGAATTGCTTATGACTACCCACGCTGCTACGCGCTCTCAGCAGTTGATTGATTATATATATGTATATGCAAATATGCTGAAAAGTACCACCCACGTGAGATTCGAACCCCAAAACCAACTCTATTGATAGTATTGTATACCACGGTGACATTCGAGGATAGCCACCAGACCACCGGGGCGACCGGTTACAACACCTGGCAATGTTGGCTAGTCCTCTTCGTACCGTACGGTGTGCGCCAAACTTGTAGTATAAACCCGTTCAGACACGGAGCACTTCACAAGGAAAATTTTGACGACAAAAATCGATGATTACGGCTTAACCGGTCACTGCGGGTTGGCGACGATAAGATTGGTGTCCGGACGGCAACAATTCAAAGCCTCGTACTACGGGAGTCGACAGCACGATCCTACTCGTACTACTGCGCGCTCACGCTGCTGGTGGACGCTGGAAAGCATGGCAATCGTCGTTTCCTTGGTCGCTATACTGTAATCAAGATATAATCAAGATTAACACGGGCCCCAAAAGGTTACGAGTAATTGGGTCGGATTAGTGGTTCATCTACTCAGACGAGTCGACGAGTCGACTGAGACGGGGAGCGAGTGTTCAGAGCTTTTGCTGCTGTTGCTTAATTGTTGCCTGGTACTAATACCATGACATGCTAGGTAACAGGTACCTGGTACCTGATATTAAATCAGTACCTGGTACCAGGTATTATTGAAAGACTCCAATCGTAATCACAAGGGCTGAGGGAATCAAACACTACTACTGCTGCTGTACTGCATTGACAGAAAACATGCTTGTCCTATACCAGGATCAAGCTATCCATAGTACGAGTATGTAGCAAGTGCTGTTCGTCCTCTGAGTTAAACGCGAACAGTATTCCGTGCACCAGAGTCCGTCCTCGTTTTCGTGCACCAACGATACGAGTATACAAAGTATACTACTCCGGGTATATAACAGCACGGCTTATATGAAATACTAGTAGTATCAACACCAGGTATCTCCATTAAAAATTAAACTACACTCCAGCTACGTATGAGATGGAAGGTTTCGGAAGATTTCGTCGAACCTCATGTTTGCAGGTATATTAAAATAACTTATATCAAGCAGTCTACTGTAAATCCCAGGTAGAGTTTCTTATTTTTTATTACCAGGTGTACTTGGAGAAATAAATTATAGCCAAAGCAAAACTAAGTCCAAGCTGTTGCGACCAATTCCAGGCCTACCATCACGGAGATCCGCTACTGCTCTAATAGTGCTCTAATAGTGCTGTTGACCCTGCCATTAGCGCCATTAGCAGGGGACCTACCGGCCTGTATCGTTCACGAGGGTATCTATACACACCCTGTAACACGCGCGATCGACGTATTACACACACGCAGCTTGCAAAGCCGAGTTGTGATCAAATCATTTTTGGCTGATCTCAGAGCTGAAGTGTATTTTTTTTAATTACAATATACATGCACAAATTTAAGATGTAAACATGGAGATAATTTTTGGTTGATGTCACAGATCTGGAGTGTATTTTTTCGTATATAATTTGAAATATGGAAAATATAGTTCAGCTGTGAGATCGACCAACAACGATTTCTTGATCGAAACTCAGCTTTGCAAGCTGCGTGTGTGTGGTACTTCGATCGCGCGTGTTACGGGGTGTGTGTACCCTCGTGAAGGATTCAGGTCGGTGACTCACCTGCAAATAATGCCAGGGTCGACAGGACTAAAACGTTCAGCCTCGCCCTGCGCGCGGAAACTGACAGTATAACCCGCGTTGAGGAGGACAAAACCAGACATCTGTGGAATTCCGTATGCATAAAACAAGTAATTATAGAGTGAGTGTATATAATACCTGGTACGACATATCTGGGTCTGGTGTAGATCAATCTTATATACCTGGTACCAGGTATGATCGTATGTATAGTCCGTGTCCGTAGTATTATTATCATATGTATGATGTGCATAGTCCGTGTCAGTAGTATCACTCCGTGCTACTGCTGCTGTAAAGCTCTTTACCCCAATTGCTTGTGTGCTCACGGGTAATTGCCAAAGTCCAAATGTGGCCATGTGACAGCCAGCGGAGCTGCTCGCGGGAGAAAATTCAGGGATTCCTCACAGAAATATGTGGTTTTAATGAAAGCCCTCGCAGGGGACAGAGGTTGTTACCTAATTACCAGCGGCTCAGATAAATTTAGTACCGCTGAAGTGACCTCGCCGCAACGTCGCAATGCGGTAATCCGACGTGTTTGTTTTTGGAGGCCTTCTTCTGCCTATACGAGTATAGACGGGCGACCCAGGGACGATCTTTGAGAGAGCGACTTTTCCAAACGTGGGTTTGGAGGGTGCGGATCCCCAGTGTGATGACAGATCAGGTGCCCGCGGGTTCCCTAGAGCGTATGTTTGCATTTTGTCAGAAAAAGTTCGTAAGGTTATTGTTCGCGGGCACGATCCTCGGTCAATAACAGAGTAGAGTAGACAGTGCCCCTAAGCATCTCTTCGAACGGATTTGTAAAACACTACTGGAGTGTTTTGAAAGCGCGTTGTTCTGTTATTTACTACGAAATAGGACCAATTTTGTTTTGGGCTACGTATGTACCTTGTACCAGGTTTTTTTTTTTTCTACATGTTTTTTTCTTTCTTCTTGATGTAGCTTTTTACTTTTCAGCTTCTGGACAAGCCGTGGTTAGAGGGGCCGTCCCTTCTTCCCCCGGTATGGACGTGCCTTCATTTTTATCGCGCAGAAGACGGCTCGATTTTTATCGAATTTTGCTGACTTACGCTCTCGCGCTTTCTACGAGGTTATTGTTCTGGCTATTTTTGCCCCAAGACAAAGTCCCCGCGTGTGCGAGGGTTTACTAGGGGGAGCTCGCACCGACCTTAGGAGTTACGAGTTTCACCCACAAGACCACCAGGGACGCCGCTATTTGTACGAGGCCGAGAGAAATGAACCGCGTATTTAGTGAGGTCGATATCGCGAGTTCGAGCTCCCCCGACGGGTTTTTCATCGAGCAAAACTGGACACCCCAAAGGCAGCGCCTAGTGCGTGTATGCACAAGTCGACGCAAGTCGACCAGGGGGTAGATAAATTGCTGAACACTTGTTGCTACAACAATGGAGGTATGCATCGCGCCGTGGTGGGCGCGGGGGAGCGGGGGAGCCGGTGGGGGGGGGGGGGGGGGGGGGGGGTACTCAGTTTGTGCATGGCCGAGGTCGTATGATCATAGACCCTCGCATCCCTGCTATGCCGGGACTGAGCACGTCGGGTTTCACCAACCAGGCAGACATTGCTTGCACCAAGCGCGAAGCGCCGTGAGGTGTTCGGCGAGTCGCGTGAAGGGTGAACTGCATCCTTCCAAGAACCACTCGTGAGACGGACTTCGGCACCTTGTGTCTACTTTTTTGCGTATGGGTGACAGCGCCAATGAGCTGCTTTGTTTTCTGGTGTGGCCACTCCAGAGGCAGCCATGGGTATTCCTATGTAACTGCCTCGTGGGTGCCTTACCATATTCACACGGGCACGGGGGAGGGAAGGGGGGCGTCATATGTGACCCCCGGGTCTGATTTATGAAAAGGGAGCTGGAGAACACAACGCGAAGATGACACATATGGGGATGAAACAAAACGAGTATGGTGGTGTGCGTATGTGCGATGTACACTACGATCGCAATGTCGAAGTGCGGTCAGTTTTGTATTTTCACCTGCACGTATGTGCCGGGGAGCAGTTGCTATGTAAACGCGGTGCCTTCCTTGCCGCGCGCTCCCGGAGAAGACGGAAACACGAGAAGGCGAGTTGAACGGGTGCCGACCGGTTGGTGTTCCTATCAATACGTGCGGGTATGCCTGGGGCGTATTTGGTACTGGGCGCACTCGTTGTCCTCGCGAACAAGAGTACGAGGCTACACCATATTCTCGGGCATGCTTTGTACAGTTAGCGCATATATTCTGCGGCATTGCGGCTTGTATCATACCACACCTGCTGCCAAAGCCCGGACCGGATCAGTGTGCCCACCAGGTATACTGTATAGAACGAATGCCTCTTGGTTCAGTCCAGTCCAAGGTGCGGCAGCATGCTTGCGGTAGGTACCCAGAACTTTGCAGGGGCCGGAGTCTCGCGCTTTCTCGCTTTCGGCAGATGTGGGGTAGAATTGCTACAATGAATGGGGAGGGCGTACTAAATTTTTCTACTTGACGAGCCGTGTCACGATAGTGCTTGCTTCACATTTTTGGCCGTATGGTGTTCTTGATGTGTCTCAGGGACGGTTGAGCTCCTCACGCGAGTACCTATCGGTTAGCCTAAAACGGTTTCGAGCATATTCGTTTTTTGGGACTAGCGCGTAGACGTGTTGATCGGGTGGGGGGATTAAATGCCTTCGAAGGCGTGTTTTCGGGTGGGTGATATGTTGAGCTCCTCATATTAGGAGCTCAGAAAATTGTTAGAAATTCTTAGAAATCTGCTGCGCCCCTGCCGCGGAATGCCTGAAGCGAGCCTTGGCAAGCCGCGGCAAGCCTTAGGTATTTGACCATTGACCACGCGTCCTACCCGTAACGGAGGCACCTCCAACATTTGGGCGCTCATTAGACCGATGGCAACGGAAGGCCAAAAGTTTAAAATTCCCGAAGATCCCAACCAAACTCTGCCTGGACGGTCGCCTATGGGCCCAACTTTGCAGATTTGTTTTTGGGAACGTTTCAATTTCCCGGGAAAAAAAATGATTTCTCGAGCGGCGATCTTGGCCAACATGTGCTTGAGAAATCCTCGAGCAGATCTTGGATTAGACGCGGCGTGATTTTCTGTTTCCCTCACACTTCGAAACCAACGACAGCGTCGTGAAGTCTGAACGTGCGAGCTCGTTAGGGGCTCCCACCCCCCCTTGTTACAGTGCTCACTCTACGGCCGGTGATTTGTAGTGGGCGCCGATCAGGCTTCTGTTCAAAACACATTTGGCGGCTGGTGTGTAAAAAACTGAGACAAAAGTCGCTAGTCTCCCAACGGGCGAAAAACAAAATTTTGAGAGGATTTGACGGAAGACCACAGAACAACGCAAGCAACCTCTCACGCCCTAGGGCATGGATCAAGATGAACTCTTCAGCGCTGTCATCTACACCCATGTGGCCTTGCCCGGAACGAAGAGGGGTGACCATGGGTTGTCCCTATCTCGAGATCGAAGGTCAATCGTGTTTGGTGGACAATGCTGATCAAGGCTTGATGAAATATTGATAAATTGAACGGTTGGACTGCATGACCGAACAAAGAGCCAGGAAAAAAATGCCTCAATGGTTTTCCCCCATAGCGACGGTACCTGGAATCTTTCAGCAAATGACCCCAAAAAAACGTTTGGAAACTTTATGGCCAAACTATCGGCTCTCCAGCCTCGGCCTTATGTCTTTTCTTTTTGTGTTGATAGGTTTTTTTCCCGTGCTTATCCTTTCTCCTTGTTGGCCGTCTCGCCTGGTAGGCGGATTACTTTTACAAGTAGGGTTTGTTGTATTAGCGACCCGAAGCCACCCGCGCGCATGACTGTTCCCATGACATGTGCTTTCGATTTCGCATTATGCGCCACCATGGAATTTCCTGCGGCGCTCCGCTAAGTGAAACACGGTTGGGTCTAATCGTTGGGTGAGTTACTGAAATCGTTGTAGCTAATGGGGGTATGTACTATAAATACAACCCAACCCTTCCAACAATACACAAGCGCGATTCTGCGAAAGCAACTGAGTTAAATCGACACACGACGCGTATGAAAATACGTGGAAGTGTGGTGAGCTAAAGCTTTAATTTTCCCCATCCGCCGGAGGATAAAAAAACAAAACCAAAAACAAGCGCGATACGCAAATGACGTGAAAAAATGTGCGAAACTCCGAGATCTTGGGGAGGGGTTGATGATCGAGCATCCCCGGGTCAACCAGTGGACGTTCCAATCCTTTGATCCACCTGCATGGGGATTCGATTATCAACGAGTCTTGGGTTTATGATGGCAATACCGCATGGCCTCAATTTTAGATCGAGCTTATAATTGTTGTCGGATCGGTATACCAGCAATACCGCGGACTTGGGTTTGTTACAGGAAAAAATACTTGGAAAAGGGCGCCGTGTGCAGTGTGCAGTCTGTTTCACCAGCTGTGATTATAACGCCAACGCAACTGCCAGTACCATAGGGGTGGGGGGTAGCCGTCTGCCATTAGACCACATCAAGCCAACCCCGTGTTTTGTTGTTGTTGCCTATCCTGTGACCACGGACTAGATGAGGCGAGGAGTCAATGTGACAACAACAACATCTAAAGAGTAGGATGAACATTCACCACTGCCACTGTGTGTGCTGGACGTTGTTGCTTAGAAAGAACGGTTCCTTGTGAAGGCGAGGACAACAATCAACAACAACTGCTGTGCACGCAGTGTGTATAATCGTACATGGACCGTATGAGCGGTGTGAGCGGCGGCCCGACGCACGCTTCGTTAGGGGCAGCACCTTTTTATTTGCTTCGACTCCACGTGTCAGGAGCTCTCCACCTTACCTCTCCACTGACTTCGGCGCTCTCCACCTCATTTATCCACTGACTCTGGCGCTCTCTACGTCACCTCTCCACTGACTTCGGCGCTTTCCACCTCACCTATCCACTGACTCCGGCGCTCTCTACGTCACCTATCCACTGACTTGGGCGCTCTCCACCTCACCTATCCACTGACTATGGCGCTCTCTACCTCACCTATCCACTGACTTGAGCGCTCTCCACCTCACCGATCCACTGACTTTGGCGCTCTCTACCTCACCTATTCACTGACTCTGGCGCTCTCCACCTCATCCAATTGACTTTTTGGGGCTGTCCACCTCACCTATCCACTGACTTTGAGGCTCTCCACCACACTCATCTACTGACTTTGGAGCTCTCCACCATCCGCAGACTTCGAGCAAAATGAAAGGACACGCCGATGAATGATGGAACGGCCTTGGAACGTAAAACGCAGGACATTTGACCGATACTGGATTAGCTTCGCCAGCTGAGGACCCTCGGTAGCCGGAAATATTATTTGGCCACAATAGGCTACCCCTTTCTTAGTAGTTCGCGCGTACGTGATATTTAGTTCATATTCATACAGCCGTAGGCGGAACGTTTTTCGTTAGTGTGTCTTTAGCCTTTTGTTGTGCGTTGGTCTTGGAATGGCTTTCGTTTGATTCTCTTGAAGGCGCACGCGTTCGGTTAACGCGTTTCGCCGTTTTGTCTTCAGCCTTTCGTTGCGCGTGAGCCTACTGGAATCGCTTTCATTTGATTATTTCGGGACTTAGCCCTTCTATGATAGCACCGCAGTCCCGACATGGAGACAAAACGCTTAAAGTTAGACTAGGGAAATTCTGGGAGTTGGAAATGGGTGAAGACATGGGAAAAAAAAGTCGAAAAGAAGTGACGATGTGACCATTTTGACATATAGTAGCGTCGGCGACGTGAAGTAGCCCGAGCTGCACAGGGTAGGGGATGCGTTCGAACTGCAAGGAAAAACAGGTGTCTGGCACGCGCGCAACACTTTGACGCGTTTTGCTACTACGATACGGCGATCTTTCTCACTGCTCTTGAGTGCGAACGCATTCGGCTACTATGGTGGAACCTATACACAAGATTATATAGTGCGCAGGAAATTTTGGCCACCCTATATCGAGAGGCCAGCCTAATCGTATAGACAGTTTCAACCGCCCTATACCTAGTGACCGCCTTTTTGGTACCCGCTTTTATAGGCCCCGCTGCTGTAACTCCTTTCATAATTTTGTCCTAGTCTTTCATTGTACGGTAGTCTTGGGATCGCTTTCATTATCCTGTTGGGACTTGAGGTGGACAAAAAGCGCGGTGACGATTGTACATGTGGCGTTGGCTGCATGGGTTGGCCAGAGCTGCAGGGGCGGGAGCCGTGCCGGAAGTACAACCAAAAGAGTTTGTACGATACGCGGGCAATATTGTGATACGTAGACTGCTGTTACACGCCTTTCCTCGAAGGGTTGATGCGATCGCGCTTGGCCTCCTTTTTGGTCGCTACAAGGTATAGATTGCTACATCTGGTCTCAAAACTCTGGTTAAACTGGTTGTAACGTTTTTATGTAAGCCTTTTGGTACACGGATTGTAGCGACCTAAAAAGCTAGAAGGGCGGTTTTGTCAGAACCTTGTGTAGTTGGAAGAGAGCGCAAACCGCGCAAGCATGGTCATGCCGCCCGCGAGTCATACGTCTCTCCTTACTCGGCTCTTCGGCCACTCCCCCACCCCACCATCGCGGGCTGCTTCGTACGTCCTGTCGAGGACACTGCTTTTTGCCAGGCTTGTGTTCCCTCTGAATTCCCAGAGAGCTTGAGCGACACGCGTCAGCGCAGAAACCTTGTATATATTCAGACCGTGTGGGCGCTGGCCGGCTGGCTGGGGATGGCCTGTTGTTCGCCTGCAGAGAACAGCTGGGCGGTGGCCAGACGGTGTTACGTGCCTGGTCACTGGTCGCGTCTCTCGTGTCGCATGTTCTGTTGTGCGCATGCCCTTACATCCGTACTGTAGTGTTTGGCAGCGGCGGCAACAGTGGGTTTATTCATCATCCGATGTGTTCGTTTAGCCCAAAAGCAGTGAGCAGCAGACGGAGGGCCCAAGTTCATCCGGTTTGTCGCTCATACGACCGTGCTGTTTGGTTATGCAGTTACGCTCTGTTACGAGTAGCCTCAGCGCTACGAAGGAACATGGAATGCGCAGCCGAACAGCCGAATGCAGCCACGTACGGGTACACGCCTAGGCCTCCCCAAATGTCCTAAAGAGTTACGCGGTCCGAACTCGGCTGTCGAGCGCTATGGTACGCCACGAAATGCGATGCTCGCGGCACGGTCCACGAAGAATAAACTTGCTAACTTGGCTATGTTGTTGTTGTTGTTGTTGTTGTTGTTGTTGTTGTTGTTGTTGTTGTTGCTGTTGCTGTTGTTGTTGTTGTTGTTGCTGTTGTTGTTGTTTTTGTTGTTTTATGTCGTATTTTATCACTTTGGCTCATGGCCATATCCTATGTATATTATAGTAGTAATCTGTGGTCACAACCCTGACTCCGATAGCTGTGGAGTGGAAGGACAACCTGCCTCGCTAGGAGAATATAATAAAACAAACCAACATAATGCAGACAACTAAAGCAAGTGGTACATGAGACAAGACATGCCTGAACGAAATCAGAAATCAGCGCACGTAGAAGCAACCAAAGCTGTATGAGTGATGTAGGGTTTAGCAGGGTATGCTCTGAAGACACGCCATATTTCAAAACATACGAAGTATATCTTTGATGGTTCTTCTGTGGCGTTGTCTCCCCCCTGCCCCCTACCGCTACGTCTCGAAAGAGATGCGTGGTCAATTGTCAAACGCCGTGAAGGCAAGCAACAAACGAGACGCTTTACCCCCCGCCACCCCGCTGCTTCTAGATGGTGGTCACAAAGTGCGACCAAACGGCAACGGGATGGGATTGTCGAAAAGTTATTACGCAATACGTAGAAAGAAGTAAGGAGCGCCGAAATGTTGCAGGTATTTCTTATGAGGAGTAGAAACGATGCTCCGTCTCGAAGGGAGTGTTTTTTCTTGCATTGGCTCATGGACATGTTGTATGATATTAGTCTAATACTACTCTGTGGTCACAAACAAGCCTGGCTGCGATAACTGTGGAGTGGGAGAACATCCTGCACCTCGCGAGGAGAATGTAATAGAAAGAACCAACATAAAACGGGCAACTGAAGCAAGTGGTGCATGAGACAAGACATGTCTAAATGAAGTAAGAAATCAGCGTAAGTAGAAGCAACCAGAGCGATATGAGAGATGGGGGGGTTAGCAGGGTATGCTCTGAAGGCACACAATAATTAAAAGCATGTAGAGATATATCTTTGATGTTTCCTGCCGGCCCGTTGTCTCCCCTCCCCCGCCCCACGGTTCCTGTTCGTGCTCCGTCTCGAAAGGGATGCGTGGTCAATGCTCAAACGCCTAGGGCAAGCAAGCACCCAATTGAGTATGCCCCGCTCCCCCTCACACCCCGCTGCTTGTAGATGGCGGTCACAAAATGCGACCAAACGGCAAGGTGATAAGGACTAGCGAAAAGTTATTACGTGATACATGGAAAGAAAGTAAGGATGGCCCAAATGTTGGAGGTGTCTCTATTAGGAGTAGGAACGGTGCTCCGGCTCGAAAAGGAGACTGCGGCAAGCAATAACTGAGTACGACGCCTCCCCCCCCCCGCCCCCCCGCCGCTTGCTAGCCTGGGAGATTGGTTGTGCCCACAGACGGCCAAACAGGACAAAGGCGTGAGATGAGCATCATTTTTCGTATGTAATACCCGGTATAATGGAAGAAATGGAATGAGCGACGAAATGTTGGACATGTCTCTCTTAAGAGTAAGAACGGTGCTCCGTCTCGAAAGGGATGCATGGCCAATGGTCCATCGACTTAAGGCAAGCAGAAAATGAGTGCCCCCTTTCTCTCGCCCCCTTCATTCGGTCAAAACCCGACATGCTTCGCAGGGATGCGAGGGTCTATGGTTCTACGAGCTACGGCCATGCGTGATACGGCCATTACTCCCGCCTGTGCCCCCGCCTCCCCGAGAGGGGTGCGTGGTCAATATTCAAATGGCTTAGGGCTAGCAGCAACCCCCACCCCCCCCCCGGCCGCCCCTGCTTCCATGACTTTTCTATGATTTTTCTGTGATTTTGTTTTAAGCCAACGACTCCTTCCCGGACGGTAAGCTTGCCGGAGGACGCCGAAATGCAGCTTTACCAGCACGTCGTGTGGATGTGCGAGAACCGTTACCCCGTGAGCTGGGATAGCATCAAAGCGATGGCGTGGCAGCTCGGGAAAATCTGTGACACGCAGGGTGAGACGTTTTCTTTTTGTGGCCGTATTATGCATACGCAATGTCCCTCTTGTGTCTGCGGCGGGAAGCGGAAGTGCATCCGCGTTCCGGGGGTGAAACTACATTAACTCAGGAGTAGGATGGATTTCTTTTTCTTTCTTGATGGCCTTTTTCAATTCCCAGGTCAACTCGTATACAGGAGGTTGTTTTACCCTCAGCGACCTTGTGGACAAGCCGTGGTGACAGGTGACAGGTACTAATTATCCCCCCCCCCGGCGGTACGGGGTTTCTTTTTGTTGCGCGCACGCTCATTCCCACTGCTCATGGACTTGCATCGAACGTTGGCATCTCGCGCTCCCGCGCTTTCGGCATGGCCATTTTTTTGTTTAGAAAAAGACAGTTGCGGGATTTGAGCTCGCGACCTCGACCTCAGTAGGTACGTGGCTTGTCAACTGGACCATCGAACCATCGGGGACGGGATGGGTTCTGCCGCGTTGAGAGAACGAAGAACCTTCCCACTACAGTAGTAAAGACCGTACAAACAAGTCTAGTGTTAGAATACGAGCAGGACAGCACGCACCGATTTGGGGTGTTGGGCGTCTTGACGGTGTTTTGATCCGGGGCCGCTACAAAATATCTTTATCTTCCAGGGGTAGGGGGTTGTCCGTTCGCTTTTTTTTTGTATGTGCTTGGTCAAAGACGCAGAGATGCTCCGGTACACGATCATCATTTCTACTTTTCGGCTCATGTCGTGGGCGTTGTAAACCCTCAGCAGCCTTCTGGACAAGCCGCAGTCACGGGAATAGTCCCTTCTTCCACCCGGCGCGGGCCTTCATTTACATCGCGCACATTCCCACTGCTCGACTTTTTGCCTCGAAAGTTTGCCAACTCGCGGTCCCACGCTTTCTGCGTCGTGGTCATTTGTTTTTCAGACCAAGTCCGTTGCGGGGTTCGAGCTCTCACGAAATCGACCACAGCAGCAATGGTTGTGGTTGCGCGGCTTAACTGTTGGACAATCGGGGGTCGCGATGTATTCTGCAGCCGGTGACGGAATGAACAAAGTTGGAAGTGGAAATCTATCTATCAAGAAGTCTAATTTTGAAACACGAACTACACCAGTTTTTATTTATAGTTTTGGCGTTTTGACGGTGCTGTGATTCGGGACCGCTACGGAACATGTACCAGGTACCTGGTTGTCCCTGCGCGTTTGTTGTGTTTGTTGTGCACGTGGTCAAAAGCGTAGGGGAGTACCGGTACAGCTTTGCGTTGTTGGGTTTGCCAGTTTTTTCACTTGGCGGCGTTCTTGTTCGGTTTGTCGACGGGAACAATTTCGCTTGTTGTGGCCATGTTCGTGTGTGTTGTGTTGGCATTATTGGCACTAGTTGCATTAGCACGTTAGTTCTACAGTCTACCGGTCGATCGAAATCCAGCACATCCAGTGTCCGTTCTAGTTTGAAAAAAATCTCCTTCTAAAACACTTCAGCTGTGAGTTCGATGAATTTCGGGTCGACACTTATCTTTGCAAGCTGCGTGATACACCGGTCGCTCGATTGTCCTACGGATCTTGTCAGGGCGAACATGAATGAACGTGAACAGCATGTTGTAGTGAGGTAATCTTACCATTTCTTCATCCTACTGCGGTAACATAGTGCAATCACCGGTCGCCCCGGTGGCGTATCAGGTTATCCTCGAGCCTGGTATAGGTCAGTTTCGTGAGTTCGAGCCCCGCCGAGTGCATACTCGTATAAATTCGTTGGGACTTTTTCTTGTGGACAAATTGACTTGCGGAAAGCGCGAGAGCGTGAGTTAGCAACATTCGATGTACCATCGACGAGCAGTGGGATTGCTGAACCCTATGCGCGATAAAAATTGAAGGCAAGAACCGGGGAGGAGAAGGGTTGGTACCTGTGACCACGGCTTGTCCAGAAGCTGGAAAGTGAAAGTGTGCAAAAAAAAAAAAAAAAAAAAAAAAAGTGCAAGCTTTATGGTCGCAAGCTACGAGATGAAGACATGACGCATCTTTTTTTTTTGTATTATTCTCCGGCGGATGGGGAAAAATTAAACTTTAGCTCACCACACTTCCACGTATTTTCATACGCGTCGTGTGTCGATTTAACTCAGCTGCTTTCGCAGCCCAACGCTAGCTGGCGCACCCTTCGGGTCCCATTGTAGGTATAGCGTATCGTTCATCGCGAATATGCTGCCAGGTATGAGTATCAGGTGTGGAGATTTGACAATTCAAATGCCAAACGTACTGGATACGAAGAGCGGGACATACCCGAACCAGAAGACCAGAAAGCTTGCACGAACTAGATAACGTGCAGGAAATAAACTGAAGGAAAGAAAGAAACAACAAGAGATATTACTGCAAAATTGAAATACTGACAGAAAAAAGAACAAGAAAAAAATAATGTGATACAATCTCCAAAGCGTATACCTGGTATATATATAATACGTGTACCGGCAGAACGTTTGCGTTTCGATATTTCGTCGATGGTGCAAGGTGCAACAGGCGTCACATCTTCCAGAATCGCGGGTAGTATCAAAATTGCTGCTGCTGTACTGCAGTGCTGGTATCACCTATACTGGTGTACCGGTATATGATATCATGTTCTAGCATAAGGCGTTCGGGCGGTGCAGCCGGTCCATTCGTCCTGCTGTACGCACGAGTAGCTTCGAAGGCTTTTCCCGCGTTGATGTTTTATCAACCGCTTTCATGCATGATAACGCTTCAGCAACAGCTGCTGTTTATCATCATCCTGCTTTTGTATATGTACCCGATGTCGCAGTAAGTTCCAGTAGGTTTGTTTGCATCATCCCGGTACTCTTACGTGTCCTTTGATAACGATTGGTACATGGTGCTTTGGGGTGCAAGCGCGATCCGACCGAAGGGGGGCTTGAGCTTTCCGTCTTGGTTTGTGTTGCGTTCGGCGAATGATCCAAGACCAAGCCGCTGTTTTGTCTGTTGGCATGCTCAATCTTCACGCGCGCGGCAGAGCGGCTGTGCAACGTTGGGGTCTCGCTCTCTTCTGAAGTATGATTAGTAATACTGTACCATGGTATATCCTTTCCCCGGCATCGACATTTGACAAGAACTCCCTGGTGCGGCGTTGTCGAGGGCCCGCCGCGATCAGCGAGAGAAACGATACACAGACAGTAGTACAGCAGTAGTAGTACGAGTGCCACACTCGTAATAATCAAAATGTAATAAAATGTAATGTCAGAATCAAAACAACAAAAGACGGAGGGGTGGGACCTCTGTACGGATCACAACCCTTTTACTATTTTTTAATACCGCAACCCTTACGCCTCACCGATTTCAAGTTGTGTCGACGTAAAAAGTTGGTGCAGCAGTGCTCAAGGGCCTGAGAGACAAGCAACATTTTTTGTTTTGTAGTAGTATGTCCCCTGCCGCCCTCTATTCAGGTCTTGGGAATGGGGAGTCGGTTTTCGGACATTTTATTCTTCGGATGCCCCTGGTGTTGTGTTATAGCACTGGATATAATATCATTCCGCGTTCGTCTTGCTTACGGTAGATGAGAGGTTGAAGGTTGCTGGGAAGTGTAAGCATTTGTCAGCTGGTATTTGCTGCCAGTGACCAGCAGCAGCAGCCCTTACTCGGAACGACCGTGCTCGGAACGACCGGTACGATACCAGTTACGAGCGGTCTCAAACTTATAACGGCCACCGTACCACCCGTTTTCAGACCTGCTCACCGGTTGGCGCTCGGTCGAACTTTGGGGTTAACTTGGAAATGCTTCAGGGAAACGTTATGTTATTACTCGTATGAATTATTATGACAGCAGTATTATTTAGTACCTGGTATTTTTTATGGTATCCCGTTGTTTAGACTATTTATTGCCCCCCCCCCCCCCCCAATGTCGAAACAACCAACACGAATGAAAACGGTAATGCCCACGGAATCCTGCCGGGGCTATGTAAGTATCGCAAAAAGAAAGTGTCCGTGCCCATGCCTCGCCCTACGTTTGTAGAGAGAGCAAGCTCTGTTGTCACAAACTCCTGGATAGAGAGCTGTACGTGGCGAAAATACAGCAAGGTGATTTTGGTGAATGCATATTTATTAGCGTGCAAGTATATATCCAGCTTGCGGAGCTAGTGATGTGCATGCTACAAGCCCAGGATAAGGTCACCCTTTTACTGGCTCAAAAGAACATCATACTATTTATATACTTGGAAGTATTAATACACTCATGGCGCCGCGATAGTGCGGTACTCATTAGTGCGCGGCGTCCCAGTTTAGTGCGGTGAGGATCGCTTGTCACGACCTGCTTGTCCTATAGAGTATACAAGTGTACTGGACCATCTCGGGATAGTGCGAGGTACCCGCTTGAGTGCGGGTGTCGTCGTCTGACAAGGCACCGCGCGAATAAAGTAGCACGGCTGCGGTATTTCACGAGACTATGTTGTAGTAATTAGAAGCCACAGCAGTAACGACAAAATCCTGTACCCATGTATTCCCCTGTTTTTGGCTAATGTATCACCAGCCAAGGTTGGTTTTGATTACTATGTATCGCCGTGGCAAGTCCTTTTGGTTTGTCCCGTGTAGCTGCTTTAAACGGGTGAAGGGCACACGCTGGAGCCGCAAAGGCCGCTAGACTGTGGTCATGACCGCCGCGTGACGTTGGGCCAAACAAGCGTCGCCTAAAAAGCTATCGTGGTCGGGTCGGGGTAGAGATAGTAGCAGCGGTGATGGTGCACGTCAGGCTAGTGCTGTGTGTGTTCTTCGCATTTATTAAGCAGACCTTTCCACCCGTCTACATCCAGCACGACCAGTGTCCGCGCCGATGCCTCGTAGAGGGGCTACTACTACCTGTATTGCGTTGTTTTGGTCAATACACACCCGTGGAGCGATCGTTGTCGAGCCAGGGTGCAGTACGAAGTAGAGTTGACGTTTGACGTATCGTATGTTTTGTGTTACGTATGCTTTGCCTTCGAAGGGCAAGAGTAACTGCCAGTTTCTGGCTCTTGACGTGGTGATGTGGTCATGACTGCCCGTTTTCCCCGTCACAACAAGTGTCCCCCGCAAGCGTGCTTCTGACGTTTTTTTGGGGCCAAATTACTTTGAATTAGTGTGGGATAATATATACCCTGCTGCACTGCACCCATGTTTTTGTGGGGAGAAAATATATAATGTGGAATTTTTGCGGGATTAGTTTTGCAGTAGACGGCCACACCGAACGTGTGTGCACACCTAACACGCTACTGGTTGTACCCACGCTTTGGTCATGCCATCCACACCGCGCCATGTTACAGCAAGGACGGAGTAAGTCTAGTCAATGCCCCAGTGCAGAGCGCGGGCCGGCGGGTAGAAAGCGGGGACGTTCTGCTGTGGCGTACTGGTTGGTTGGTCTGCGCTCTCTTGTTCTGTACAACTACAGCAGCAGTCAGTAGTAGCAATAGTACTTGCGGGGTGGCCTGCTGTGCTGTTACAGGCAGCTGCCTGCTGTATGTGTTGTATGCATACACTACACACTACAAACGTATTAAAAAAATGTCCTAATGATATACTTTTTATGTGCACGCTAGGATATCGTCCTATTGGTACGATACGGTCGTCATTTTCACCGTCATAACTTGTTGTGTGAAGTAGCTGCTCTGAAGGGCCAAAAGGGTCAAACTATTAGTGGCGCTTGTGTCATCTTATCGGTTCGCCTACCCCGCCCAACTGCAACCCTGGCGTTATCTCTAACTCGAAGCCTGATCGGATACCGGGCGGCGAACCGCGGGCCGTGTTATGCATGCGTAAGCGGTGTACAACAGTGTACAGGCCGTTGTCGAAAACGTTGTTTTTTTTGTCCCTGTCGCTGCCCGGTCGCTGTCAAGACCAGACGGGATTGCTGCGGTCTCAGAAAGTTCCTAGAATATTCCGAGAATACAACGATTGTTAGGAGCTTTGTTCATGTCAACCATGGTTTTTTAAATGCTATCACTCAGGTGATGTGCGAGTAGCAGCTGCCTGGCGCTTGCGGCCATCTCCGCAAAACTTGCTGATCTTCGAGCTGAGAATTAAGAAAAAAGATGCCGAAAAAAAAATGTCGTGTCGGTAACAAGCAGAAATGATTTCTTGGAACGTCCGTTTGGTACCACCGTTGTGGCCGGGACGAAGAACGCCTCGGCTTTGCCCTGTGATACTGACCCTTTAGCCTAGCACTGATCCGACTCTATTTCCAAGTAGCTTGTCCGTAAAACGCGTTTGCAGTGGCAAGAGTTAGGGTTGCCGGCGCTGTTTTAGCTGTCTTAAAGAACAACATTGCTGGTGTTTCTGAGCTGAGGAGTCGGAATATATCCTTGGAAGTATGTAAGTTAGATTACTTTGGTGAAATATTGCCCGTATTTTTTCGCGATCGTTAAAGCCGGAACCAAGCAGGCGTCGGTTTTGCCGACTTAATCCTTTGGCCACTGTGATAATGGTATAATATAATCCGAATCTAATCCCAAGCAGTGTGTCTCTACAACTTACAGAGTGGGTGCCGCGGCAAAGGGTAAGCTTTGCCGGCGTTTTCAGCTAGCTATCTCCAGACTAGAACGTGGAAGTGAGGGATGGAAAGACGTGGCTGTAAATGTACAGGGAAGCTCGTACCGTGATAAGAGATGGTGGAGTTTATTCTCTTGTTCGTTTGTCGCTGTCGTCGAAACCGCAACAAAAAGCCCCTCGGCTTTTTGCTGCGTTAAACCTGTTGGGAAGGAGCCCTGCACGATGATAAAAATCAACAGACGAGCGCGAGCACCATGTTGTCGAGCCGTCTGTGAATACTTTCGGGCCCCTCATGTATATGCCGACAGAAAAAAAAGCGACGAGCGCGACGTTATCAGATGGATGCAACCAAGATGTTTATTAATGGAAACGGCGTGGGTCAGTACGATGTACCGACAAAAAAAACGACGAGCGCGAGGTTATCAGACGCTGCCAACACGTGTACTAACAGGAAGGACTTTGCGTCTGTACGAGTATTACCACGCCGCTCGCGTGTCGCATCATACAGCGTTCCTTGCACGGCAATGCGAACACCCCCTCGCCCTTTCCAAGCTATACCCCGGGTGTTTCATGTGACCGGTGATGTAATTGCCGTTTTGTTCGACTATTAGCTACCCTGGCTGTTTTATGTGGTTGGTGCTGTAATAGAAAGTACCCTAGCGTTGGACGTTTTTTCCCACCCCCCAGAGAGGTTGTTTAGTTATACTACTATATTATTAACACCTGCAAAGACTCACTTAATGCCCGAAAACGTCGACGCGATCGAGAACGTTTTGATCCCTCTCCAATTTGAAAAAGTCTGACCCGAAAATGTGGCCGCAAGCAGTCTCGACGTTTCGTGCATAAACTACTCCGAATCGGTCTCTAAAACAACCTTTTGAACTGCAGCCACGCCCGGAACGTCTGATGCGGCCGACACCGGGTTGATCCCACTCTGATTCCCTAAAGTTTGTTGCCGAAAACGTGGCTCCAGGAACGAAGGGGTTGTTTTTATTCCGTCCCTTTGCAACGGTATCGACGGGGTTTTTGCGCGCAAATTAGTCGGAATCGAGCCGCCCCCCTTTTCAACTGCGGCGGTGCTCTATCTCAAAAGGGATGCCTGGCCAATGGTCAAATGACCAAGGCACACAACAAATGAGTACGCCCCCCCCCCCCGCTTGTCAACTGCAGCGACGCCCAAAATGTCGAAGCAGCCGAGAACGGGTTGATCCCGCGCTGATTCCGAAGAAAATGCCACAATAGCGTGGCTGGCTGCAGGGTTGGAAGGGCTTGTAGTCAATCCCTTTGCAACGGTGTCGAATTTTTGCGCACAAGCCGAATTGATCTCCCTACCCCCCTTTTGAACTGCAGACACTCCCAGTACAGCATGGTAGTGTAGCTACAGTTTGATGAGTATAGTAAATAAAAGTAGGGGTGCGTCTTTCTCCCAGCAAGGCGGCGGTGTGCGAGAGCAATGTGACCGCCTTGTTGCGGAAAGCCGCCCTATTCAATGCCAGGTTATGAGGGCGATTCCCCAGTGGCGCCAAGCGATTTTGTCTGCCGTATGTCGGGATACCGCCTTACTAGCCCTTACTAGCCCTTACTCAAGCCACCTTGTTTGGGGGCTCCTGCTGTGCATGAAGGCGGTCGAAGAGGGGCTGATCCTGACCCTATTCCCGATTAGTTCGTATTTTTGCTAGAAGGTAGCTGCTGCGGCAGTGAGTAGGTTGGTCGACCCCTTCGCAACGGTACCGATGTTTTTTTCGCGCACAAATTGGTCCAAGTTAATGTAACCCCTTTTTTGAACTGCAGCCACGCCCTAACGCTATGTGATCGGAAACAGGTGGGTACTACCCTGCTTCCGAAGAGGTTTTGACTAACTAAAACGTGGCTGGCGTAATGACGAGGTTTAGTCAGTAGTGAAAGAGGTTGTGAATAGTCGATCCCTTTGCAACAAAATCGACGTGTTGGGCTCGTGCTACGTATTAATATTACGCGGAACCGTAGCGTTCAGGAGATACGATTAACACCAAAACCTGTATATTCCGCACTTTTGATCAACCTTGCTTGATCCTCATTTCTATGTGAGAATTGATCTACCCCCTTTTTTTTCTTTTTGCAGCCACGTTTTGGGGGACAGACTGGTCTTATCCCTCGTTTTTGGAGCTTTAAAGCGAGAACATGAAAAAAAAGTGCCGAATTAATTTCATGGTTACAGCATCGACCACACAAGAGCGAACTGGGCTATGTTGGCTTGGGGGATGGTTAGAATGTGTTGGTGATAACTGCAATCCAACGAGCTGTTCGACACGCGATAACATCAGCATGGTACTGTTAATATGGTTAGTGCTGCGCGCTCGCTTTTTCATGGTCGATAAAGCCGTGCATGTCGATTGTTGTTGGTGAAGATTCTTGGGCCTCAAGAGGCTTTTGCCTCTTTGTGGATCCGTACATTCGCGGCCGGAAATCCGACGATGGTGTTATTATTCGAGAGCATGGAGTCTAGAAGATTCACGCAGCTTGCGAACGTTTAGGATCGACTACTCAACCGGCCGAAGGGACTCACAGCTGGCGTGCTTGAAATAACGCTATAAACAGAGTCTCTAGTGTAGAGCGCGTAGCAGTATCGGGATCACCAGGCCTGCGCGCGTATCGTGGCGTTGAAGTTTGGACACACGTTACCCCTGCCACGGCAGGAAGGGCTGCTTCGTGTGCCCAAGCGATGCAGTCATGGTCACTATCGTCAGTTTTCAAGGACTTGTTTCCCTGCTAGAGGGGTCTAATTCGAGTGGGATGTCACTCTAAATCGGAGCAGTTTGTGCCGAAAACGCCGATGATGTTTGGTGGAAAGGGGTTTGTCCAACCCAAATTTCGGATGGGTTGGCCGTGAAACGTGGCTGCAGTGATGAAGGGATTGGTCTATAATAATGCCAAATCCCTTTCCAGCGGCATCGACGTACGTGGCACCAGCGACAGTAGTGGTCCCTCTAGGACCGGTATGTGCCAGCCGAATAGACTGGCGCTGTAGCGTCAACCGGCCCTGCTTCGCGTTCTGCCACTGCTGGTTGTTTTCGTCTGTGACAGGCGATTTCACAGACACTACAGCGGGCAACCGGCAGTAAATATAGAGGGGCCAATAGTGTTTTTATTGTTTGTGTTTTTGCTTATTCTATCCTATCTCGGCACTTTCTGTTTCTCCTTCTCCTTCTCCCTCGCTAGACGTATCTCAGATCCGCGGTCACTGAGCAGGCGCTTCTTGCCCCTCCCCACTACGGTACGTGCCTTGATCATTTTTGTAGCGACGAGGGTGCATAGCTTCCCTTCCCTCGTCGACTCGCATCGAATTGCGCCTACCCATGCTGCTGGGCGCTTTCAGCAGCTGACTTGTTTGATTTTATTTTTGCGAATGAGCTCCAAAGTCAGACCCACGTGGGAAATGAACTTCAAAACACTAGACCGCCGGATCGAACGGTATTCTTTGTACTCGCAAATTGGAGTAGGATCATTTTCCAACAGCAAAAGGTCACCAGTACAATGTTTTTTTAGCGTTAGGACCGAAACACCTCGTTATCCCCCCCCCCCCCCCCCTTGGGGCATGCGAGGTCTTCCTGGTCGGTGAAAACCGGACGTCCTCCGTCCCGACATTGTGGGGTTGCAAGGGTATAATAGCAATGGTCTTGAGACTACGGCTTATGCATGAAGTGAGTACACGCCGAGTCCATGCGTTGACATCTGCTGCCAAACCTTGCTTTTCTGGCGTTTTTTGCTTGTCGCTTTGTGGTGCTGCTCCTTGGACACGTTTCGGCACGTGTGGTGCGAACAGATTTCGCGGCGTCAAACCAGTGGCTCAAGAGGTTCAAGACTCGCTTCCCGGGCCTGGAGGTTCGCTACAGCAATCAACTACGCAATCAGCGGACGATGAAGGTGCGGACTGCGCCCCTCGTGTCATACCTCTTTGCGTTGTTTTTGCAAGCCGGGTGTGGAGGGGGGAGGGGGGAGGGGTGTTGCCGCGCGTAGGATTGGGAAACGGTGGGCGGAGTATTTGAATGTCGGGGCTGCGGCGTAGGAATTGGAAAGCGTCGGCAGGAGGAGAAGCATCGGAGGGTATTTTCAGCACTAAGCTAAACATTAGCGCTTTGATGACCCTTTCGCATTTTATTTCCCGCTCGTGTTGTCCCCCTCCTTTGTGAAATACGTGTTCCTCGCGTCTCGTCTGCTATGCGGGTTGCGGGGGTCGGGAGGGTATTTGCAGCCGCCACGCAGGAAGAACGCTCCTCGACGCGTCGCAGTGTGTTTCACCGCTTGTGTCGCCCCTGTTTCTGATTTGGTCGAAAATTAGTACCTGAACCTGTCCTCTCTACTCTCCTCTCTGGCGACGATTACGATTGCGCACTTATCATGTTGATATTTAAACTGGTGATTTTGTTTCTTTCCTCGCGTCTGCTTTTGCGTGCTCCTGTTTTTGTCCGCTCGACTCTGTGGTCGTGGTCTTCGTAGCATGGCTCCGTCGACATGGGCTACGTGGAAGGGTGGGGTGACGAGCGCAACGGGTCTGAGATCAGCGCCTCCTGGCCCGAGGTAGGTATGGGCGGCAGCCCATCCCTGGCCAACGCGTTACCGAATGAGATGCCGGCGACCACACCGGCGGGTTACCTAGCGGTGCAGCGCTCACGGGTAGAGGCAGAGGCTGATCCTTTCCGACGACAGCAACAGCCGCCGCAGCAACAGCAGCAACAGCAGCAACAGCAGCAGCCGGGGATCTTGCCAGAGTCGGCGGCGGCAGTGGCGGCGGCGGCGGGAACGCATCACGACCCGCGAATGCGTCTCCCGCACGCGCCGCTCATGGCGAGCCTGCCGCCACATTTACTCAGCCACGCGTACAACAGCGGTCAGCTTCAGATGACCCCGCACTACCCCCCGAACCTCCTAGACCCTTCTGGGAGAGGCGGGATGCCGTCGCTCTGGGGACACGCCGGGACGGGGATGCTTATGGGACACTCCGGGCACGATGACCTGCAGCAACAGCAGCAGCAACAGCAGCAACAGCAGCAGCAGCAACAACAGCAGCAACAACAGCAGCAGCAGCAGCAGCACCTCGGCATCGCGCTCCAGCAGGTGGGCCCAATGGGCCTCACCGCACAGAGGCTGGTCGGGGTGGGAGCGCCGCACCTTTTAGGAGCCGGGGGGGGCCCGGGCGTGAGCTCCGGGCACCTCGACGCTGGCGGGATGCACCAGCACGCCATCAACGCGCAGGCCAGGACTCAGGGAATATCGCCAATGCCTTTTCCGGGTTTGACGGGACAAAATATGGTCATGAGTTTAGGCGGGGGGGGGCACCCCCAGCAGGCGCCCGCGGGCGCTCCGGGCATGATGATGTTTCCACCCGGTGGCGTGGCGAATGCTGGGCGATTGGTGCCCCCCAGCCAAGGCGTGGGGCACACGATGGGCATGGTCGGGTCTTGGCAGCCTCCCGCCGGGTGGTCGGAGCAGCTCATGGGGCCTTGGCAGCACGTCGTCATGTCTCAGGCACAGGGGCCTCAGCAACCGCAGCAGCAGCAACAGCACCACCATCAACAACAACAACAACAACAACAACAACAACAACAACAACAACAACAACAACAACAACAACAACAACAACAACAACAACAACAACAACAACAACAACAACAACAACAACAACAACAACAACAACAACAACAACAGCCGCCGCCGCAGCAGATCCATCAGCTCGCGCCACCTCAGGGGGGGGGCTACCAGGGGTATCCTCCGTCGATTGAGCCTGAGGAGGGTCAGGGTGGTCTGAACCCTGGTGCCAACCTTGCGTCACAGCAAGCGGGCGGAGGGCGGCCATCCCCGTCGTCAAGACACCCTCAGGAGTTTGCGGCACCACCTGACCATTCGGCTGCGGGGTTGAGCGCGTCGTTGGCTATGGGCCTTGGCCTGGGTCACCCGCAGCAGCAGCAGCAGCAACAGCAACAGCAGCAGCAAGCGCAGACCTTGGCTGCTGGCGCGATGGGGGCGGGGGACCTTGGTCCGGGGTCGCTCCTCATGGCGCGTCGAATGAAGCGTGAGGGCGATGGAGAGGCGGACGATCGTGTGGCGGGGGGAGGGGGGGCGGTAGCTTCGCGAGAAGAGGAATCGAGACAACAGCAGCACCAACAGCAGCAGCAACAACAACACCAACAGCAGCACCACCAACAGCAGCAGCAGCAACAACGACAACAACAACAACAACAACAACAGCAGGGTTCCCCGCCAACACAGGGAATGATGCAGTACTCCGCTGGTGGTGCTGGGAGGGAGGGGAACGCAGGCGCCGGGGGCTTGCCTGAGAGAAACGGCGGCGGCGGGGGGGGGGGGGTCGCTAGGCGCGCTGCCATCCAGGGCGGATGGTAGTGGAGCGGGAAACCCAAGACGGGCAATGGGTGCTGATGGAGCATACCCTGCCCATCTAGGTGTGGGGATTCGGTCGATGGGGGGCGTTGCCGGTGATGCCAACGGGACAGCCGCCCCCGCTTTCTCAGTACCCATGGTACCACCCAAAAATGGGGTGGGGGGAGTGGTGGGGAGGGATCGGGAACGAGAAAGGAATCCCACGGTTACCAACACGATGGGAGGCGGAGGAGGAGGAGTGGATGCGGTGAACGGCCCGCACGGATCCTCGTCGCAGGGGATGGAATCTTTGAGAGATGGAGACGCGGCGGCAGTGGTAGCGGCGGCTGATCGGCGTAACTTGCCGGACGGTGAGAAGCCAAGGCGGTGGGGAGAACCCAACGGGCCGGCGATGGGGGGTGCGACGCGCGCAGTCGCAGTGGGAGATGGCGGCAGGGGTGGCGGGCACAGGGCGAACTAGTTTTCGACTTCGTATGGAGGAAGTTAGACTAAATCTCTTTTCCTTGCTGCGAGAAATCATTCCAGTCCGATTGCAGGTACATTGTCCCCCCAAAAACGAGGGGTGCAGTTCTTAATGGGTTTATGCGAGTTGCTGGCGGAGTTCTTCCCCCGGCTACGGATGTCGCAGACTTAGACGGTGGGGTGGGGTGAGGGCGGGGGGCGGGAGCTAGCGTGTATTCCAGAGATGTTTATTGCGTCTACGGCTTTTTCTTATAAAGAAGAGCTGTCTGCTTTTCCCTTTTTTTCATTGTACGTTTTTCCACGCGATTGGCGGGGTGGTCGTCAGTCTGTGTGCGGAAGAGAGTTTCGGTTGCTCGTCATGTTTTTTGTTTTGTTTCCCTGAGGGTGAGAGAGGACGAGCGTTGTGACCTTTGAACGTTAGGAAATTGGATTTTACGCCGGGGGGGTGAGGGGTGGCTTACATTTGCCGACGTGCAGGATCGAGACTTCCTAGCCTCGGGTACTGGAGAGGGAATATAATGGCGGCTTTCAAGGGGTGGTACCCCCCCCCCTCCTGCAGTCTGTATGAAGTGATACATGTGTGCGGTATGGCGCAGTGGTGCGCCCAATGCCGTGGTGGGCGCGATCGATCGCGCGCCTGACTACCCTGCCCCGGGTTGTGGTTGAAACTCGGCCCTCTGGCCGAGGTAAGGCGCCGGAAAAAGAATCTAGGTCGGCCGTGGTGGACTGGGGTGGGGTGGGGACGATAACTTTGTAACCCTTTTGAATATATCGCACCGCGGCAGTCTCGGCGCGTTTGTTTCTCGGGGACCGTCCGAGGCAAATGTGCCGGGTTAGTTGGATCTGCTGCAGTGGTTGATGCCGCCGCTATGCCGGCTGCTGGTTATGTTGTCGCGCATTTGATGGGTTCCCTCTGGGCTCGTGGCTTGCCAGGTGTTCTCGGTCATCTACTAGTGGGCAAACACTACGGGTGTCCGCGAGGAGGCTATACAAAGGGAGGTGGTGTTGTGTTTTTTCTTTTTTAGGGGATCGACCTAAGGGCGTCGCTCGCGAACGAACTCCACGAGTATCGAGATTTCGCGGGCGAGTAATTTGTCATGTACAAAGGCAGAATTTGCTGTGCTAGGGGTTGATTTGGGGGGGGAAAACGTTTTGCGCGTTGCCTCCTGGTGGGGGGGGAGAGGGCTGGCACTGAAATAGGATTGGAGCTATGGAAGCTGACACATCTGCCGGGGAACACTTCGTTTATCACCTGCCATGATGTTCGGGGAAGGGAGCATGCTCTCGATCACCCGACGGCAGTGGGAAATGTCTGATTTTTCGAATGCCTGCGCGCAATCGGCAGCGCGGGCAGAGAAGAGTAACCGTTTGCGTTGTACAGATATTGTTTGTGACTTGGATTTAACGAGATCGCGTACGTTTTCCTCATAGTGAGTGGTTTTGTTCTTGTCTGACGAAAATAGCCGTATAGTAGGACATGTGTTGGGTGAGGGTGGGTGAGGGTAGGGGAGGTTCCCCATGGGCTTTTGTTGGTTTTGGCTGAGTGGATATACATAGCTGCTGTAAATTGCTTTCTCTGATGTTTCTCTGGTGTTTTGCTTAGAAGCGTTGTTCGCGTCGTCGCTGAGAAACGGGATCGGTCGGCAGGGTATATACCTGATAGTTATCCACCGTATAGCGCGCCGTTTGCGTAGCCGGTTGCCTCTGCCCACAATATACTGAATTGAACCCCAGATCCTGTTCCACCTACAAAAGCGGGACATTTAGTGTTTTAAGTTCATGACCAAAACGGATAGCGCGCCAATAGCTCCACATACATTCAAGACAGAGCCAAATTCCATGGTAGAATATTCTTTATCGCACTCTCGGCAGGTTACCTTTTCCTTTTTATTTTTTGCCACGCCGACAGCGACGACCACTGCGGATCTTCCGCTCGCAGTGTGCATGGCAGGAGATCGGTCGGATCTCGGCTAAGAGTAGTACGTTCTTAACTGGATGCTGTTTTTGTGTAACGTTTTGGGTGCGTGATTTCTGCATCATCATATACTATTAATAGGTGTGGTGGTTTGGCGAATGCCAGACTGGGGAAGATAAGGTATGGTTGGGGGGGGGCAGTGTTTTGCGTCGTTCGTGCTGCTTGCTGCCTGTTGTTGTAATTGCTGGCAGTAGCTGCCAGAACGTGGGACAACGTTTATACGCCGGCGGGGGCGCACGCGGGTGGTGGTGGTGGTGGTGGTGGTGGTGGTGAATGCATTATTCTCAGCAAGGCTTAGACGGGAGAGAGGGGGTGGGAGGTGGGTGGGTGGCGCAGTGGCGGGTGGACGCTTGCTAAGCGCAAGCCTTGCTGTGAACGACCTGCGAGGAGTCGCTCCCCCAAAAGTCGATGCCTTATTTTGGTGTATATTCTTGGTATGGATGAACCAGTTATTAAGTTCCTGGCAATTGTTTGTGTTGCTGGTTGGTGACGGGGGAGGGAGGATCAGCAACCAAAAAAAAAGGGAAGACAGAGAAAGGGGGAAGGAAGGGAGGGATTACCTGTTGTTTTTTTTCTTCAGGTCCGACTAGAACGACGAAAGAGAGCGAGAGCGCTGGACACCAGATAGTAGAGATAATCTTGTAGTGGTGGTGTTGGTAGTCCAGCCTCGTACGACTCTGTTATTTCCATTTTCTACTGGTATTTTTGCTGAAACTACGGAAAGAAAGATGATATTTTTATTGAAATTGTTACGTAACACGGCTGGGGAAGGAAAAGGACGGCCTGAGTCGCAAAAGGGGGCGTATGTCGCGCTTTGCTCTGTCGGTAGCTATGGAAGGATAAGAGGAGCGTGGCTGTCAACTGGTGTTTCCTTGTGCTTTCTTGAGCACGAAGGAATAAAGACCTAACCTGACCTACTTTTTCCATCTTGAGCCATTCCTGGTATTTTTATAGTTTTGGTGCGCCTTGCGCTACAGAGTACGTAAGTCCTCTGAACACAATTATTTGTGTTTTTGCGAGTCCGCTGAAATTGGCTCAATACAATGTGTGTGTTTGTGCGTCAACTTGAATGAACTGCCCCTGCGTTCAGACATCAAAATGACAGTGGTGCCATTATGAACTTTCACGTCCCCATTTGGAGGCGAGGCATAACGGTGTATTGACTGTTGAGTCTTCGAGTAGATGAAGAAGAACGGAGTGTAGGAGGAGAGCTGTCACTGAGGAATTAACCGTCAAGTCCTCAATTGGAGAAGCAACTCAACGAAAGATAGATCACGGTGCGATATTTTGCAACGCGCGCGCTGTGGGCGACGTGATTGGCAGCTAGTTGCTACACGCCAGCAGTGCAATCCTTGCGCTGAATGGTTGGTGCCATAACATGGCGCAATACTCTCCGCCCAACTGTTTTCACGACGTTTATTTGCCGTGCAGACGACTGCATGGACGGAAAGGCCATATACACCGGTATATGTATTTGCATTCTTGTTTTTTTTTCTCAAGCTTAAATCACAGGAGTTTTTGCGCTCGACGACCGTTTGCGGAAGCTTTGGTCACGGGCAGGCGGTGGGCATCCTGCCTTCTCTTCCCCGGTACGTGCATGCCTTCATTTTTTTCGCGCAGAGGGCAGCGCGGTGTGAATTTGCGGCGAGATGTGGCGATACGTACAATATTTTGTGGTGGATCCAGTTCCTTTTTTCGAACTTACTTTCAATGGCGCAAAACTGTCTCGTCCAGGCCGAAATTCCAAATACAAACGCGTTCGTACGTTCGTCCGTGTCCGCTTCATCCCTTTCAATACTGCGATTTAAAAAAACACGCACACACGCACGCTAATTTCCAGGAGTTTGTGCTCTAAAATAAGCGATGCAGTTCCTAAAGAATTCAGAGTTCATTTTGCACGGGAGCCTGCTCGATTTTTTGTGTCGTCAGACTCTCGGTCCAGGCTACCCTGCGATGCAAGCATCTACAACCCGTGTTTGACGTAAGACAACATATTCTTTGTTTTCATAGATACCATCCCACCACAGGAAACCACCCCCGGTGATAAAAAAACAAGGTTTTTGACGGGTCGGGTCGGATCAGGGTGACCTGACCCGACTCGTGAGATTTGGAAACCTCCTGGCCCGATCCGACCCGACCCGTCAGATTTCGAACACCGCCTGACCCGATCCGACTCGACCCGCGAGTATTTTTTTCAACCACCGCACCCGACCCGCTGGCCGGGTCATGACCCGAGAAAGCCTTGTGAAAAAAACTAAACTAAAAACAGCCAGGTGTGTCATCGGGGTTCGTTAGATACCACCCCTCCCGGGCCGGTACGCCTGCCAAAAAACACACAAAAGAATATCACCCGGGGTGGGTACTGTTGACCTGATGATCTTAGTTAAGTTGCTCCAAAGTATCACCGTAAAGAGGTGTCCACGCGAAGATGCACGGGTGTCGTTGCTGGGTAAATCCCGCTTTCCTCCCGTTAGACTCCGAATCTCCCCCAGTACAAAGTTCAAGCAATTTTCGAGAACAGAATGAGTTTCCAGTTGTGAAGGCGTTAAGTTCACATTGTATCATGCGTCTGCTATCACCCCCCCCTGGTACCTGCCGGGAAGCGCAAGTATCGCCGTAAAGAGGTGTCCACGCGAAGATGCACGGGTGTCGTTGCTGGGTAAATCCCGCTTTCCTCCCGTTAGAGCTCCGAATCTCCCCCAGTACAAAGTTCAAGCAATTTTCGAGAACAGAATGAGTTTCCAGTTGTGAAGGCGTTAAGTTCACATTGTATCATGCGTCTGCTATCACCCCCCCCTGGTACCTGCCGGGAAGCGCCAGAAGGTGCCAATTATCCCGGGGCATGGCGTCGCCACCCTCTGACGCCTGGATGGGTGCGCCAAGTTTATCAAATATTATCCATCGTACTGCTATCATCCCCCACGACAAACTACCACACGATGATGAAAGAAAGCAAGCATAAAATAAAAAATCTATGTGCGCCACCACCTGTTAATGTATCTCCTCTCGTGCATATTGAGACGTACTCCAAAAAGCTTGAACTCAAGGCGGTGGAAGGACGATTGGCTGGGTACAGCAACAACAGCAAGAGCTATCGAGTGTACAACCCGGCCACCCGGCGAATTACGGAGAGCCGGAGCGTCATCTTCATCGAGACACCATCGCGCCTGTTCCCGCCACCGTTGGAAGAAACTTCGAAGCAGGTTAATCTGCCAAGCAGCGGCATGGACCACCACAACTATATCGCAGACAACGACTTCCTGCGCGATCTTCACGATTGCACTTGCACGTTGGAACCGATTCCCGGTGCTTCTGCTGACCACAACGCCGTGGGCGGGCTCTGAGACAATCCACCGTGGCTGCACTCTTGGAGCGGATCAGCGAGATCACTAGGAGAGAAACACTGGACGGAGGAGCTGCAGGACCACCGCAAGAAGGGGCGATCCCGGGGGGGGGGCTACGGACGGAATATCGCAGGAGGTTGTTCTCGAACCACAGGAGCAGGCCGTGTCACCCACGGGAGCGTCCCTGGAAACACCACTGGCTGGATCACAGCCGCTTCAACAGCTGGGACATTTGCGTTTAGAAGCGACTCCTGCGGCTACCCGTGCCGGCACTGCAGCAAAATCGTGTGTGAGACGTATAACGCTCACAACCGTTCAGATTCTGCCCGCCTAGCGGCGATCGCCACCGGGCCCGCGCTGTCTGAGCTCCGAGGGCTGAGGCTCTACACCAAGGAAACCCTACCGGATATCGCGCATGAGACGTACGGAGCAGACTCTGCCGTTGAACACGCCTACGCAGCGACGACCATTCAAAGCTGTTCGGCCGGAAAGAATGCGGAAACAACTCTAAATACCTTTAAAGAGGCCATGACTCTACCGGCCAAAGTGCAGTGGAAAGCGGCCTCGGACAAGGAAATGGCAAGCCTCAAAAAGAACAATATCTACACCCTCTTGCCGGCGACCTCTGTCCCCGCGGGACACAAGATTATCGGCAGTAGATGGGTTTACAAGGTCAAGGGGGACAACTCGCACAAGGGACGCGTTGTTGTACTAGGATGGGGGCAATTGCCGGGCATTGATTGCGGCAGCACGTTTGCTCCCGTCTGCAGGCTCCGGAGCATCCGCATGGTGCTGGCAACAGCGGCGGAGCGCAATCTGGAGTGTTGGCAGCTAAACTACAACACGGCGTTTCTGAACGCTGATGTCACAGAGGAAGTTTACGTCAAGATGGCACCCAGATACGAGCAATTCGACGAAAACAGAGTCCCTCGGCTAATGAGGCTTTTGAAAAGCCTATACGGCCTTCGCCAGAGCCTGACCAACTGGTGGAACACGATCGACAAACATCTGGTGGAAATTGGCTTCAAAAGTCTCAAGTCGGACCCGTGTGTGTACACCTACTCGGAGTGTGGCGCCGTTTACGGCTTGACCCTGGATGTGGACGACATTCTCTTCTTGCTCGGAAAAGACGTCCTGATGCTAAGGCGGATCAAGCAGAAGCTCATGAGTCGTTTCTCAATGACGGGCATGGGCGACGTGTCCCTCGTGCTCGGGGTGCGTGTTACCCGTGACCGCGAGAAGGGGGCGGTGACCATCACACAGAAGAAATATACCATGTCCCTGCTGAAGCGGTACGGTATGGCAAGCTTCAAATCAACGTACACGTCTGGTGTGGGAAAAGAGCTGTCGCTGGACCAGCTGGAGGAGAGTCTTCTAGGTAAGAAGGAAAAACAGCGTTTCCAGGCCATCACGGGCAGCATAATGTATGCTGGACAGGTGACGCGCTGTGACATCTTACACGTCGTCAACCAATTGGCAACATGTGTCTAAACCACCGAAAGCTCACATGGCGGCAGCCAAACGTCTACTTCGCTACCTGGCCGGAACAATGGATTTGGCCATGACGTACAAGCTAGGTGGATTCAAAATTACTGCATTTTCCGATGCAAACTGGGGCAACAACCCGGACAGCGGCAAGTCGATGTCATCATATATTGCCTTCCTCGCAAACGCCCCGGTTAGGTTCAAGTTGGGGCTGCAGGGGCTGACAGCGCAATCCACCATGGAGGCAGAATTCGTGGCCGCAGCGCACGCGATGAAGGAGGCGGCGTTCTGCTCTAACATGATAAAGGAACTGGGACTCGGCACGCGCTTCGACAGCGTACCGCTATATATCGACAACATCTCGACTCTGCACCGTCGCCGGAAATCGGACCTACAGTTCGCGAGTTAAGCACGTGGTTCTACGGTACTACTTCATTCAGGAGCTAGTGAAGGAGGGCAGATTCACCGTCAAATATGTGAATACAGAGCACCAGCTTGCTGACATTGGCACCAAGAATCTTAGCAAGCAAAGGCAGCGATATCTCCTTAAGTTGATCGGCGAATTCAGGGCCTGAAATTGAGAAGTTTAGTCGACCAAACCGTAGGGGTTCCGTTTTTTGTTGATTGTCTTATCTTGCTATTTTTCGCGGGAACGGGGGAGTTACACTGCACAAGCTATATGGTTTTGTTTACATTATCAGTGTTCTAGTGAAGTAGCGTTGCTTCCAACAAGTGCTTGTAATTGTTAGCCATGATGGGTACTTTAGTATTGTTTCTATCGCTTCCAACGAGTGCTGATGTTCGTTCGCCATGATCGGCGCTCTACTAACGTTTCTATCGCTTCCAACAAGTGCTGGTGATCGTTGGGCACGATCAGGAATTTAGTCATGTTCTATCGCCCTGGGACACTCATCGTTTTTGTATTGCGACTTGTATTGAGGGGGAGTGTTAAAAAATAGGCAGTATGTACATAGTCTATTGGGTCAATGCTTCGTAAGTTGCGGTTCAACGAGTTCCACCGCATTACGAGTAACAGGATATTTAGGAAACCTTTCAGCAGTTCTTGTAGTCGACGAGTTGCAGCGACAAGCCGTCGATAGACGTTGCTGTAAGAGGCCATCAAGATTGAGGAACTGGAGTGTTTGCACGCATTACACGTTCATTCGTCGAACCGCATCTGAAATTGATCACAGTTCATCGTCCTAAGCCTTTGTTGCTCTCAAGCGGTCTTTTTTCAAGAGTCATCCCTTTTTTCAAGAGTCACCCATTCTTCACATCCTCGACACACAACGTGTTTGATCAGTCAAGTTTAACAACTGACAAGCGCCAATCTTTGCAGCCTACTGCAGGAGTATCACCGAATATTCTCAACACCCTCTACCCCGTTGGGGCGTTATTTATTTATAGCAGCTGTCTCCTTTATAGCTGGCAGGCGTTATCGCCTGACAAACCACCTCACGGTGATGAAGAAAGCAAGCATCAAATAAAGCATCTATGTGCACTACCAATTGTTGTGGTATCCCCTCTACCCCGTTGGGGCATTGTGATTTATAGCAGTTGTCCCCTTTATAGCTGGCAGGCGTTCTCACCTCCCTGAACGAACGGCTCCGTCCCCCCTTGTGTCAGAAGGTATCCGGCGGACAGCAAGCAGCTAATACCAGAGATGCAACATCCAAGCAACTCTCGTGTGATCATTACCGAGTCAGAGGCACCCCTGCATAGTAGCAGTCGGTCTCCAGGTCCATATTGCCCCTATACTACTACACTGGCGTCGTCGACAGAACATCGCCTGACTATTCGTATCTCATGTTGCTGCCAATTATACTAGCTACACCGCTCACTTAAGTATGGTGATTTGTTTTCAGCTTTCCGGTGATTCTAGCTTGCTCTTTTGGCTTTCGCGTACTAGTATGTTCAGACTTTTTGGCATCGGATTCGCCTTGTACGCGTCCCATTGACTTTCACGCACCGATATGTTTAGACGTTTGGTGTCTGATTCGCTTTATACGCGTTCCGTTGGCCTTCACGTTTCGGTATGTTCGGACTTTTGGTGTCTGCTTCGCATTTTACGCTTTTCAGCGAATTTCACTTACCGATACGTTCGGTATTTTGATGTCTGCTTCACAGCATACACGTTCTGTTGGCTTTCACGCACTGGTGTGTGGGACATTTGATGCCTGCTTTGCTTGACACCCGTCCAACGTCCAACTAGTTTTTGCCTTGCAAATTAAAGGTGTGGGAGTGGGTTGTGAAGCGCCGCATTTTCGATATATTCTCCGAATTATCCGGATGGATTTAGTTCCACCTGATCCTTCTATGAATCTGCGTATACGGGCCTTTAGGGTGGGCTAGTGTTATGGTATCCCCTCTACCTTGTTGGGGTGTTATGATTTATAGCGGCTATCCCCTTAATAGCTGGCAGGCGTTATTGCCTGCCTGAACGAACGGCTCCGCCCCCCTTCTGTCAGAAGGTACCCGGCGGACAGCAAGCAACTAATACCAGAGATGTAACATCGAAGCAACCCTCGTGCGAGTGGCCATTACAGAACCAAAGGCACCCCTGCATAGCAGTAGCCGGTCCCTAGGTCCATATTGCCCATATAGTACTACACACCGGGGTCAGCTTAAAGCAGATACCATCCGACCAGAAAACCACCCCGGGAAATAAGAAGAGCAGAAGGCGAAATAATTATTACCTAGGCAAGTTCATTGCATCAAATACGATATCTCATTGACCATACAATGTACTTCATCCCTTTAATGACCCTCACAAGTTTGGTGCCACCGGTATCCAGTTTTTGCGCTGGTATCGGCAGCGTGCAATTATTCCCAGGTTCTGTTTCATGGAGATGTCAAAACGTGTTTAGCTTCTGTGTGGGAGTCGAGGGAAACAGCCTTCACAGTGCCCAATATCAATAATGAACGAGTTGAAGACCTACAAAGGACCCTTCGTGCTGGCCTAGAGCGACCTGGAAACCTGAAATTTTAGTATTTCATCTCGGCCTCAGGCTGGGATCCGTTGAACCCCGATCTCCTCGCCGAAAAATCACTTTGTCGCCTGCTTTCTCCGCGTGTCGAGTCACCTCGCCTACCCCCGGCCTGTTTGTGTTGTATCGTGTGTTTGCCGTCTGACAATGCGCGGCATGTCAAATATGAGCAATTAATAGATTCATCGTCGATCACTCATCAACAATCTTTAAAGGGCATAAGAAAACCAAAGGGAAACCATCCAAAACGGGCAAAACAATTCACGAACTCAACCACTCTTCCACACTTTTTTGGGCGTAGATCGCTCTAATCCACCTGCTGCCCTCGCCCCACATTCCCTCATCATACCCATCTATGATATCTGTCTTCTACTCTTCAACCCTAAGCCGTGTCCAGGCTCCATCCCCACACCAGGTGTTAAATATTCTTGGTCAATTCCACAACATGATCGCGCCGGGGGTCTTCCATTAGGTAAGCACCAGGCACGGCAGGCGCGGGCGAAAACTATGATGAGCTCGAGGTGCATACACAACGGAGGCTAACGTTGACCTAATTCTGGCGACAGTGCGAGCGCACAGTAAACGACAAGCCCCGAAGTTGGACGAAGGTAATACGCTCGCTCGACAGGAATATTCTCACGAAAGGACAAGAACAACACCACCATAGGAAACATGTCGCTAGAGGACGAGTGAAATATCAAAAGAGGACGATAAAAAACACTTCAACCCCGTAAAAAAATGGCGATATAAATATCACAAACAAACGAGAAGTGTTCTCGCGAGAGGACGAGAACAACACCCACATAGGAAACAAGTCGCACGAGGACGAGCGAAATCTCAAAAGAGGACGATAAAAAAAAAAATTACAAGAGGACGAAAAAAACCTCACCAAGAGACAGGAAATAACTCACAAAAAGGACAGAGGAAAATACAACTGCTGTAACGGACCAGAAAAAACTCGGGCAGGAAAAGAAGGCACTGGGTGTTTTTACTGCAAGTTGAGCGACGGGCGAACATCCATAAATGCCACTGAGGGCGCGTGTGCCTCAGCTCGATCGCGGCCATCTCCTCCTCTACGTACTACTTCCGTACTATACATCTCACTTCCGACACTAACTCGCAATACCAGCTTTACTAGGTACGCAAGGTCACCACACAGCTTGGTGTAGGCTCTCTCAGTGCTTTGATATCCTCGCCCAGTTCCTCGTGCTCTGCCAGCCGATTGGCCCACTCTGCGATCGTGTGGTTCGCGTTCAGATCTGAATATGTACATGGCAAATGTTTCCCCTTGCGATTTTGTGGTCGGACAGGTTACCGGGCTACCACAGCCTCGTCCACCTTCTTCATCTCTGTCCCCTCTCTAACCGTGCGTGAGCCTTCCGAGCGCCGCTGTTTATGCAAGACGAACAAAAAATACGAATGATGAAGGACTGTTCTTCTCCACAGGCAGTGCTTACGTACGATGATGCCGTGGGTACTTATTTCTTGCCATCTTGCTTGCGCCGTTGAGAGTGTTTAGTCCACGCGGATCTTTTTCGCTTCGATCTTCTTCCAGGCATCGGCCTCCCTCCCTTGTATCAAACCCGGTCGGATGACGACTACCTGGAACTGTCGCCGCCGCATCGTGTGCTCACCCCGTTTCAACAAACTGGTAGATATGGCGGAGGGGTGAAACGTGCGAAGCAACAACGGATCAGTTTGAAGGAAGACCACAGCGACTAGGGCGGTGGCTATCTGCGGATGGGTGGATCGCCCGCCTAGACGAGCGGGTGTTCAATTTCCACCAGCCCCGTCCATTTCTCCGGTGTACAAAAAGGCTCGTAGGTTCTTGGGATCGATCGGCGTAGGTCGTGGTGAGGGGTTCGTCCCGGAAATAAATTTGAATCGCTCCCCAAAGAGAAGCCCGTGTTTTGTTGGCTATACAGCACTACCCACTCCAGCAGACCGCATTGTCGCTGCAGTAGCGAGCCGTGTTCACAGCTTGGACCAGCTTCCATTAAACGGTTGAATACGGTGGAGTCTAAACCCCATCCCCATCCCTAACGCTATTACCCTGACCGTCTGGGATAGCTTTCAGAATATGCATCCGATATTAGAACTTAGTGTGCACTAAAAACCATATTGTCGAAGCCGGGCCAAGCAACAGGTAGTAGTAGTAGTAGTAGTAGTAGTAGTAGTAGTAGCAGCAGTAGTAATGATAGTAGCAGTAGCATGATGGTAGCAGTAGCATGATAGTAGCAGTAGCATGACAGTAGTAGTAGCCATGTGCGCGCCCGAATCATAAAGAAGCGGGTTGCTGCTACAGCTCGCGCCTGGCAATCATATTGTGCACCTGCCGTCTGCGGCTTGGGCGCGGCTGAGGCTGCGACTACCGCTGCTCATGGGAAAGGGAGGGCTCTAGGCCTCCTCGCAATCGAACCGACAACTCTAGAGCGACCCACTAGAAGTAAACCAAGGCATGCTGAGTGCAAGGACCATATATTCGCGTGGAAATCTCGTAGATATGTGACCCGATCGGTATGCTCCAATCAACACAGCAGCACCCACCACACGGCGCGCTAGACCCATCGCTCACCTGCCCCATCGCTGCTGCTGCGTGTCATCAAGGGCTCTTCGAATTTCGCTCCCTGAATGCGACGGGTCGAAAATGAGCAAGCTTCCTGGCTGCAGCCTGCTCCCACGCCCGCCTGCACCACCCCCTCCACCACTTCCAACACCTGCCCCACCCCGCCTATCCCGATCACTCCCGTCTTTTTCAAAGCCGCGACCCCGCCCGGCAATACCATCCCCGCTGCCGGCCGCGCGGCCTCCACATTCTTTACCAGACTTCCCCCTTCCCCCCTGCCACAGCACGCCTACCACGGACCTCGAGTGCCCGTCGTGCTGAAAGTAGAGCGGAGGCGGGGGGCGCCTCCGCACTGCATCAGGGGCGGCACCCGTTCTCCTACCCCCCCCCCATCCTTCTGTTGCTCCATCGTCTCCTCTTGCGCTACGGCTTCCACCCCCGCCACCACTGCTAGCAGCGCCAGCAGCACCAGAACCAGGACCAGCAGCACCGGCGGTCGGCCCACCATCTGTGTTCGCTTTCCATGGCCGTGGGGCGTCAGCGCGAGAAAGCACTGCCGCTGTGGATGTCGCCTTGCCAGCCTTCTCCCCGTCAGGCGCGCGATTCGATGCCACCTCCGCTCCGGCTGACGACGCGGACTCCCCCGGCCGCGAGGTCGGGGAAACAGTGTCGTCGCCGACCAACTCCTCCGCTCCCCACAGGGTACAAAAGTACTCCCACGACCATTCAGTGAGCGCCTGTCCCATTCGGTGGCCCGCGCTCTTCGAGATCCAGCCGGGCCCTTCGGCATTGGGATTGTTTCGTCTGTCCACCCGTTGTCCTCCTCTTTTTGCCTTGGCGGACAGCGAACCGGCGCTGGCCTGCGAAAAAGAAGGAATGCTAGCCAGATCGGCCTTCCGCGGTTCCATTAAAGCGTCACCGTTACCACCCCCGCATCCCTCGCCAACCGAAGTTATTTGCCCTGCACCGTTACCATCGATGCTGCTACCAGGTAACCCCCGTCCGAGTTTTTCTCTGACGTTCTCGCGTTCTTCTGGTTCAAGGTTTACGATGTCGCTCGTTGTAGCGGTTCCGTGACTGGGGACGTCTGGTGTACCCCTGCTGCGTGCGGCAAGCACGCGTCCTTCGGGAACGTTGCTTGAGGCCGGTAAAAACGAGAGGATGGACTGCTGGGTGGGGCCCCCGAAGGCTTTGCTGTAGAAGGATTGGGTCAGCAACGGGTTAGAGCTGGGTGTTTTTCGTCTTTTGGTTTGTGAGTTGACCTCCTGCGAGGTATTGCCGCCCGCCACCGGAGCTTCCGACTTGGCTGTCGATTCGAAGTCGAACACCTCCGCTTTCACCCCAAACGACCTGCAAGAGCGGGAACGACCAACACGTACCAGGTAGCGGTCAACGTGGCAGTCGCGGTCCTGCCGTGATGCAGAAACTAAAGGTCTGAGGATCGTTGTATAAATAGGCGTGGGTCAACTACGGCAAGAAAGATGGGGCCGTTTGCTTCATCTTCTCCGACGGGATAAAAAGCGCGGTCACTGGCCTTCTCGCATCATCCCATCATCTCGCGAGCCTCTACAAAACCCCACACGTCAAGGCTGCTAGTGTTATGCCGCGCAAGCTACCTGAGAAGCGTGGCGCACTCCGTCGCCCCAATCCATGTATCGCTCCCCATGAGAGCTCCCAGTCCACCGAGCTGCTCGCAACCATCAGGGTCGTATCCATCGCTCCAAGCCCGCTCTATCCAACACTGCAGCAGCCCAACGCCCGGAACGCACCCGCTTCCGCCGAATAAAACCCTGTGTCGTCCATAAAACGGGGGGGGGGGGGACCCAAAAAGTAGAGAGCGTCACGCACGGAAGAAGGGGGGAGGAGGCATGGGGGGGGGAAGTGAAAGACTATCGTAAGATCCGACGGCGTGTTCGTCGTTGCACATACAGACCGCCATCTAACAAGAGGAAAACCCCGCATGCCTTCCAGGATGAGAAGGTTGTCGCACGCGGATAGTGCGGTGCACGTACTCTCTCGTTGTTTTTTTATGCCTTGGTAGCCTTTTTCGCGACCACAGGCTAGATTTCTGGGAAACGAGCTATTAATAGTGTGAGAAAATCATCATCATTATCATCATCGTCATCATGATCATCATCAGTGCTTCATCAATAGGCTCGGTAGTTCATTGAACGACATCGATCGGCGACGGTCGGCAGACTCTCGCGCGAGCTGTGATATTGAGGAAAGCGTAGGCAATTGAGCATCACACCGCGCGCCCCACCTGCGATACTCCGGCCACTCCATGAGTGCAGAGCACATAATCTGGATGTTTCGGTACCCGCACGAGAACCCAGACTCACGAGACCCCCGCTGGGTACAGTGCGCCGTCCGCGGCTCGCACAACCTCCACTCCGCGCGCCCCCTCTTCCCCGAGGCATCTGAAACGCACCAGTCCACCCCTCCTCGTCCACGCCCCGCCACTCTTCGAACCCCCCCCTCCTTGCCTCCACGTCCTCGTGGTGGATCTAACCGCCCAGACCCGTCACCGTCGGTTTTGTGCTCGTCCGCGAGGCGTTTGTGTATTCGAGGGATGAGACCAGGGGTTGTGGCTCGGCTGTTCCCTCCTTCTCGAATTGTTCGTGATGTTAGTTCCGCTGCGGTGGGAATCCCTTTGTTACCGCCACCCCCGCGTTCGGCTGCGATCAATATCCAATTTTCAAGAAGCGTGTGCGCACAGAGTACAGAACACAACGGGCGGTTGAGGATAACGTATTTTATTATTCCCTCGATTGAGTGGCATTGGGCAGACGTGTTTTGATCCTGCTTAGAAGAAGAACTACTATTTCAAGCAGCATACTGACTGTAGAGCGCTCGTAGGGCTCCAATGCGATGACCATGAAAAACAGTGCGAACGGCTACGGTGCCAGTGGGTGTGCCTTGCGATGGGGCTGGAGCTGTTGAGCAGGCCATACTGGTAAGTGACTAGAGCAGCTAGTATTGGCTGAGTATCGAACTTTGGGTATATCGGCCGATAAAAAACAATTATCGAAAAAAAACGATGGTGCGATAGTATTTTCGACCATTCGACAGACGGTTCGTACGATGGGATAAAACGATAAAAACGCCGCACGATTGTCCGGTGGACAGGGAACATGGTAACCAACAGAGTTGATACATATTTCCCGGTAGCAGTACTTACCGGTAGCCAATAGAGCTCGAGGAAAGTATTTACCTGGCATATAATTGGGAGGAGTTTCGGCATGTCCCCTATCCCCCCCCACAAAATAATCCCCCCACTGGAATGGAACCCCCCGCTTGGTTATTGAATGTTGTTAGTGCTAGGTAAAAAGCTTGTACCGCCTTTTCGAATCCCCAAACATACCAGAAAATACATGAAAAATATCGCCAGCAGGGGGTTGCTATTTTTCAAGTCGACGGGGGCAGCAAGGGCATAAAACATACCGTAAATATGAAATAAAGCTGACAGACATGATTACTAAAATACTCAGATCGTGCGCAACTGCTATTAATACGACAAGTAAAATAAAGGCAGAGTGCCCAGGGCCAGAACGAATCGCACATTTATGCTTTCATGTCGCACATGCGCCATCCGTGGGTGGTTGATTTAATCGCGCCTCGAAAGTGACGCCTTATCGTCGTTGAACGAGAGGAAATAGAGGGAAATTATTGAAAAAGCTGAAAAGGTTGAAAAGAGCTTTTTCGCCGAAATTGTCAGGTTCCGGGCGGAGAAATGCTGAATTAAGTACTCATACTATCCCTGGCAACAACCGCTAGGATCCAACACACCTGGTACCTGTGTACTGCTGTACATCTTGCTGTACATAGTAGAAAGAGTACGTACGAAGTATGTAATGAAGTGGGCCGTGGGTGTATGTCGTAAATGTACCATGGCGATACGCGACGCCATGAAAAACAGCGGTGCCGATGCATCGTACAAGCACATCAGCAACGCAGCTGGAGCTGCAGCCAGAGCATGTTTTTTCAATGTATAATTGTTGCAGTAGTACACAATAGTACAGCAGTAGCAGTTGCAGGAGCAGGAGCAGTAGCAGCAGCAGTATTAACAGTACCAGTAGTAGCAGTAGTAGCAGTAGTAGTAGCGTTCACAGTGTCTCACACGGTAGATCGTAGTGCCATATTCAAATATTCATGCCCGGTAGCAGGATGCATGGTACCGCATTATCCCCGTCCTGTTTCGCCGTCTGCGGTCACCATCTATCTCTTAGGATAGCGATCGTTTTCTCGCTACTCTCTGGTGTACCAAACTCTTCCATGTCACATGCGCCGAATTTCCTTATCCCCTCCTCTAACGCATCCCGTTCCTACTTGTGTATTTCACATTCTCCTGCTATGTGAGTCCAACTCTCTATTGTTGTGCCACACGGGCACATATTTGTAGCCACGTCCTCCTCCTCCCGACTACTGGTATATCTCTTTCTTCTTTTGGGTAGGTCCAGGTCCCCTACACGAAATCGCAGTTTCAGCTTTTTCGCGTAGTCCATTGGGCCGTGCAGATACGTTTTCATTCCAATATCTTCTCTCAACCCCCCGTATATCTCTAAGTGCTTCTCGTCTTTCACCTTACTTCTTAGCGCTTGTCTTTTTCTTTCGTCTATCTTGGGGGGGGGGGGGGGTGAGTTCACCCATCCAGCAACACCGCACAGCCTGCTGCGCATTGAAATATGCGCGAAGCAGTTGACACACCGGCTGCCAGTTTTGGTCAGCTGGTTGCTTGTTCGGTGCCTCTTTGGAACTGCTTTAGAGGGGAGAACGTGGTTCTTCCCGGGGGACGATCGCTCCCCTATACAATAACGTCCTGACACAAAGGGGGAAATAGCATACCTATACATCGCACCCCGTACAGAGTACAAGGTACCAGGTATGAATTAGCCATACCACTCACGTAATCTTGGTGCTTTGTCTGCAGATGAGCGTTGTATCATTCCGAACAAAGGTCTGAACAGGTACAAACACGGATGGATGTCCTCCCCCCCCCCCGTCCTAGTGGCAAAGGGAGCGGGGGGGGGGGCTTACCACAAGACGGGGGGACCTACCCCCATTGCGACAACCCCCCCCATGCCACAAGGGGGGGACCCCCCCCCCCTTGCCACAGAGAAGGGGGCCTCTTCCTTGCCACAGGATGGGGGACTCCGCCTCCTTGCCACGAAGTCGGGGACCCCACCCCCCTTGCCACAAGGACGGGGGGTCTCTCCTCTTGCCACAAAGTCGGTGACCACCCCCGTTGTCATGAGGAGGGGGACTTCCCCCTTGCCACAAGGGGGGGGGCTCCTCCCCCTAACCCCAAGGCGGGGGGAGCCCCTCCTGTGTCAAAAGGTGGGGGACCCCCGCCATTGCCACAAGGGGTTGGACCCCTCCCCTTGCCATAAGGTGGGGGCCGCTCCCTTGCCAGGGCGTGGGGATCCCCTTTCCCTTGCCACAAGGTGGAGGACCCCCCCCGTTGCCATAAGGTGGGGGGGACTCCGCCCCCTTGCCATAAGGGCGGGGGGGGCTATGTTATAGAGTGCTCTACGTAGATGAAAACACTAAAGTCGATGTGAAGTCATGTCATAGTCGTCTGATAGCCCATAGGACATGTCACGTCAAGGCCATCATCAAAGTCGGCCAAATAATGCAGGTGGCGGTGATGCTCTTAAGCCGGACATCATCACACGGGTTCGTCATCAACATCAACATCATCAACGGTCTCAGTTCTTTAGTTCCACAGAGTACGAGTATGACATTCCCTGCCCTGTCCCTGAGCTGCGAGTCAACGGAGAAATGAATACAAGTTACCATGTACTATATTAAGGAAACAGCTATATATTAACACCGAGCGCCGTCTACCCATACGTCCCCACGGGACCCATATTTTATGAAACTATTTTTAAAATACATTAGCTGTGAGTCGACCCATATTTGTAAAAAAAAAACACATACCAGGTATGAAACAAGGCGTCCTCGGCAGGACCTCTATTGTTATCGTCATCATTTGTCGACTTTTTGGTGTTTCTACTCGATGACGATAATTGGCGCTATCGTTATCGTTATCGTTATCGTTATCGTTATCGTTGTCGTTATCGTTGCCGTTCTCGTTCTCGTTGTCGTTACCGTTATTGTTGTCGTTATCGCTATCGAAGGTTTTCGAGCCTGTCTCAGCGAATGTTTTTCGTTTGGATATCCACCATCTCTACAGCACTACAAATACCAGGTTCTGCTGTAATAATTATTCGATGTAATACATAAACATTGATTTCCATGTCACCTAATACGTTAATATCTTCATCAGGGTTCATTGAAAACTTACTATTATAAAAACGGGCGATCGATGTATTACGCAGCTTGCAAAGATGAGTATCGACCCTAAGTTTGTCGAACTCACAGCTGACGTTGTAAAAAGTTGACATGATTTTATGATGACGTTTTTCCACTTTTTATACAAACGTTGATGAAGTCACCTGAGTTATACCCGGGTGTCGCATATCTAGAATCGAGTACCAGGTACTAGTACTGGTATTAAATATCGAGAATCGAGTATCGGCTGGTTTGAATGTTTAAATGTTTCCTAAACTTCCAATTTTGAACCAGGTTGTTCCAAAAAAAAAAAATACCACGACATGCTTTTTTTTTCACACACTTACTTTTCAGCTTCTGGACAAGCCATGGTCACAGGAAGCTGTACAGAGGTTCTTCGAGGATTACGTTAGCCAACTCGAAGGGCGTCTCCGAGAAGGTGATCCTAACCCTAACCCTAACCCTAAGGGCGTCTCCGAGAAGGGAATGGACGTGGAAGGGAAGAGGACGTTTAACTTGCAGTACATCAAGGACGAGGAAGGTCGATTGCTGCGGGATAATGCCGGTGTCGTCCCTTCGCCCCCCAGGTTCTCGCCTTCGATTTTTATCGCGCATAGGTTCAGCAATCCCACTGCTCGTCGATTTTTCATCGAGTGTTGCTAACTCACGCTCTCGCGCTAACTGCCCTATACCAGGCTCGAGGATAACCTGATACGCCACCGGGGCGACCGGTTCTATACCCTCACCGTCCTGCCTTCTTCCAGCTCCCTCCGCAGACCGCGGCACTCCAGAGCAGCCGCCAAGCCCTTCTTCATCGAGGAGCGGCGTCCCGCACGCTGCGCACACCAAGCTCCCGGGGTCGTTGCGCAACGTGCAGACACTGCAGCACTCCGGTTGCACTCGCTCTCCGACTCGATCTCGCACTCGCACGTCCGACTGAACGGGGGCGGAGGGCGAAAATAAGGGTGCGCGACATACCGGGCATCTGGTCATCCTCGGGTCTGGAATCAGGACCGTACAGAGCGGGCATTGGCTCGCGAAAGGCAAGCTTTCCAGAGCTGGTGTTTCTTCTGCTGAGGATGGTGATAGACTTTCGGTGGTGGGTAGTCTTCTGCCGCCTTGGGATGGCAGGCAGTGACCTGGGTGGGGTGGTGGTGGTGGTGACAGCAGTGTAGCCGCGACGAGAGGGTTGAGACACAGCGCACACGCAGAGGGTGCAGGCAGCAAGGGTGTTCCTCCGTGTGCGGCGATCGGGTTGTTGAACGTGCACTGGCTGCACACCAGGTGTTCAGGAAACACCCCAGCTGCTGGCGAGGCACCCGTTGCGGGAGACGCTGCTTCGTCGATTGTAATCACGGCAGCAGCAGCGGCAGCACCACCAAAGGCAGCGGCACCACCAGCACCACCAGAACCACCAGCACCAGCACCAACACCAGCAGCGCCAGTACCAGCACAAGCAGCGTCGGCTGCAGCAGCGGCAGCAGCAGCGGCAGCAGCGGCAGCAGCAGTAGCGGTGTCAGCTGACCCTATATCGATAGTAGTTCCATCCCATTCAAGTTTGAAATGCTTGGTGTCATCACCGGGGCATTGATGTGGTGTCCTTGGCGGCGATCGTCCTCGTCCGTGGTGCGTGTTCCTGTGGTCTCCTCCATGGTGACGCGACGTCATCCAGAGGCGATGCCCCCCCCAAACCCTCTCAGTACAACGTACGGCAAACAACTGTAGTACACTGGGCTACAGGAGAGCACCATCCAGCACGAAGCACGAAGCAGCCTCTCAGAAAAATGCGGCGCGATTAATTGACTCTGAAAATTGCGGCGTAATTATTTTCGTTTCATGCTGAAACCGTCATCTAGTCATCGGGCTCACGGGCTCGCGGGGTTGCGCGGTCGCCGGTCGCGTGGGGTTGCGTGGGCTCAAGCAGCAATCAGAGCTGCTCTTGGCGACGCGATAGCGAGACACTTGGAGGCGGGCACGGCCGCCTCCTAGCTAGGGAGCGGTACGCGACGAGCGTAGTATCCAGGTTCGAAAGCAAGGATAATTGGTCAAACTACCAATAGTTCGTTTGCTCATACTGATAATTGTCAGAAAAATGACATCGACCATGACAGCGGTGGCGCAAAAAGCCACGAAGCACCCTTGTGGTCGTCGAAACACGTTGATACACTCGTACGTGAGACATGGGCTAGGGTTCTCGACGGCCGAGTGGGAGGAGAGTCTTACGGTCAAGTTCAGAAACTTGCCATCGCGTGAAAGACGTTTGTACACGCTGTCCCTGGGCTATGGTCTTCGCGACAACAACAGCAGCAAGAATATGAGAGTATCCCCCTACATTAGCACCAACAACACCACCAACAACAACGTCAAGAAGAGAAGGAGGCCGGCGGAGATGACGCGGGCCAACGCCGGTACCTTGATGGCGAGGTTTCACGAAATGCTCCTGCATGGAGGGAGGACCGTGGAGGGCATTTTTAAGGCGCTCGGGATCGAAGCAAGGTGTGGCCCCCCAACCTGCCCCATTTGTGCAAACTTGTAGAGTAGGAGCACAATGTCGAGAATTATGCATGTGGACTAGGCTGTACGAGCGCGTAGTCTTGAATAGATGACGGCGTCATTTGTTAGTATAATGGTCGCGCTCGACAGCTCTGCAGTGCCTACTCGTAAGGACTTGGGCAGTTGAGATAAAACGCAGCAAGCAAAGACAGTACATATTGGCGCCGTTTTCCATCTACACGTTGGCTGTTTACCGACAGCTTCTGACTGCCGGAGGCGAACACCTTGCCGATTGGCACAATATCGTGCCTGGTACCTCTTATCGACTCAGTAGCTTTACCCGTATCATGCATGCATGTGTCTTACGTGGAAGGAACAATACCGGTGCTACGCCATTTACGGGACGCCCCCTAAATTTAGCATCAACTATAGTCTAATCGGTCGCGGTTGATTGTGGATTCGCTTCATATCGACGACAACCCATGCTACTGCCCAACAACTTTTTACGTCCTCAGTTACGTGGACATTCGGCAGTATATCATGGCGTTGGAGCACATATCTGCACGTGAGGGCACCGGTATCCCGACCGGTGCTGCAGAACAAGCGCTGGCATTCCTTCATCGACACGGAGAGGAGGTATGGCCTTTCTTAACTCGACGTCTCGCCAGCTCCGAACAGAAGCAAAGCGACGACGCTGCCGAGGCACCGCAGACCCTAGCACGCTATTCAGAAGAGATCCCTTCAGCTAGCAACGACAACGGGGTGCGGGACAAGGGTGGGGTCATAACGCAGCACAAGCGAGATGGAGGACACAACAAGTCACGTTCTGCTATCAGTGGTGACGGAGAGTCGTACTCCCTCGATCAAGTGTCTGCAGCGCTCGAAGCTTTCGGTCGGGAGGGTCAAAGTCGCGGGGGCGCCGTGGTCGAGCCAGATTTTCGAGATCTGATTAACTACTTGTACCTCGGGGGCCAGACAAAGGTGTGATAGCGTGGCGAAACAAAGTGTAGCTCAAAAGCAGGGAGTGTACCTTCGCAGTTTGGTTAATGATGCAGTGCAAGACTGCCCTTCGATCGTAATGACGCAACAGGAGGACGTCCTTAGTCAACCCATGCAAGCCCATGCAAACTGCGGGTACGCTAAATGCCCTTGAAGTGAAGAGAAAACACTATCTAAGTATTATTGTTCGCAAGTTGCGGCTTGCCAGGTATCTGTCTGTAAAGTGTTGTCATATCGAGTAAGAGTGAAATCCTAGTAACGCAGGTGCCTCATCTGCTTCAGCTGTATGCAGCTTCGGCTTTTTAACCAATCCGACCAACCAGCCCATCCGACATTTCCCGTACTGATACACTTTCGCTTTGGGATGATTTTGTTCCCATGACATGTACGGCTTCAACGCTAAAATGGCCTCACGAAAAGTCTAGATAATCTCCGTCGATGGAAAACGGAATCCTCCGCTTGGCCCTGACATTCCCATCCGAACTACCGACGTGCATTGCGTGTCAAACCTGGTGCGATTCGACAAACAGTTAGTGGGAACCCTGAACCCTTAGCGCACTAGAAACGAAGGCACGTATATACAGGGAGAGAGAACGGGCGAAATTTGATATCACGGGTTGTCAAGACGGAGGGAGGTCCAACGGATAGTTTGAAATCAAATATCGCATTTTTCGGATAGTTACAAGGTGGGCAAAATCACAAGTTGAACACAAAACACTATACACCGACCTTAGCTGCGCCCGAAACGCATGTGACGTCCGCCAGATTACCATCGCAGGACTCAAGGCAATTGCTGAAAAGTATGGACGGTGGGCAGTTCAGCGGGATCGGAGGGAGGCGCGGGCGGCGAAGGCCAAGCTTGCAGAAGCAACAACCAGGTAAGCCCAGATAAATCGGCGCGTGCGTACACACAGCAACCACCTTTAATGTTTTCACACCTCGGACAGATCACGATCTAGATCATACAGATCGTATAGATCATACAGACAATATATATATCATATAGATCATATACAATAGACCCGACAGCGTTGTGAGATATTGTGCGGGATCTGTATCTATCGCGTACAGATCTACCCCAGGAAACATGTGCTGGATCACGCAGATTGTACGGCTCTCGGTACTATGAGCTAGACCATACAGATCTTCCCTGAATATCTATATCATCAAGTGAGGATTGGCCATCTGTCCGACGTGGGCAGGCTTTTGATTCGCCCGCAAGCACGCCCGATCTGTCTACTCGAAACATCTGTCGAACAGCGTTGTTAAAATTCCAATTTAATCGTTGTTCGTTTAGGCTTTCACTGCCTTAGACCGCGATCATAATGGCTTTTCCTAGGAGGTATTTTATCGCCTCCAGAGTTTACTGGAGCCTGTTCTGCGACCACGGACTAAACCATGGCAATGAAGGCGGAACGCGTGCCACGTGAAGGGTAGCACCGTAGGTTTCTGAGGTCGACCGCTTTAGGAGCCCGATACCGACCGTGAAGAGACTGTGAAGGGACTGTAAAGAGACTGTGAAGATACTGTGAAGATACTGTGAAGATACTGTGAAGATACTGTGAAGATACTGTGAAGATACTGTGAAGATACTGTGAAGATACCGTGAAGATACTGTGAAAATACTGCGAAGATAGTGTGAAAAAACATTGTACAACCCAATACTCAACCTCATGCATGGCCTAGGCGTGTCACGGAAAATATCGCCAAATCACAAATAACACAACTAACACGGTAACGAGATTGGTCAGTTCCTCGATGATTGATTACTATCTCAGTTCCTCGATTGATTACTATCAGTGCCATGCCGTCACTCGTACGCTTATCGTTGCAAGCGTCTGAACGAGTTCATTCGAGAACAACAGCGATGCTTGGAGTGTGACATGCTCAACGTCCCTGAGGCCCATTCCCGTCTCAAGGACTCGGGCTCAGCAAGCCTAACGTGTGGACAGCCCCCCCCCCACCAGTCGCAATCTCCAGAATTTCACCACAACTCCAAGGCACGTTGTCAAGCTGAAAAGCAGCACAGCAGCGCCAGCTCGACCTTACACCCTGCGTAAGTTATGCACTTGTGACCACGAGTTTGATGTTGAGAACGAGTCCACCACGGATGCCATGGCTCCCCGCGTTGACACGATGGGGTTTTGTCTGCTCTTGCAACCGTAACTGCCGCACGATGAAGTCGCTGTATCGGGTGTGCCCGCCGTTACTTGCCCCCCAGTCTTTATGACCACCGTTTCTTATCCCTCTACGAGCACAAATTTCTTGTCCCACAACAACTTATGCGTACGGCACGACAAATGCTTCAAACTCCGACAGTGCAATGCGTCCTAACCGCAAGGCCTTTTCTCTCGCCGCCCTGCATGCAGCGCGGCAGCCGGCAAGGCCTTCGTATTGACCGAAGAGCAGCTTGATGCCGCCGTCGATTTTCTCGACCCCAACAAGGACGGAAGTGTGAGTACGTACGTAAGCAGCGCTGATTCTCTGAGTTTTGTTCACTATGGGACGAGAGCACCGCGCTATTTCTGTCAACACCCGAACGTACGTGTGTAGGGAGTCGTTTCTTACTCGCGTAGAGGTGGTCGCGACGGCATGTAATTTCGCGCCCGGCTTTGGAAGTGTACGATCGATTGCAACTTCCGTAACTGCAGTCACCCCTTGCAGTCACCACCAGTTCGTGCTTGTCTCGCTCCCTCCTTTGGGTGTGATGTCGCCGGGTCTATGCTCGAACGCGTCGTCGCGTACCTCTGCATGTAGTGCTCGGATATACCTGTGAGCACTACATAATCCTGCCCCACCCAACGAGTTAAGCGCTCGACAATAATCTCAACCAAACCCTTGGCTGGCGGTCTCCCTCCGTCCCCGCCCTCCCAGATTGACCCTAATGAGCTAATGCAAGCTTTGAAGCAAGAGCGTACTGCCAAGGCCATTCTCAACAAAGACAGCGTCGATCGGGGGCGGAAGCAAAGAAACAAAAATGCTAACATCGGCAGTAGCGGCGTTGAAGGAAAACAAGCTTTCGACGCGCGGTCATCAGAAAGCTCTCTTTCTCCACGAGAAGCTGGACAGCCGGCGGATACAACACCGGAAGCAAAAGAAGCCGCAGTGGTGGGCGCGGGGAAACCCTTGCTCAAGGAAGAGCGGCCGCTTTTTGAGCCGGGGGAGGTGGAATCCTTAACGGCGTACTTGGTGGAAAGCCAGCAGGCGGCTTCTCTGATTAACGTGGCGGACATTCAGCACGGTGAGTCGTACAAAAAAAACCCTATCTAGTGCTCCGTCTCGAACAGGGACGCGTTGGGCGATGGGGGTAGCTCTTTTTTGTTGCCCAAAACATTTCAGTCTCGTCACCTGCAGTAAGGACAACTAAACAAGTACCCAATACGGTCGGAATATTAGTGTTTTTACTTTGGGCAGAGTAGTTTGGAGTATAACTCAACCACGGGGTTTTCCATCGTTTTTTTAACGCTTTTTTGTACGTTTGAAGATTGGTTTTTGGATCGGCTGAGGTAGAGCGCTTTTCAAAAGCCTCTGAGAATACAGGTGCCACGCCTACAGCACTATAATAGTGCTTCTATTAGTACTACTTGGTAATAGTACTACTGTTAGTGCTAATGCTACAGGGGTGTGTGTGAAACGATCAAATACATAAGAGAGGGGAGGAGATGATCAGGTACTTGGTTGAAAAAAATCGCATTCCGGTAAAAAAGCGCGGCCGAGGTATCCATACCACGCAGCTCGCAAAGGTGAGTATCGACCACTCAATCGATCGAGCTCACATCCATAATGTGCTTTAAAACCCATATATAAAACGGCATCCCTGTGGGGGCGAAACGGTGCCCGGTGCGTGCATGTCCCTCGCAGAATGAGATTGGCCAGGATTTACAACGCGTTGGCAAGCAGGATGGTTTCCAAGCCTATTTTTAGAGTTAAACCCACGTTTTTGGATACAAACTACTTGGACCTAGTGTGAGTTAATGTTTTCAGCGGTAAAAGCATTCGAAGTTGAATGTATCGCCCGAGTTCGGGCACTTCGTTCGAGAGCTTCCAAAGTCGAGCCCACGGCTGGTCTATTTTTCTTATTTTTTCTTGTAATGCCGGTGCCGTCTTTCAAAAATTGAAAATATCGTACCATGTATCTGCTGTTCCAGGTACCTGCCAAGAGCTTGATGAGTTCTGAATACATCGTGTCAGTACGAACGGCGTCCTCGAGAACCGCTCCCGTTACAAGTCATTCGAAATTTCGAATACAGACATTTGGGTGATTTGCCCATTTTGGGAGTTAAGATAGGAAATGTGTCGAACAGCAATGACGATTAAAAAAGCGTCGACCATACCAAGCAGCACGGGCTGCTGACGCAGGGTGTTATGGATGGAGTACCCGGGGATACACGGCACGCGCGCGGCATCACACATAACTACTTGTACGGCGCGCTTCCACGTTAGAGGACCACCCTTGTAATTTTGTGCTGTCCTGTATCTGGGTCCCCAAGGGGTTTAAAATGGTATCGTGTTGGGTTGCTGCGCAGGCTTGAGGGGCGCGAGAAGGGCAGACGCACAGACGGAAGCACGCAACGTCTACCGGAGAACGGCTCAAAGGCTAGCAACGGAACTGCGCGCGGCGGGTGTGGAGTTGGAGTCGAATCAGGGGTGGGAAAGGTGAGGAGCAACTAAAGTTCAAAGAAAATCGCCAAAAGTGTAACGCTGGGGAGTGGTTTGACAAGCAATGCAGGAGGTAAAGGGGCTAACGACGTTCTGGCGCCGTTCATGTTACGGGCTGGGGGTTTGACAGGGAGTGGTGATAGCAGTGCCTGCGCATGCGGAGTCGTTGATTTTGTTCGGGAGCTCCTGGTCGGGAGGTGTCCACCCTCTCTTCTTGTTCGACTGTGCCTTCGCCAAACATGCCTATCATAGGTCACGTTCGTTGTGCGCGCCTACTACAGTACCCTATCCCTTCCCACCCGAGTCGCGTAGTTACATGATACCCTCCGCAGTTACCCGATACCCTCCGTAGTTACCCGATACCCTCCGTAGTTACCTAATACCCTCCGTTGTTACCCCATACCCTCTGTAGTTACCCGATACCCTCCGTATTACCCGATACCCTCCGTAGTTACATGATACCCTCCGCACTTACCCGATACCTTCCGTAGTTACCCAGTACCCTCCGTAGTTACCCATACCCTCCGTCGTTACCCAATAACCCTCTGTAGTTACCCGATGCCCTCCGTATTACCCGATACCCTCCGTAGTTACATGATACCCTCCGCAGTTACCCGATACCTTCCGTAGTTACCCGATACCTTCCGTAGTTACCCGATACCCTCCGTAGTTGCCCAATACCCTCCGTGGTTACCCGATACCCTCTGTAGTTACCCGATACCCTCCGTATTACCCGATACCCTCCGTAGTTGCCCAATACCCTCCGTGGTTACCCGATACCTGCCGTAGACACCCGATACGCTCCGTAGTTACACCTCCGGAGTTACCCGACACCCTTCATAGTTACCCCCAAACTCTCCGTTCGCCTCCACCCGCCTGCCAAGGTGGTTCGATACGTGCGAGTTAGGCCTGCGTGCTGGAGGCCCAGCGGGAGCGGAGCGGCTGGTGGGTAGGAATGAGCTGAGACGAGGGCTGAGAGCTTTATCCGCAGCAACCAGGTCCAACGCGGGGATTAGCGAAGGAGGTAGAGAGGGAACCCCGACCAGGCCGCTCCAAGGAGACGATTGGACCGAGCACGACATTGACAAGTTGTTCTACGGGCTCGATATGCTAAGCAGCGGAGAACCAGTGAACGTCATTTTGGATGTCGGGGATGAGGAGTTGGCGAGCAGAGGAAACGCCGAGCTCACCGACAAGGTGTTTCGGGAGAAGATGATGCTGGTCATAGTCGATGGAGGGACAAAAGTAGATCGAGATTTAGCCACCAGCAAATCGATGCTCCCCTTGTTCGAAAGGCTCCAGGTGAGGATGGAAGCACGAGCGGGCACAGGCGCGGGCATGCGACCGGTAGCATTCCGATCGGCCTGTTTTTTCTGCGTTGCTGGGTTATGACCCGCGTTTTTCTGCGAGTCCTCGCCGCTTGCTGATCGTGTTTCTGAGCGTATAGAACTACGACTGTGTGTCGGTATGTGCGTTCTTTCGTTGTGGTCGCCCTTTGTCTCCCCCCCCCACGTAAATATGGCATTTAGTTTGCCACCTGGTTGTGATCGCTCGGTTGACAATCGAGACAGCACAATTACCCAATAAACTCCCCCTACTACAAGATTGTACGTAGTTCACTATATATGCCGAGCAGCTTCGTCGTTTCGCAATTCCAACTGCTTATCGAATGTATGTATACTAACTGTGGCATACTCTGAAGCACCAGGCAAGGCGCCTGCATAACCACGCGGGTTCGGCGAGGCCTCCTGTAAATAGATGCGGCAAGCAGTCCGGAACCATCGGCTAACGACACAGCACGTAGCCCGACGCGACCCTTTCCGATCTTGAAAGAAACGCAGTTCTCGAAATTTTAACAAACAAAATTATTTCCGACTAGACTATGCTAGTTGTGGGTATACAACCTGTTACAGGCTATCTTGATGTGCGTATCAAATCAAGTAACCCACTTTGCTGATGTGCGCTTACTCTGTTCATTGCCTCACCACCACCTCCGGTGTTCCCTGCCGTATGGCCATGAAGTCGTACATGAAGGAAAAAGGAATGCGCATGGGCCAGCTTTTTGAGCTCATGGTAGCATGGGCGAGAGACGCCCCTGAGGAAGACTTACTGTCGCCAACGACTCAAGGTAAGCAAGCGGTTGCGTAGTTTTGACTTTTGAATGTTTAAAGCAAAAGCGCCTTAAGCGGCATCGCGCTGCTGCATGCGCGCGCTGGGGATATAAACCTTGAGGTCCACCCGTATCTAGGTGATGCGCGGTCTGAGCCTCGACATACATAATTTTTTCACACGCTTGGTTACATTTGCCTCTGCCAAGCAAGTTTTCTGTGTATGCTGGAGAGGAAACTTGGCAGTGAATCAACGCAAGCCACGAGGTATTACGCTATAGCTACTATGCGTAGCTCTAGATTACACTTGGAACTTTATTCTTGGCCATTGCAAAAGTGGTCCCACTCCTAACTTCAAGTAGCTTACCTCTCAAAAGAAACTGGTCTGAATACGAGACGGAACCCGCAGTTTTGGTCCAGCCGATTTCTCCCGAGGACCAGCCTTTCCCCGGGGTTCTTACCATCTGTCTTACACCTATCGTGGGGCGTTCCTGACAGTGCTGGTATGTGCCAGCCCAATATACCGGCACTATTCAGGGCATCGGCACTACTGGGAAAAGGGTTGTTGTATAGAGTTTCAGTCATACCAAGGGATTTGATTAGCATGATAGAGGGCAGTGGCACTATTCTACCGGCACCATTGGGACGCCCCCCTCTCTGTGTATCCCCTGAAAACGCACCCACAACGACCCCACTGCACGCCGCGATTCTCGCGCCGCGACCCGACCGCCGCAAAAATGTCACGTCTCTTCAGGAGGAAACCCGCTCGTGGTGTCACCCGCGACGTCGCCAAAGAGGGGCGATGAGTCTCGCGTGCCGCCGGCCGCCTTTCGCGCGGTTTTACTCTCGCTGCGGACGGGGGGGTTGACGGGGGCCGAGAGGGCGAGGGTTAAGGCGGACGAAAAGTCAGACAAAAAAGCCAAGGAAGACAAGAAAGCCGCCCAAGACATGGCCGAGGAGGTGAGAAAATAAAGAAGGCAGATAACGGATGAGGTAGGAATGAAGCAGGAGGATAGCCGACGAGGTAGGAATAAGGGAGAAGGATGACCGATGAGTTGGGAAAGAAAGGAGGGGGCGCGATGCTCTACATGTGCTCTCTCGCGTTTTGGGGAGCAAGAGGTTTGGCTGTGCAGCCTGGTCGGAAAGGGGGGGGGGGGGGGGGGGTTCTCACTTTTTTTTTCGACGAACGTCGCTGGTTTAGAGAGTCTCTAGTTTGTCTCACCGCCGTCAGCACTCATGGAGCACGAAACCCTTGTAAGAGTAGACGTGGCTCGCTCTAGTTTTTGCGCGGAACGCCTTTTGGTAAGGGTCATGTGCAAAAGCTTCCCCTCTGTTGTTTCATCGCTTTGACACACATGCACCTTGTTTGCTGTAATCGCCACCCCTCCCCCCCAGGGAGAACCAAGTGTTACGCCTAGCCTAGACCCACAGGTGTTTCACCACGCTTGCGGCCATGCGGGGGCTGGTTGACGTATCTAATGCCGTGGAAGTGGTCGTCTGGTGGAAACCGTGGCCTTGCTTATTGTGTACATCTAACTATTTAATCATCAAGAGGTAGCCTGAAAACGTGTCTCGCCAACCAAGTCGAAATTCGCTTAAACGTTTCAATTGTTTGTTGCTCAGTATTACCGTTGACACCTAACCGTGTGCTGCATGAGAGTCACAGCATATTTGTAGATCACTCTCAAATACGCGTGGAAAGAGGGCGAAAAACAAGCGAAACCAAAACAGAGAGCTTATGCACAAAGTACTAAACTGAAGTATGTTATCGCGCTATCTGTAGGAAATGCTGGCAAGGCGCATGCTATCAGATCCAAGCCAAACCATTACAACCGTATGTCTCTTGCGGCTTCGCCCTGCGCAGGCGGCCAGGCGGATGGAGATAGCCGAACAGTCCGGCGCGACTGCCGTGCTGTCGTTGCTGCGGGAAAGCATCGCGTCAAAGTCCATCAGAGTGACCGAGCTCTTCAACGCGATGGATACCTCCAAGGACGGGTTGATATCTAGGTAAGACCGTGTAGGCACCCGTCTACCCTTCTGAAAAAAACCCTGGCAATTTTCAGCATAACCATCTTCGCGGAAAACGTTTCGGCAGGTTCAACTTGTCCATCCTTGAATGTTCTTTTGGGAGGCTTTACACGACCCTCGCTGGTGTTAGATGCCCGCCTCGGCTCGGATGGTATTCTTACTCTTGCGCCACTCGGTAAAGTTCATCACTAGAAAAACTCGGTCCATATGCGTGCGATTACGTGCGCCCTTTCTTTTTTTGCCTGTTCTTCCCTCGAACTCACCCCATCGCCGTTGGTCTGTGTTAATTTAATAAGTAAAGAAGTGGTCGTATGTGCCAGCCGTAAATACCAGCACTGCAAACGGCAACCGGCACTACGCCGCATACTGCCACTTGTGGTTGTTCCCATATGTGCCAAACTATTTCCCAGGCACTTTAACGGGCAGCCGGCACTACTCAACGGGCACCACAGAGGAACTACTACTGCATCTTGAACAGGGGAAGGCTTAAAGTCCCGTCGATTTCAGTTGTCTCAGCGAACCTCATAAACACATCTCTTGATGAAACTCCAAGAAACTTGAGGTCCAAGAACCCGACACGTAAGCGGACACACGAAAAAAATGATATGCCGATCCCTGGTCTCTCGTCGTTCCAAGTGCAGCACACACATATTTCTATGTTCCAGTCCTACAGTGCATATGGTTCCATCCCATCTCCTGTCTTCGCACTTTTCATAAGTCAAATCAGGGCAACATAGAACCCCTCCCCGTCCCGTCCCGTCCCCCCGGACTACTGTGCTTGCCATCGAGTTTGTCAGAAAGAGCTCACTGTCCCTTCGCTGCTGACCTCTATTGCTTGGACGAACCTCGTGAACGAATGAATTTCTTGAACAGGGAAGAACTTAAAGAAGGCCTCGAAGTTATCGCGAAAGCTGCCGCAGGAAAGTCGTTGTCGTTTGAGCAGGCACGTAAGGAGTGCCGCAAGCGAAGAAAACTGGCAGCTGCCCTTGCGAGAGAAGAAGAAGAAAAGTAAGAAGTTCCTGAGCAACGTACACAGCTACGTTCACGTAAATATTTTGCAGTTGTCGTCGAGTTTCTCTTTTCCACCATTGGGGGGCCTTTTTAGTCTTTTCTTTGTGGCCACCGCCTAGATTCCGAGGAAATGGGCTAATGTAGGAATCTCACCGTGTCTGCCACCCGAGGGGGTTGGTACGAAGGAAGTGTGGCGTTGTTGACACATGCCACGGTGGTAGGGGTACACCAACTTTTTTTTGCTTCCGAGAGGCTCTTAACCAGGTCAGGAACTCTACACCTCACCCAAAAAAACTGATTTTTGATAGATGGCAAAATTCAAACCTACGAATGAAAATAAACAAAACCCATGACCTTTGTAGGTATACAACAAAAAAAAATCCGTTCGCAAAAACAGCAAAAGTATTCGAACATTCCCACGATTTTGGGTTAAGGGGGCCTCCCGTCTTTTCACAAAATAGGCTTCAGCCGATAAGCGCAACCTCTATCGTTGCATGCGCCTGACACTGCTGGCGCTTCCCATGGGCACCACTCTAGACTGAAACATAAGGATCGTCCGGTATTCCGTACCAAGTTACCTAGTCTTCCGTCCAGAGAGGTATGTGTTTGCCGCTCCCCCCTCGGGGCGAACGTCATTGGTAACGCGCACCCCTCGCGCAACGGGATGCGATCGAAACAGGCGAGGGTCGTCAAAACTGCGCGCGCGGATCATGGCCGCCGACGGTTCCGGCGCCACGAAAGTCCTGAGGAGGATCAACGAACACCTTGTTCGGACGGGGCTTAAGGTGGGCCCCTAGGTAGTGCTGGTTGCCGTCATAGTGCAGGTTTCCCTTTCTAGTGCCTATGAGATTGCTTGGCACAAGTGAAGACAACCAGCAGTGGTGGCAGTATGCGGACTGGCACCGGTTGCCGCTTTAGTAGGGGTATTTTTTTTTCCGGCTTGCGCACTCCAGCACTATAGAGGGACCACCAATGCAACGCGCAAAAACTTGCTAGACATCGGATATACTTTTGCACGGCGGTGGTGACAAAAAAAACACGAACGTAGGAGAGAAGGGGAGGAGGATCAGATACCTGCTTGAACAAATTATACAATGATAGTCCGGCAATTAAAGGAAGTCAAGTTCCACGCTGGAAGCAAGCGCATACGTCGATACGGGATCAACCTGGTTTTGGATCTTGCGACCGTTAGGTGTTCGAACATCATAATAGAAGGTGTGAGTCAACGGACTGTACATTTGTTTGAGAGCAAGGTAGCGCCTTGTCACCCACCGCTGCAGAGCATGGCAAAGCAGCCGTTTCGTGAGCCCCGCCACAATTATCCAGAACATAATTTATAAGCTGCAACAGGTCAGCTAGAGTGCTGGAAGGAAGGACCTTCACGCGTTGCGTCGAGGTCGTGACGGTAGTCAAGAACGTTCCCTTGCGTTCAAAGGTTATCTCGAATCTGAATAAATCCCCGAGGCGTGGATGCATACCACCCAGAGCACAGATATTGCCCTCTCGGCGTAAGGGTCATTGGCGTGCAACGTCGCGAGATTTATTTCTCGCGTGCGTTTCGGCGCTGCGTCTTCCACGGGTGCGAGTGCTCTCAAAAAACAGCGTCATTACTATTAGCTTCGTCGTTATATGCGTACAGTATGTATCTCTTCCCCCCCGCCCGACAGGGTGCTTGCGCGATACCAAACTTGGGCAGGTAGAAAAACATACCAGTTACAAAACTAACGAACACCATAGCTTACCCAGCCCACGAAAATATAGAGAAAGTTATGTAGGTAAAAAGGGCCAAAATGGCGATTCTAACCTATTTTTTCTTTGGATGGGCTGGCCTTGGATTAGGGCGTTCGTTAGTGTCATATTTTTTTAACGGAAACTTTTGCTCGTATCTTGTAAACACCCTAACGACGCCTTCCTATCTATTTTTGTTCACGTCTGTAGCTCCACAAACCCCAGATTCCCTCCATTCAACGCTCCCCCTCCATCGCTGCACCTTCTTCACAGAGTCGTTTTCTTACGCAATATTTGTACATGTTTTTCTTTTTGAAAACAATAAAATGAAAAATGGCGTGCCAGGTGATGGACAGCTTCAACTCGTTCACATTGCGGGACAGCCTGAACCTGACCATGGCAGAGTTCGAGGTGGCTGTCAGTCTCATCGACGGCCTCGACCTCACAAGAAGGGAGGTGAGTTAGCACGTTAGCACGATCAATCGGCTTCGTCGACCGACAGGTACTTATTTTTCGTTTTTTTGTTCCTGCCTGTTTTGGTCACCGACACTATCTGTCGTCTGCGGTGGTCGGTATCCATGCCCTCTTTGGCATCTGGTGGTGGGCGTCGGCCGTGCCGTCTTCGGCATGCTGGAGATAGCCCTCGTGCTCATCATGCGCTTCGATGCGTTGGCTTAGTTTTCGGCATTGCTCGCACTGCAGCTGCGCGTTGAAGCCTAGTCGAATATGTCACTTCCTGCGTATGTATTACGTGAACTTCGGGAGTGTCAGTGGGCGGACACAACTTGGGTGATATATACTCAAGGTTTCGTGTCCTACAACTAGCGGCTGAATGGAGTAGCGTAAGCCAAGGGTCGGCAGCCGTCACTACCCCTAGCACATTGTACGTAAACCATTCCACTGACGGGTCGCGGCTAGTTAAGCTCAAATCCTACGTAGTGGTGAGCCGCTATAAAAGCACTCAGGCGTTATTTTTAGTAGGAAGACACACATTCGCTCCAGTACGACGTAGCTTGCTCCACCAGCCGCCTTCTCAGCGACAGCGGGGTGCAAAGAAACTCATAAAAATATCTGGTTAAACCCGTTGTTACCCTACTCCTGCCGTAAAAAATACCCAACACACTAATTCCAAGTAATTCGTTCCCTAAAACATGGGGTGTCGTTCAAAAAATGTTATGTTAAGTCCGCCGGCTGCTTGCCATACTCAATACCGCGACTTTACGATCCCGATGGAGGATAATACCTCGGCTTTCTGGCACCACGCGCTCCGTGTGAGGTTCAACTTTTTTGTTTTGGTAGATGTACGACTTACGCTAACTATGATATACGTGTACATACCACTTGTAGTTTGCTTTTTTTTTCTTCGATATTCTTGCACTCGAGAACAACCGGAGTCTGTCCTGTGACCATGGACCTGGTTATGCGAGTGACTGTCAGGACAAAACCGCTGGTTGATATATATACGATCGTGCACAATCTACAATACTTCTACGAATATTTGCAGTCATCTGAACATAAGCTTATGTGGCGATCTAAAACACCTTGTCAATTTGCCGTCATGTGTGTAGCATAAGTTATGTGTCAATGTATAACACCTCATCTTTTTACGGGTCATGTGCCATAAGTTTATGTGGCAATTTACAACGCCTCAAACCTCTCTAGGACAACACACTGCACTATGATAGTATTATACGAAGTACTATTTATTATAGCACTATAGTATTATAGACGCGTACTACCATAGAGGTGGCACTATTAGGCTATATTTTTCACTGATATAGCACTATTAGGCTATATTTTCCACTGAGACAGCAATATTAGGGTATATTTTTCACTGCGATAGCAATATTAGGCTATATTTTCCACTGAGATAGCAATATTAGGCTATATTTTCCACTGAGATAGCAATATTAGGCTATATTTTCCACTGAGATAGCAATATTAGGCTATATTTTCCACTGAGATAGCACTATTAGGCTATATTTTCCACTGAGACAGCAATATTAGGGTATATTTTTCACTGCGATAGCAATATTAGGCTATATTTTCCACTGAGATAGCAATATTAGGCTATATTTTCCACTGAACGGCGGGGCTCATAACCTGAAACCGCCGGAATGTCGGTCTTTGTTTTGCAATATTAGTGTTTCATGCACCCTAATACACCGTAGACCTGACCTCATGTGTTCGGCTTGGTCATCGGGTTGCACTTTCAGCTTTTAGTCTAATAATAATGCAGTTTTTGTTTGATAATGTGTTGTGATATGGAGCTCTCCAAGAGGTTAAGAGCCTCAGAAGGCAAAAACAACGGTTGCTGCACCTCTATCCCCATTTTCCCTCTCGAGTCCACGCCACTCTTTAGCACTAGCGTCTTTGTGCCTCGCTTGATAACGAAGTGTAAAATGCTTTGCTGGCGTAGTGTAACAATCCCACGGCGAAGGACAGCTGGCAAGAACAAGGCTACGATCAGGGCGGATACACCCATTTTCACTACGTACGGAGCCTCAAAACTGGACGCTCAAATTGGACTCATTAAAAGTGCTTTGTTGGCGGATCGCTTAGGCTCTGTGCCTCACCCAAGTTGGACTTGAAAAACGACTTTGTTGCCGGAGCATTTGGGCTCTGTCCCCAAGCTCAAACTGGACTTAAGACGTTCTTTGTTGGTGAAGCGTTTAGGCTCTGTGCCTGACTCAAACTGGAGTTGTTGAAAGTACTGAGTTTTGGTGAAGCGTTTAGGCTCTGTGCCTAATTCAATCTAGAGTCAAAAGATACATTGTTGGCATAGCGTTTAGGCTTTGTTCCTCACGACCTTTTTTCCGAAAGAAAAATACTTGTTGGCGACGCGCTTAGGCTCTGTGCCTAGCTCGCACTGGGCTTATTAAAAAGTACTGTGGCTAAAAGATCTCATGGAAAAATAGTATGCATATCTCGCCAGTGGCCCCGAGCCGCTAATTTATTTTAAACAACCTTGCGTGACGAGAAGTGACCAGCACAACGCTACCGTACAGTGTAGCCTTTGGCCCTTATTCCAACACCTGGCAACCGGGACAGGTGCGAAGCGTATCGCGCTTTCTGGACAAGGACTCGAGCGGAGTCATCGACGTCACCGAGGTGGACAAAGCTATTCGCGAGTTCCGACAGCTCAGCCGCGACATGCCGTCCATCGGAACCGGCCCCATGACCGTCATCGACAGGTCGGAGATAGAGCGGCTCGCCAAACGCTCCTTCTCCGACATGCTAGCCTCGCGCAGTACAAACGACCACCGCGGGTCCGGAACCAAGCCCCGCGCGGGAGCTCAAAACGAAAACGCGCTGCAGAGCATTGGCGAGGAAAGTAGCCCGGGGTTAGCAGAGGAAACGGACGACGGTCAACCCCAGACAGGTGTAGACGCGACAACACCTCTTGATGGGACTCCGACGGAGGACGACGGGCCTCTGAAAAGCGATGATGGGGCTCACAGGGGGGATGACGGGGCACTACAAGAGGGTGTCGGTGCTCGGAAGGGAGATGACGAGGCTCAGAAAGAGGATAACGGGACTCGGAGAGGGGATGACGGGGCTCCAACAGGGGATGACGGGAGTCACAAAGGGGATGACGGGAGTCACAAAGGGGATGACGGGGCTCGGGAGGGGGGTGACGAGGCTCGAAGTCGGGATGGCGGGACGCGGAATAGGGATGACGGAGGTCGAAATCGGGATGATGGGACGCGGAATAGGGATGACGGGGGTCGAAAAGAAAACGGAGCGAGGCAAGGTGGAGGAGGGCGAGGGAAGGAGTCCGAGTCAGCGGAGACGGTAAGCGTGTCCGAAATTTTGGTGGCATTCGAGGAAGCATTTCGGCAGTTCAAGGCCAGTTCAATCAAGGAGGAACCAGCCGCCGCGAGGTGGTACCCCGTGGCTCAGCCGCCGACAGACGCGCACTACGAACAGGTAAGCTGCTGCTGTGGCTGCTGCAGCGGGGAGTGGGCGTGGTCTGTTTTAACCCATTTACTATGTACTACAAAAATGATTCCACACTCTTTTGGAGTAGTTTGTCCCCACAAAACGTGCGTGCCGCTCTAATGGGATTAACTGTGCTTTGATGCCCGTCCGGTCGTTTGTGGGCCGAACAATCGCCGGGCATATGGACGACCCTTTATTTAAAAGGCTTTTGGGTGGCATCAGGAATGTGTAGCGGGGACCCTTTCGTGCTCGTTTCTGTGCCAGTCCGCTCGCGTCGATCGTTCGCGAGATTTGCGTCCATTTGTCGACGCGCTTTCAGGCGTTATGATCAGTCCGCCCCCACGATCCTCCGGTGCCTGAGAGAACTGTCTCACATGCAAGCACACCAATCGTTCCAGTAGTAGGGCTGTTACCCCATGAGGAAAAAACGCCTGATTACTCTACAAGCATTAGATCTGCGCGGTGCGTACGTAGATGTAACGGTCGTTTTTTCTTACGTAGTTGTGTGACGGAGAAAAGGCCAACTAACTCACTTTTAGGCTGCCGTAACAGACACCTCGCGTCGAGCGATCATCGCGATAAGTTAGAAGCTCAAAACGCGCAGAATTCCGCCACTAACCGCAATATCTAGCGAACGAAGGACTTGTCGGCGGCATACTACTCGTGTTTTATAAGCATACTATTAATATTAGCATAGTTAGCCGGCTCATAGTCCTACAAAATCGAGAATCCTCAAAATACTTGGGGTTTGCAAGGAAGAAGCGTTCCCATGTAACATTTTTGGGTTGTTTTTTTTCAATTGTCGGCCGGGAAGGCGAGCGCGGACAAGGTGGCGGAGTGGCTTCGCAGCTCTAGAACCTTCGGTCGGGCGCCGACAGGCCGAGTGCCAGCATTGTCCGAGCAGATGACCGACCGCCAAAGGCTGGAAGCGGAGCTGAAAAACAAACTCCAGGTGAAGGCGTTGGTTGGACGCTGTTCTTTTAATCTATCCGCGTGAAAAAAACGGTGGCGGGGCCGGCGGTGGCGGTAGAACGCGAGAGCCGTTGCTGTCGGAGCCCAGTAGTTGCGCGTCAAGGGTCGCTTATTGTGACACAGCGAAAACAAAAGCGCAAAACACAGGCCTGTTTTCAGCACCCGATCGCGTGCCTGTGGACGGCACGAGTCTCGTCTGCCTATTTTGCAAGAGAAAAAAAAGTATCAGAAGCCAAGAGGCCCGCCCAAGACGGCAACTACACCTGGCACTAGTGCAGGAATCAAACACATGCTCGTAGCGAAGGTAGGATAAACGAAATCAACAACGCTCAACGTGTAAGAAAATGCGTAGTAAAACTAACGTAGGTGGAAAAAAGGCAAGGAAAAGCGCAAGGATATGAATTGCGCTTGTCGAATATCAAAACAACAGATCCAGCCGAAACATGATATCATCTTTCGGCGTTACCGCTCCACTTCAGGAAAAACGGCGCAGGGCGGCGGGTCAGCGCCACTGGGAAGAGTGGGTTGCCCGAAAAGCGCGTGGCGGTAAGGACGAGCGAAATACGAGCACCTTTGGTACCGACGACGGGGCTAATGTCGCTGGCGGCAAGAGTGGCAGGCGTGGCGACGCCGAGGCTGCGAGACGCAGGGAGCAGGAACGCGCGGACGCGGAACTCAGGAAAAGAGAGCAGGAAGAATCGTTCGCCGCGTGGGTGCGCGAGAAAGACAGGATTCTGCGCGCCAGGCGAAGAGAGGTGAGGTGCTCCCATCACAGCAATAATAGTGCAAATTCTAGCTATACAGCGCGGTCGTTTTTTCTCTTTTTAGGTGTAAATTGCAGCTGTACAACTATACCGGTTTTTACTAAAAAAAAGTCGGGTTTTTTGCCGTACAACGCAATCTGGTTTGAAAGAAAGTGTAAAATCTCTAGCTTTGCTACGTAATCTGTTCTTTGAAAAAAATAAGAGTACGTTCTAGCTGCGCACAGCGCCATCTGTTCTCTGAAAAAAACGGAGCAAGCTCTGGCTGTATGGTCTATACAACGCATTTATCTTATTTTATTACATATCTACAATATGCCGGTAGAAACCACTTTGGGCTCAAATATAAGGACCGTTTGGGCGTTCATGTGGATACCCCAATGCTGCTTATATTTACGGCCGATGTGGTATACATCTCCGTTCAGGAGCGCGCAAGATAAAAGAAAAAAAATCGAGACTTACGAGCGGTCTAATCGCCATGTCCCACCCATACTACATGCTGCATATTGTCCACTACACATACGATCAACGTGTAGCTAAGAGCGCTGCTTCGGCTTGCCACGCGGTGCTCGTAAGTCTGGGGACCCACTGCATCTACGAAATGATCACCGCACCGGTTTATATACTGCTTTTAGTGCTGTTCTGGGGTACATGTTAGGCTTGACCCTTTTGCGGCCCATGTGCAGCAGCTACCCAAAAATTGTGATTGTTGTGGCATTTTCAAGCGTCTACGAGCAGAGTGAATGCGCAGCAGTACGAGTAGGACCGATTATTGTGCCGCACCCGTCCTTTATGACGACCCCTACCACTGGTATTGTTGTACTTTGGACATCATTGTTTATCAGGCATCCCCCAATCGGTTCAGTAAGCAGTGCCCGATGCTGTAATCATCTATTTGAATCGTCAATCTTTCGCTCTGGAGCCCCAAATAGGTTATCCCACCTTATTTTCATACACGCGTTTTTTCGAAGACATTGCGAGGAAAACATTATTCGGGAATGGAAAGACCGTTCGATATTCATATTAATACCTCCATCGGCTCCTTGTATTTCACTTCCAGATAGGCTTGCATCCGTCCTTCTCTTGTTTTTCAAAAAGTCTTTTTGTTTCCTCTTGTGCTTCGTGCTTTCCTAGTTTTCGCCCAGTCATGCCTGCTAGGTTCCTAAGCAAAAAGTCCACGTTTATGCTAGTTTTAAGCATTAAACAGACAAGTGCCCGATACATCGCTTTACGCTCTCTTGATAACACGTCTAGAGTTATACCGAAATAACTGCGAGCAGAATGGACATCCTACTTCCAGAGTAGTACCAATTTTTTCAGTAGTAAGGAAGTCTCCTCTGGGAGCGATTTCCTCCCAAAAGTTTTTGGTTTTTCGGGTCGAAGCATTTTTTTGTTTGAGGCTGCTTCGTCGCGTCCGCCTGCCGCAGAAACGTCGAGCGATGGCATCTCATGGACCCAACAACATCCAGGCCATCAACAGCAAGCTGAGGGACGCAAGGCTAGTCATACCAAACAGGTGTGTGTCCATGTTGAATACAGCAGCAGAGGTACTCCGGTAAGACGGCGGTGTATGCGCCATAGCAAATACGACCGCCTTATTGGGGGAAGCCGCCTTATTCGTTCCGGGGTATGAGTGCAATTCCCCAGTCGCGGCAAACGATTTTGACCGCCTTATATCGGCATACTGCCTTACTAGCCCTTGCTCAGACCGCCTTATACGGGGACCCCTGCGGTGGCGCGTCCATTTCCACTACCGAGCACAACTCTTGAAAAGCTGCGATGGGCCTCGACAAGTGCCATTTTGGGAATGATCAGAGTCAGACGTACACAGGGTGATGGTGCCGAACACAAGGTACCGTTCTGGACCGGAACGTACTAGGGAACGTTCGGGGGGTACGAATATGAGCACCAAAATCCGACTATATTTCCGTCCCAGAGAAGTGTGGTGTAGCCTAGCGACGTGGTGGAGCATGAACAGCATTTCGTAGGTCGGGTTAATCGGAGATATTTTCTTCCCGGCGGCACGTGGTGTCCTTAGAAGGTTCCCCTGCTTTGTATTTTTTGCGCCGCTCGTACGCAAAATCACGGTATCGCGGAATGCATATACACATACGTATACAATCCTCTTCCTTTGGCAGCAGCTTTCGCGAGTGAAACGGTGACGAGCAGACGTACTCTGAATTAGACCGGCGCTGAAGCACTTCGCAATACACGAGCGCATATGCATCCCTCCAACTTCGTCCTCGGCAGCGACGAGACGCGAGAACGCCGTTCGCGCGGTGGCAGGGCGCGGCCAAACTTTCTGACCGCCTCGGACAGGTATAATGACGCGGGCCGCAATAACGGTACGAAGCACTTTATATCTAATTTTTTAGTTTCTGAATGACGAGGCTTCTTAACCCCTTTAGAGCCCCAAAATCCCTCCCTATACTAAGTTCAAGTAAATTTACAGTAGTGAAGGCGTTAACCCAAAATCGCCGGACTGTCATTCTTGCTTCGCAGAAAAGCTTGTTTTGTATACCTGGGCCACACGGGTTTGTTCATCGGATTACGGTTCCGGTTTGCTCAAAATCAGTTTTGTGTGAGATTTTGACCTCTTCAAGTGAGGGGTAGTATAAGAAAAGAAATGGCGCGCCTCTACCGTACTATTGGTACTAATAGTAGCATGTGTCTAACCTTACCCTCGAGCACCCCTTGTAGTTAATAGTGTTATCTCGGAGTGTTGCCGTACAGCGCGCCGTCGATCGATCGCGTGTCCGAGGCAGCTACGGCGTGTGCCTGCACACAGGCTGCGTTCGTTCAAAACAAAATTCGATTGTTGTTTTTCTCCCGTCGTTGTGTTTAAGCACACCTTCCGGCTTCTGACCATTCGTTCATCCGTTGTGCTTGGTTAAGCGCGCTTTCCAGACCTCCAACTAAGGCCAATCCCGTTCCTTTTCTCGACCGGCACTGTAGCAAGGCCTTCGCGCCTGACGGACCGTTCGGGCAGACATAGCTTGTCACGACTCATTTACCCTGAAGGAGAAATTCCAAGGGAAACCATGGAAACCCAAACCTACTCGTACGCGCGAAGTCTAACGTCTTTTTTCTCCAACCTGCACCGCAAGACTTCGACAAAAGCTCCGGTAGGTTGTGGAGCATTAGTTGTGTTTTCTGAGGCTCCTGACCACTTGAGGAGTTTCATACTAAAAACAAATAAAAAGATATCCATACCAAAAACAAATAAAAGAGATCCATACTACAAGCGAATAAAAGAGACCCATACTGAAAACCAATAAAAGAGATCCGTACTAAAAACAAATAAAAGAGATCCATACCGAAAACAAATAAAAGAGGTCTATACTACTACAAAAAAAAATATCGAGTGAATGAGCTGAAAGGGTGACCCGACCAATGAACCCCATGGCCTGGGCCCTATTAGGTATACAAAAAAAAAACACACACACAAACACAACAGTGTAAAACGAAATGACAAACGTGCCGACGATTGTATTTATATATAGTACTAATATATAGTATTAATATATAGTATCAATATATATATAGTATTGATAGGTTAAGGAGCTTCGTCGTTCACAAACTAAAACTATGCCTGGTGGCTTGTTTAGCCGAAAAAGGGCCACCTCTATCGTGCGAACGCGTCCTTGACCTAGCCTGACTCTCCCTTGCCTCCGACCTGCGCCGCAAGACTTCCGCGCCTGGTAGGCCGCTCGGACATGGCTTCTCACAATCCATCCACGCACGCGATCTACGGCAGCCTTGCGCCGTCGTCGGGGTCAAAGGGCGGCAAGCACACCATCAGGGTGCTGTCGAAGGCGGAGCGAAAGGCGCTCGGTCTAGCCGTCACGAGGGTAAGTCGTCGTTTTTTTGTTTTTCGACTGGTGTTGTAGCAGCGCGTGATTGTAGCAGCGCGTGAGGTGTTTCACCGTAAATCGTGCCAATTTGCGTAAGGTTTACGCTTAGTTTTTTTTTGTATTTTACAAATATCGCGGGATTACCGGCGGCAAGCGTATATACCATTAGGGTCTTGCCGTCACGAGGGTGAGCGACCGTGTTTCTTTGTTTCGCTTTTCCGGCTTGTTACCTGGTATATATAATAGCGCGTGAGGCGCTAATCATGCCAAAATAGTAACGACGGCAAGATGCCTAAATATATATATATATCTTAATACGTTACGATTAAATATTTTACAAGTGTCCATGAACTTTTTGATAGCTCCTGGAGTGCTTATTGTTGCGGCCGAAATCATGGAATCATAAATATGCATAGGTTTAAGCCAAGCAATGGAACCTTGTACATTGGTGCATGTTGTTTGCTGGAACACCAAGGCGTTGGTCGGGGGGGGGTACCCCCAGTTTCGCTCCCGGGTTTCGATCACTTTACCTCCGCACGAGCGACTCTTAACCTCGCGGACCAAAATGCTTGAGGCGTTTTTGTTTGACGAAGCGTAGCTTACCAGTCCATTGGTGATTCCCATCGCCAAATTGAAACTATTGAAAGAGCACCCAGGCTTAAGACCGCCAAGGAAGACGGGGATCACTCGCTCAAGTGACCCCCGAGCCACCTATCAAATAAAGGCCTGAAAAGTGACCCGCGTGCCGTAACCTGGGGCTGTTGTTGCTATTTTTTTTAATTCTGCAGGCATCGGACGGTTAAACGATCTAGATCAGCTTCATCGGCTCGATCCTATACATCTGGCGTGTCGATACGAGAAGTTATGCGGGATCTGTGTGGTACATGGTGTCCAACCTGGGAAAGTGTGTGCTTGACGATGTAGATCATGCGGCTCCCGTCAGGCAGCTTGGCCTTCCAGGGTGATCCCACGCTATGACAAGGGTGCAGCAGATTCTAAGAATTTTCTGAGCTCCTCACACAATGAGCTCAACACCTCACCCGCCCGAACCATGACTTCGAAGGCATTCGTTCGTGCACCCCGACCAACAGTTAGTTCCGTGCGCTAGGCTTAAAAACAGATCCACTCGTACACTTATCATGCCAACCGATGGTTGCACGCTTTGAGGAGCTCAACCGCACTATAGAGGTCAGAAACGTTTGACCCAAAAAGAGTCGCCCCACCCCTGACGTGCAGCAGACTTTTTTTCTGAGCTCCTCACACGAGGAGCTCAATGTCTCGCCCGAATCACGACTTCGAACACATTCGTTCGCGCAACCTGACCAACGCTTGTTATTAGTATGAATTAGTCCTAAAGTACAAAAACGTTCGGATAGTTATGATACTAACCGATACTTCCACAGAGTGGAACCCATACCGCGCTATAGAGGGATTACCTAGGGCATCTTCAATAAGACATCTAAAGTAGCTCCGCTGAAAAAGCAACCCATCCGGTGATATGTTAATCGCCTTAACCGGTCTCTGATACGACTCTGCTAATAGGAAACCATCCTGTGACCTATTTGTAGCTCGTCAACTACCGAGTATCACGGCCCACGCTTAAGATAAAAATATGCAAGAAGTGAGCTACCCGCGCGTCGGGGGGTATTCGTGGCTTCCGTTTATTATTGTTGTCGCTACGTTTGGTATCCGGCAATGTGCAGCATGAGCCACTTGAGCGTCGATAACACATCCGCATTTCAAGAAAGTTGAACAAAACCAAAGGGAAACCCACAAAAAATGAAACGCAAACCTATTTTTCGAACTCTACCTCCCCCTCCCTTTTGTACCTATTTCTGGCGTGGCATCGATCTAATTGGTATATTATGGTGTGCCTCGAGCGTCACGCTCCGCTCTCCCTATCGCGGTGAGCATCCCAGCGTCGGATCGAATCGCCATGTCAACCTCTCCGTACGTCCGTCCCAACCAAGCCACCCAGATTCAGGAACGAACCGGTCCATCAGACAAGCACCCGTTCCCCCTCTAACACCAAAATGCCAAAAACAGCCCGACAGGTCGATGAACAATCTGGTCGGTAACAGCTTCCATGTCTGAACTCATTAGACTTTGGATTTCGGTTCATATGTGGACGGTAAATACGATTGGAAGACGCGCCAAGTAGTGTTAGATGTCACATGGGAATAGTGACAATCCACGGAAGAAGCCGTTATTGCCCCACGTTACCGGTGTACTAAAAAAAATGATCCCAAGCCGGGAAAATCCTCAGCAGGGGATCCGGGCGGGTCAACGTACAAGAGATGCACCCAGCTTAAAGACCAACCCGTAACAAACCAATCCGGTAGAGCTGTCAGTCGGCAGGATTTAACGACTAATAACCAATCGGTAGGTTCCGTTAGCTAACTGAGCGAGTTCAGCGCGGCAAGTCGGCTGCCGACACTAGCTGGTGGCCAGCCGACGTGCCAACTTAAGCCAGGCGAGCGAAGCGTGCCAAACCACCCCCGCCCCCCCGGGTCGATGGAATCCCGCGCGAAAAAAGGGAACATGTATCCCGCATTTAACGTCCCTTCCTACAACTATGAAACCCCAATAAGTCGGCCAGTCGACACCTCCGGTAAACGACCATTAGCCCGACTAATACCTATTAATAGCTGGCAACTTAAATTCGTGCTGACTCACAGCTCTGTTTTTTTCCCTCAAACCATATGCGGTTCTGAGTACTAAGCACCTACCCCCCCTAACAGTAGCGATATGATTTGTTTTAAATCCTGGTAGTATTTTTTTTCTGTTTTTTTTAGAGTTTACTGAAGCCCGCCCTGTCCAAAGAAGACTACAATTCTGGCGCTATCTTCGTATACGAAGGTGTACAAGAACAACACCCAACAGCCCAAAAGCAGGGGGCCCGGTCAGCCTCATGAAGGGCAGCGAAGGCCGGGCAATGATGAGCGGACACTTGCTGGATAGAGGTAGCAATTTTCGGCCAGATTTTTTATTCTGAACGACGTGGCCCCTTAATCCCAAAATTGACGGAAATAACACTCATTTTTTTGCGATATATATATTATATACCTGGTATCGTATACTGGTATTTGTATACCCAGACCATGGGATTTTTTTATCGGGTCGCCCCTCTTCAACATTATTAAAAAAATAGGTTTTGCCTCAGAAGGTCATACAGCTCCTCAAGCAACCACCCTCAGAGGGAAAAAACCATGATTGGTGCCCCCTCTTCTCTTGTTTTTTTTTGTCGTAACGCCGCAACGGGGGAGAGGGGATACCCTAGCAAGGCCTTAGGGTCGTTCTTAACCACCCTGGTAGGCTTTTTTTTTCTCTCAGTTTCGGGGGGGGAAATCTGAATTTGAAGCCTTTTCTTATTTTCCCGCTTTTGGGGAGAAAAACTTTCGGCTCGGCGGAATACGTAAAAAGCTATTTTCCCAAAATTGCAGAAAATCTTCCACCAACGCAAAAATTCGGGCAGTCGCGACCAGGCGCAGCGGTGTGGGCCGTGTGAGCCGCGTCGCGTCGCCACTCACCACGGCTTGTACAGGACACACCAATAGGACATCCCCAGGGTCATGCCCTGGCCATGGCTGGTCGTAGACATCGCGGTGGGCTACGAGAGCTCTTTTTGTCCAGTCGTCAGAGCTGCCTCGCCGCCACCAACTGACGTGATGCTTGGGTTGTTTTCTTTGTCGTCGAGGGCGTCGTAGCGCCAGCAGTTGCTTGCTCATGGCTACGCTCGCGAGGCGCGGCCGTCGCCTCTCCGGGGGCTGGAGCTCACCTCCGGCAGCACGATGAAGCGGATGGCTTCGACCCGCGCGCGGCTGGTTTTGACGATTCAATGGATGGGATAAGCGTTGCAACTTCACAACATACGACAATGTACGACATTACAATGCTATTCGATATGATGCTGTTCAATAAAGGTAGTAGTGGGGATAGTATACGATGATATACGATAATGCATGTGACTCGCCGCCGCATCTTTTTCGCGTTTTTCGGAATTTCCCCGGAATCGAGGAGCAAAAAAAAACATGGTGAAGAGCGAGCTTTACATATTTACACAATACCAAAGCGACGATATGGGAGGTTTGCAAATAGTGTTATGCACAAACAGTGTTTACGGTATTGTACATAGTATTGCATTAATCATAGTATTATACATAGTACTATACCAGGTGCGGGGTATTATACACAGTGTTTGATAGCATTAAACATAATGCTACACCTTCATTTCGACTACTGAGCATGGGCCACTCGCGCGAAACGGGATTCAATGTATTTTATTGGCGCAGCGAAACAACCAATTCCATGGTATGAAGTGTATTCATCGTGACAACTGTAGGAACACCAAGAAGCAACAAAATCTTGTAATAAACTTTGCAGAGGAACAGGGTAGATACTCGCGCTCTGACAGGTGGTCGAAAAAGTGGCTGTTAGTAGCACAAACCAAACCGTACAGGGGTATAGCCTTTTTCACAAGCTTTCCTTCGAATCAACCGTCCGACCGATGAACACGCGAAAGTAATAACAACAACCACCACCACCACCACCACCACCACCACCACCACCACCACCACAGCAACAACAACCACCACAACAACGTGAAGCTTCTTCGAATCAACCATCCGCGCACCGATCGACGATGAACACGCGGAAACGCCTACCCTTAGGTGGCGGTTTCACCCTACCGCGTGCGGCTGCGCGAGCAGTACCAGCACGACAAGCACATCGAGGGAGGAGATATAGTGATGAGGATGGCCAGGAAACCTTTGAAGGCGTTTCCTAGAGCTCTCGTAAGGGTAAGTGGCAAGAGCCAGCACGTCTTCCCCACCCCGAACCGCGGCGAAGCGGAAACTTCGTCCAACTCCGCGGCGTCTTTAAGCGGGAACTGATCAAAAGGGGGTGTGCCCCCGCCTTCTTCAGCCAAACGGGGGAGCAGGGAAAAACAGGTCCGGGGGGGGTGCCCCACGCGTACTCTTAACCTGCCTCAAAATGCAATAAGGATGCGCTGGCAAGACGCCCACAGCCCATGCAGAGCACTTATTTCGTGCTTTAAAGACAAGTTGGGCACGTTATTGGGGCTGACGGCACCGTGGCGGAGGAAGGTGCAAAAACGATCGCCCCCCTTGCGACTACAACTTGGGGGGCTAGACCCCCGCCACTAGAAGTATGTACTACCCGTGTTTGCTACTATTTCCCTCGATTTGACCAAAAAAATGCCCCTGTATGATCGCTTCGGGAAGTTCCAGAAACAGTACGTTTGAGTAGGTCTCCACGTCACCGTTTAACAGCCCGAGCAGACCCATGAAACGGAACATCGAGTAGTTTCGATCGGAGTTCAACCCGTAAAACCCACGACACAAAACATGCAAAACATTTTTCAACAAAAGGAGACTGTGTGGTTGATACTCGATGAAACCGACAACGTACGGCCACGGCGTGTCAGCACATGGCCGGTCAACGGTCGACAGCCAGCCCAGCCTCTTACGGTTGTATGTTTTATCGAGCACGCACGGTCTCCAGCCGTTTTTAAATAACCGCATTTTTTACATTTTGCTGTGCCGTGAGTTTTGCGGCGCGAACTGCGATCGCGACTACTCGATGTTCCGTTTCATGGGTCTGTTCGGGCTGTTCAACGGTGACGTGGAGACCTACTTAGACGTATTTTTGGAGATTCCCAAAGCGATCATAAAGAGGCATGTTTCCTGTCAAATGGAGGGAAATGATGGTAAAAAACGGGCAACATACTTACATTTAGTGTAAGTGCGGGGGGCTACCCCCCCCACATTGTGGTCAAAAGGGGGACCTTTTGCACGATCCCGTACCGCGGTGCCGTCGTCCCCAGCAAAGTGTCTGAAAATATTTAAGAAGGGTGTACGTGCTCTGCATGGGCTATGGGCGTCTTACCTGGACGTCAAGATTGCATTTTAGGCAGGATGGGTCACGCGCGGGCACCTCCCCTGGACCTATTTTCCCCTACCCCCCCGTTTAGCTGAAAAAAGCGGGGGCGTACCCCCTCTTGACCAGTTCCCAATGGGGTGTATACCCCTTTTAGTTTTCCCCCTTTTTAGTACCTTTACCCCGCAGAGGTACCTTTTCGCCTCGGCTCTAGGACCACATCCGTAGACAAAAAAGGGGGGGGGCTACGAGCCCCTGTGCCCCCCCTCCAAAATGTATAAACAAGTTATTGTGCAGTACTGACGACCTCCTCCTTTTGGTAAAAACAAAACATGCGCGCGGTATATTCTCAGGAGGGATGGGAGGCAACTTCAGTTCTCCTCGGCTCCGCCAGCATGTCGTTGATCGACCCCGGCTCGAAAGAAAGAGCGTGCCACGGCGACGGCGGCGGCGGTGGCGGCGGCTGCAGCGACGGTCAAAATCCTTTGGCGGGGCACAGGTCCGTTGACAGCGAGTCAGTCGGGCTTACGGGAAGGCGCGCGCTCGGATGGGAGCACTCCCCGACACCCGACAAACCTTTCATGGACCGCCCGGACGCTGCTGAAGTAGAGCCCACCGTCGGCGGTAGCGTATCTCCTAACACAGATATCGTCGCGTTCCCGCGATTAGGGGCCAAGAAGAAGCGCAAGGTAGGGGTACTAACCGGAGGTGCGAGAAAGGGAGCTGCAGCGGCGAAGGGGGGTGGTGGTGGTGGAGGAGGACGCGGGGGACGGGGCGGCGGAACTAACGCGTCAGGTGCCGCTGCTACTGTGTGTTCTTCCGAAGGCACGCCAGCAAGAGATTCCTCCTCCGAGGTAGAAACTGGTCGAAAAGATAAACAGGTCGACGACCTTCCAATTAAAGGCGGAACTAGAAGAAAAAATCCACGGCGTGGGCGGCAGCAGCCGCTCCCGACACAACAACTCAGCAACGAATTAAATCAATCAAAACCCGACGGGAAGAAGACCAACAGCGTTAAGTCGGCGCAAAACCAAGCACGTAGAGAGGAAACAGGACGTGGTGGTGGTAGCGGGGACAGAATACGACGAGAGACCCCCTCTGAGCGCGACATCAGCAAGAGCGCAAGACCGGACGGCCCAAGGGGGGGCTCCAGAGGTGTCATTGAGGGTGGGGGTGAAGGTGGGAGTGAGGGCGGGCGCAGGGGTCGGGGGGGGGAGATCGGAGGGGGGGGGCAGGGTGGGCTTACGGAGGAGGAGGTTCGACGGCCGGACGAGGAGGGTAGACGTAGATCCAAGGATATGGAGTTCCCCACACAGACCGAGGCGTTACCAGATTGGGTGGACACGATAAAGGCGAGCTCTTTCCGTTAGCTTTTATGCCTGTTTAGTTGCTGTAGCTATTGACGAGTGGTCGAAGTTTATATTGAAACGTTTTTCGTCGGTAGGCAAGAAATGAAAATGATCGTCTCCCTAGAACGTCAGTAACAATGAATGCCTTCAAACAGTGTAATCTAACATTTCCCCCCACCCCCTATAATATTGGTTCGAACTGTCTGCTGGCGAGGATGTTCCTCTTACGAATTTTCGTTCAGCTGCGCCTCATCAGCTCGCTCGGCATGTGCGCCAAGGGTTGCGAGGTCGCGGGCATGATATTGATAGGACCCAAGCGCATGAAGCCGAATGGGCAAGACTTCCTGTTGGTTGTATAGCACTACCCACTGGCCCACGTAGTCACGTGACTACGTGGGCCAGTGGGTAGTGCTATATAACCAACAAAAGATATTTTGCGACTACATAACCAACACTTCCAAATTTGACGAGCGTTTTGCGCGACTTGAACCGTGCCATGTGCCATGCTCCGATGCACAGGGTCTTCCTACCGACGATCCGTACCAGCAGGGGGACGACTTCGAGCAGGATGACGACGAAGACCAAGAAAAAAAGAAGTCCAACCCCTAGATCTACGTAGCCAGCTCTCCCTCAACCTTCAGGCATAATCCTAGCTGGCTCGCACCTTGCACCAATAGTGTTGATTGATTCCCCGTCTTCATGATTCGAGCAGTGCTAATAGTAGTTTGAGTCTCAACCTTATATGATAGTGCTATTAATAGTTCATGATCAACCTCCATTAATTGTGCCGGCTGATTCGCTGCCTTCATTAATAGTGCTATTAATAGCTGATTCTTAGCCTTCAGGAATACGTACCTGGTAGTGTGTTTGTTGTCCGTCTCGAGTAATGTTAGGAATGTTTGCCGCGGGTGTTGCGCCTCATGCTGCACCCGCTTAGGCAGGATAGCTCGTAGCCGCGGGACTGAATGACAGCGAAACCCCCGGTCGGCCCCTACTTGAGACCGAAAACTCCCGGTTGCTTATGTCGGGGTAAAGTCTGACAGATTACGGCCCCTGCTCAAGGCAGAGTAGCATACGTGCCCGTACCGTGGTGTCCTCCATGCAATTGTTGGTGGCACGCTTTGGCTATTAAACGCCGTCGTCGGACCGCTAGCGAGGGCGTTAAAAACGAGCGCGTTCAAGCGATCGCGGGGCGAACGTACAGTACACCAGGTGTTGCTCTGTAAAAACATCGTGCCGTTCCGTGTCGCTGTGGACTGCTGTATGTACCCTTTTAGACTTTATGATAGGTGCTTCGTGGATAATAGTATGTACGTTAAAAAAAACGTAGTCTAGAGTGTAGTGGTACTTGGTGGACACACGGTTTTATTACGTAGAACTAGTGATAGGCTAGCGGCAGGAGCAGTATAGCAGGTGTTTTCGCAGCACGGCGAGTGTCTTTTGGGAGCCACCGTGTAAGGTGTGGCGCTCACGCCTCGAAACAAAACCCACGCCCGCAGAAGACCTAGTCGCGGCAACCACACCTTGAAAAAAACAATAAACGCGATGATACTTCTAGGTCCCGCAGTGACCATCAGGACGTGGCCACCCAGTCATAGTAATAAAATTTTGGCGCGATGCCACCTGCGTGTATTTTAAACCCGGTCGTTATCATCAGGGCTCACTCAAGCTGTGTGGCACACAGTTACCGACGCGGCATCGAAGAACGCGTGCGCCTATTGAGATCGGCGGGGTCCTTTCGCCCTACAAGATGAACAGTGACAAAAGCTGACGATCGTGATGACCATGTTTGGGACAACGGCGGAGGGTGTCTTTACTTTCGAGACGATGTTCAACAATTCGAATTATCTCCCCACCAGACCCGCCCACGGAATGAAGGCAACACCTCTGACTCGCTTTACAAAAAAAAAAAAACGTATCCATCGATACATGAAGGGTTATCTCTTCGCGTTCTCGCCAACCTGACATCCCCATCTTCATATACGACAAAAATAAAAAGTGTACTACGTACGTACTGCTGTAATAACACGGGGGAAATATGGACCCATGTTGTAAACGCAAGGGAGAAATGTGGACTCATGTTGTAATATAATAACACAAGGCAATGCGGACCCATGTACAATAACACGGAGAAACGTACACCCAGGAGAAACAAAACCAGCCGAAAAGGCAGACGACGCCCACCAATCACCGCCCAGAAAGCCCGCTCTTCCGTTACCCCGTCCCCTTAGCGCCAACGTTCAACTTACCCCACGACAATCTTGGAGGGCAACCCTTGCTCAACACTTAAAACACAACCAGGAGATCGCCTACAGCGCGGGCAGCCCCGGCTAAATAAAATACATTACAAGTTCGACGGCTCTTTCTCCTTTCCCCCTACAAAAAGCCACGCAACGGAACACCTCAAGTTAGGTAGGTCGCCCTCAAACCTCCCTCCCCCCGTCGATGGCGCTAGTACCACCATCACCACCACCGACACCGGGGTGAATGCCTCCTAATTGCACACAACATTTCCGAGACCCTATTTCCCTCCTCTCTCTTGTCTGCGCGCCCGCAAGCTAACAATGCGATACACCCTCCCGGGAAAATGACATCTCCATCTCTCCCCGTATATTCTGAGCTGCCCTCCTGCAGCCAATAACGTGACACTTACCGAAACGAAACAAGTAAATACAAATCGCACCCCTTCGCACAGGACCCTGTCGTGTGCGAACAAGGTCAGCTTGGCAAAAATAAAAGGCGACTACAACCTTGTCGAAGTCCGCCTCGCAGGCGCTTCTTAGCAGGATGCAGCTCGCCCTTCATGCGAGTCGTCGAATAACTCGCGTAGCTTCGCGCTTGGTGCAAGCAATGCCCGTCTGGTCGGCGAAAACCCGACATGATCCGTCCCGACATTGTAGGGAGGCTAGGGTATAATAGCTATGGTCCGACGGACTACGGCCGGCCATGCATGATATCATGATTACACCATCCGGCAACACCGAACACCGGACATGCAAGACAGCAACGCAATTCCGGCCCAAACATTATGATCACCCTCGTGCGCTAGGTACCATGCCAACGTCAGGCGCCCGCACACTTGAGAGGCACCATGCTGAGCCCGCCAGGCGCCCTCGCGGATGCTCGGTGCAAAAAATCAACCCCTGCACGCTCCCAGGGTTGTCGTTCAACTTCGGCATCAAAGTTCAACCTCGACATTTCAACTTCAACATCGAAGTTCAACTTCAACATCAAAGTTCAACTTCAACATCGAAAGTTATCTTCAACATCAAAATTCGACTTGAACCTCAAAATTCATTGTCAACCTCAAAATTCACTTCAACCTCAAAAGTCAACTTCAGCATTAAAAGGTCAACTTCAACATCAAAAGTCAATTTCAACATTGAAAATCAATTTGAACATCAACAAAAACTTAAAAGTCTATCAGGAGTGCGCGCGAACCAATACCCACGCAGCGCGCTTTAATAACATTATTCCACAAGGAAGGACGACGCCGATTGGCCGATAAACGCACCTCATTCGGCCGGCGCGCCTCCACTTGCGCGACAAAAAAAAAGTCAGTTTTCCGCTGCGCCAATTTCTCCCCACGAAGCATCCGTAACAGCGCAACAACAGCGCGTTGTAACCCCCACTGGCCGGACCTCAACCGCCCCCTCGCTTATGCCTCGTTTTTACCCCTGACGGTTAGCCACCCTCCCCCCCCTCCCCCCAGCCACGAAAAATATACAACACCCGGCGGCACAATTAGAGACTTTCCTCGCGCTACCGCCGAATTGGCTACATCGTTATGAAAAACCCAGGCAACCCCACCGGCTCCAAGCGCGGGGTAACAGTTCCAGACTTGAGCTGCCTCGCACAACCCCGAAGCCGACCCAGGCTTGGGCTGCCGATCCTCATGTCGTGGTTCACAGGCAGCGACGCCCTTGGAAAGGAAACGCCGCTATCGACTGTAAGGTAACTACCGGCGGTACCCAAACCACCCTGCGGCCAGTAAGGTAAGGTCACCGGTGTCTGAAACACCACGCGGTGGACACTGGGAGGCTGAAGCGCTTTAACCCTTGCAGAACGGCACCCATGTTTGTGGAGACATACTACTTGGAAGTAGTGTGGGATGAGTTTTCCAGTGGACACGGAGCGGCGGTGTCCACAACACCATACAGCGGATGTTGAGAGGCTGGGTGGAGCGTTTTACACAGCGGCCTCGGCAACTGTTTCACCGTCCCACCAGCTGTCCCCCTTCCCACCTTCTCCGTCTGCCTTGCCCTTCTTGCCCTCCTCTGACTCCAGGAAGCTAGCGAGAGTGTCGTCTCCTTTCAGGAGAACAACGCTGCGCAGGTGATACATAGACAGCAGCAGCAGCAAAAAAGAAACACAAAAACGCACGAGCACGGTGAGACAAGAGCAATCGCGCGCGGGACAAACCTCTACACTTCAGCAGCAGCAACACCGACAAGGATACCGACATCAATACCAACAACAACCTCAACTCCACCACCAACCCCAACACCAACAATAACACCAACAACACCAACAACACCACCACCAAAAACAACAGCAGCAACAGCAATAGCAACAACACCACTAACAACAACACTCACCACCAACAACAACACCAACAACACCAACACCAACAACTTCAACGCCCCGGACGGGATGCCAGCAGAAGCAAGCAAGACACTACAGAAACCCACCTCCCGTCGCCGAGCACCGCATCCTCGTCCACGTAAACAGCATTTACGTTTGACCCCGGCACGTCGAACATCGCCTGCTCAAGACGCCACGCAGAATCGGTAAAACAAAAGCGCGTCGCAGGGAAAACCATTCCGCGTCCACGCACGCACGGCAAGGCAAGCATAAGGTGGAAGCGAAAACGCGTGTCAGGATGGCTGGTGGCGGGAAAGGGGAGGGGCGGGTAACGGTTAACCTCCCTTGCGCAGCGAAAAATAGGCGAGTTTCTAATGTACTCGGCACTAAGCAAAAGGGACTGCTTTCGAGATCGCTGACGCCGGAAGATATGTCCGCCACCGCCGCCGCCGATCGAAGTAAACGCACACAACTAGCCGACAACAGATATTATGATGACAATCCTGCTGCGAGTTCCTAACGAAAGCTTTACTGCTTCACATCTGGTGTCATTTTCATCGTGTAACGGATTTCGGATTTCAGCGCGTTAGGCCAAAGGTTGACAGAGGGTTGGTTGGTTGTACGCTTCGGAACGAGGGAGGAAAGCGGCAATCTCCCTGACGATGCGAACCCGAAGACAGGCTTGACGCTCATGGCCATCTAGAACAATCAACAACCCGATCATTCCCCCCCCCCCTGTATCGCCTCGTGAGCCAATCCAAGTCCTTCCTGTACCGCATGAAAACTCATGTTTCCTTCACCTCGAGCAAAACGGTCTCCATGATCGATCGGAGGCCGCGTGCCCCGGTGTTTTTCTTGATGGCCGTTGACGCTACTGCCCGCATGGCGCCTTCCGTCATGTGGAAGTCCACGTCATCGATGCCAAACTGAAACTTGTATTGTTTCATCAGAGAGTTTTTGGGCTTGGTCATCACCTATCCATGTAGGGTAGGGGGGGGGGGGAACGGAGCAAGTTGGGTCTTCGCTGACCAGGCAGAACTGGGGGGGGGGGCAATGCCAACTGGCATAAGGCGAGCCTGGTCCGCTGTTGGTCTGTGCCGAAGGTGTGGCCTTCTTTGGTACGGTACCGAACTGAAGTGTCTCCTATGTATAGCCTACCGTTGTATTCGTGCCATGCTATCACACCGCGCCCAAAAAAGCCCGCGGTTGGCTCAACCTCGACATCTTTCCAAACGATATTTTACCGGAATCTTGCGCATTTCCTCTGTGATCTAGATGCTATGATAGCACAAAAAACACGCTGCTTCTTTCCTCGGAGAAAGTGCATACCATAAACCAGTAGCTCTACGTATTCGCATTAGAAGCACACCAAGGCGGAGACAAATGCCGGTATATAGGCGGTAGCACCGTCCGCAACGCAACGCCTTCTCACACATGAAACCCTCCCTTCGTCCCCAGCCCCCCATCATTGACACGCATAACCCCTTCAAAAACTGCAACCCCGTTTTGGAAACAAACTACTTGGAATTAGTGTCCATTTTTTCGTTGCAGTGGGCACAGGGTTAAATAAGGGTACACCAACGACACAACTAGACCACCCTCTTCCAACTTCAAGCGTCAACCGCCTTCGAGCCATATACCATACCGCCTAAACACGACTACGTACCGCAAAAAACAGTAACCTCTGCCCCCATCGACCACACCCCGCATAGCCCAAAAACGCCTACGTGTACACAGGTGGGCTCCCAATGATGCCGGTATGTGCCAGCCCAATATACCGGCACTATTCAGGGCACCGGCATTATCGGGAATAGGGTTTTATCGAGAGTTCCAGTGGCGCCAAGCGATTCACCGGCACTGTAGAAGAGAAGTGGCATTGCTCAGCCGGCACTAGATTGGGAGCCTCCACACGGTGAAAAAAATCAGATTTTTTTTTCTACTGAAACCCCTGCACGCGTTACTACAGTATTATTGTTTCGTCTCAACGCTCACCTCAACCATCTGGTCGAGGTCCAAGCCTTGCGTGCTGACGATCAGCGGGAAGCGGCCGACCAGCTCGGGAATGAGTCCGTACTTGACGAGATCCGGGGGTTCCGCCTGCAAGAGCCGGTTCGTCTGCCGACACCGACGACGCACACGAATAGGGTTGTTTGTGGCTTCGATTTTTAAGCTTTACACATTTAGAAGCGCACCCCAGACGCGTGCAACAACAGGGGTAGTGCTATTTAGCGGGCAAAAAAAAATCGGGTGACAAGGCCCCTTACAACCCCTTTGGGACCCTAAAAGCCTTCCCTGCTCTATTCCCAACTAGTTTTGTCCACAAAATGGGTTTCCAATTGTAAAGGCGTCCACCCAAAGTCGTCGGAAATGTCGTTTTTGTTTAGCAATACGATATTTGCTTGTGTACCTATTACAATAGGCCATGGGATTGATTGTTGATTGGGTTGCATTTTTATTGCATTTTATTAACAAGTCACTTTTGGGTACAAGTATAGAGTAGTTTATCAAGCAACCACCTCAGAAAGCAAAAGAAGAGCCAGTGCATCGATACCGCAGAACGTTTTCAATCATTCTTGGGCACGAACTACTTAAATTCAGTTTGGCGGCATCTTTGAAGCGGTACTAACTACCCCTGGTCCTGTTAACCTACGCTTGACTTGATTATAGTAACCGCAGTCGTCCCTCTATAGTGCCGGTATGTGCACTATAGAGGGAAACACCGGCATTATACGAGCAACAATCGGTACTACTCGGCATACTGTCACTACTGGCTGTTCCCCTCTGTGTCAGGCGATTTCACAGGCACAATAGCGGGCAAGCGGCACTACTAAATCGGCACTATAGAGGGACCACTACTATATACGAAGGGAAAAGCGTCGAGACGAACAAGAAACTACGGCACCGGCGGCCACGCGAGCACCTAAACCTCCATTCACCCTTTCTTATCCCCACCTGCATATCCCGGTTGGTGAGGTCGGTAGGAAGGTTAGCTCCAAAGCCGATGCTAGACTTGGCGATGCGGTTGTTGATCAGCTGCTCCAACCCCGCAAACGCCCCACCGCAGATGAACAGAATGTTCGTCGTGTCCACCTGGATGAAATCAGACCGAGGGTTCTTTCGCCCCCCGTCTTTAGGAACGTTCACGACAGCACCCTGAGTCATGGGAGGCGTGTTGCGCACGGGATCGGGCGGGGGGGGGGGCAGGGGGTGTACTCGTTTCATGCAAAGCCGTAGTCGCATGGCCATAGACCCTCGCATCCCTATATATTTGACGGAGCGCGTCGGGTCTTGACCGACAGGCAGACATCGCGTGCACCAAGAGCGGAGCACCGTGAGGTGGTCGGCGAGTCGCGTGAGGGGTATGGTGCACGGGGGGGCGGAAATGATGGGGTGATGAGGAGGGAGGGGACGGTAGGGGGGAAGAAGAGGGGATAGCGGGGTGGGGGGGTGGGAGGGGTGTACTCGATATTCATGCATGGCCGTAGTGGTATGACCATAGCTATTAAACCCTCGCATCCCTAGTATGCCGGGACGGAGCATGTTGGGTTTTCACCGACCAGGCAGACATTGCTTGTACCAAGCGCGAAGCGCCGTGAGGTGTTCGGCGAGTCGCATGAAGGGTAAGCTGCATCCTACCAAGAACCGCTTGTGATTCGGATCTGCATATGGATGACAGCTTCAATGAGTTAATTAAATTTCCGGTATGGCCACTTTCAGAGACAGCAATAACAGTACTATATAAACGCCTCCTGGGTGCCTCACCATAATCACTACGTGATGCGATCATTCCCCTTGTACGGAGTACAAGTTCTCCACCGCGCACAAACGATATAACTCGACCGCCAGCTGTGATCGACCGGGGGGGGGAGGAGGGGTGTACTCAGTTTGTGCATGGCCGTAGTCGTGTGACCCTAGACCCTCGTATCCTTACTATCTCGGAACGGAGAACGTCGGGTTTTCACCAAACAGGCAGACATTGCTTGCACCAAACGCGAAGCGCCGTGAGGTGTTCGGCGAGTCGCATGAAGGGTGACCCGCATCCTTCCAAGAACCGCTCGTGAGACGGACTTCGGCACCGTGTGCCTACTTTCTTGCTTACGGATGACAGCGCCAATGGCTTGCTGCGTTTTCTGGTGTGGCCACTGCAGAGACAGCAATGGGTACTCCTATGTAACTGCCTCGTGGGTGCCTTACCATATTCACACTACGTGATGCGATCATTCCCCTTGTGCGGAGTTAGGGTTCTCCACCCCGCACAATATGATCTTACTCGATAACCATCCTGGTGATCGGGGGGGCAGGGGGGCGGGTTGTGCTGCTCGGTGTCGCGCGAAGGCGGCGAGCACAGAAGCGGCGGCTGTGTACCGTAACGAAGCGGGGGGTCGATGTCCTAGTGGCGCGGTCGACGCATGCCACGGTACGGGTGCATCTAAGACTTCTGAGATCCCAGAATTGAGGAGCTCTACACCCCACACGAAAAACGGAATACGAGAAAATATATTAAAGCGTCAGCCCATGAGCAACCCCACGGTCTACAGTGCGTCAGGGGATACCAGCAGAAAGATGTCTTGCCATGCCTCGTGCGTCCGTGCGCTTTGCATCGCCCCGACCCATACACTCCAGAGGGATATCCCCGTACAACAACGAATACAACAGAGTAAAACTCAAAAAACGTTGTTCCAACGGTATTGTGCAGTTTTTGTTGGTGAAATTCAGCAGCCCCATCCATCAGATCGATTTCGTGTTTTGGCCCGTCTTTTTTCGAATTTTGGCCGACAAACGCTACCCCTACCGAACATTGGTAACTTTTTTAGTCTCACCTCTAGGATCTTGAGAAGCGCCTGCTGAACACCCTCCCCACTGACGTCTCGCGTGATGCTCACGTTCTCGAGCTTGCGCGATATCTGGGGGTGAACGGACGAGAGGTGGAAGACAAGTCCGGGGAGCGGGGTGAGAAAGAGGATCCTCACGGCCCGACATAGCAGCTTTTGTTTACAGCAATTGAGACATCAAACACAGGCTGTACGATGCTATGTTCTCCAGTAGTATAAGTGGTGCGTACAGCAAATGTATGTAGCACCGAGAGCGTAATTTCAAGACGTTCAGGTGGGGACACAGCTCGTAGAGTGCCTTCAATAGGCGTTCCGGCTGAAGAGAGAACCTCCCAAGCAACGGCCGCCTGTGCACCAGGCAACATGGTCGCGATATCTTCCCTCGTCCAAGCATCGCTTACAGCTTGCAAAGATGAGTTCCGACGAAATCCTCGATCTCACAGCTGGAGTGCATTTATACCCTTACAAATATCGATCTCCTGAGAGGCCCTCAGAGGCCTCCATTTTTTTCGCGTTCCACAATAACTTTCAAGACATTCTCCTCGCCGGAAGGCTGAGCGGGCTCGGATGCTGAAGCAGTTCTTCTCAGCGCTTTTTTTTTGTTTAATTCAATCTCAGCAGTACTTGTTTTTGGGAAGTTGAAATTTTTGCTTCCCCTACGTTTAAAACTCATGTTTTGTGGGGATACCACATACTACCTGGACACCGCCTACCTTCGTCACTTGCGGAACGGTCCAGCTTTTCTTTGATTTCCCTTCACATTTTGTGTGATAGTTACACGAAGCTTTCATCATAATACCAGACAGATGAGGTCCCAGCCTGGTGATCTCAGCTTGGCTCATCACATCATCGTCAGCTCAGCTCCGCCCAGAGCAGCGCACAGCAGCGCGTAGCCCAGCAGCGTAGCGTTATCTCAGCAGCGCAGCGCCGTGCAGTGCCGTTCTCTGGCGTGCCCTGCCTTGTGGTGCGGTACTGTGTAATGCTGTGCGGTGTTGTGCGGTGCTGTGTCGTGCTGTGCCGCGGTGAGTGCTTTGCTGTGTACTTACTCTCATCTCATTGAATCACAACAAAAATGCACCCCCAGCTCAGCTTAGCCCACAGCTATATATAGCTCACAGCAGCGCAGCGCCGTGCGGTGCCGTGCGGTGCCGTGCCTTGCCCTGCGGTGCCGTCTGTTTTATGCTGCGGTGTGCTTTCTTTCGGACATACAGCAGCTGTGACAGGTATATGATGCGAAGTGCCAGGTATACCAGGTACCGGTATGTACGTATTTGTACTCGTCTGTTTTTAGCTTCGTCTTCGAAGTTGATTGTCCTCTCTCCCTATGTTCCCCCACCCCGTATATTAAAACCGCACTGCCGATCAAAATGTGACATCGCCAACAAGTACACAGCATACTGCACAGCGCAGTGCACAGCACAGGCAGGTCAACAATTAATAGCTCCGCGCAAGCAGCTCTTGGCATTATCAATTCACTAGTCGCACCAAATCATGGGCCTCTTCTTTCTGCCCCCTTTACAGTACATGTTTTAGTTGCATTCTTCCTTGCGCGAGCGAAGCGGGCGGCGTCAGCCGCTCGCGCAGCGGAGTCCTTGTAGTTATTCCAAAAAAAAACATGAAATCCACTCGGATTGAAGCTGGGTACAGAGCACGGGGTATTCGGCTCGAAAAATCGCGATGCGCGACATGGACCGCCGATCCACTTAACCCGCCAGCCCCAACAGTGCCGTACAGCTACATCGCGGCGACCCGTACGACAGTTGTTGACGAGTTCGACGCGAACTCAGAAGCACGCGCGCGAGAGGTACAACGACATCGCCATCACCTGAACCTTAACACTGCCACAAGATCGATCCTACACTAATGTCACGTAGTTTGTCCCCAAAACGGTGGGTCCAGCTCTAAAGAGTTAAAACGGTCGCTATTATCACCGTACCCGCATACTATACCACGTACCGGACCACGTACCATACCAAGTATAACTCCCAGTACCGCACCGTGCGCCATACCATACCGCGTACCGTACCATGTACCATACCACGTACGATACCACGTACCAGGGTACAATACTGACATTTTTTCTATTTCCTTCTCTTGCTTCCTCTTCTTGTCTTTTCTTGCTTTTCTTGTCTTTTTTTTTCCCTTCCTTTTTCGTTTTTCGCTTTCTTGTCTTTTTTTTCCTTGTTTACTTTTTCTAATTGACTTGAGTCTGTCGTGCGTATGTGTAGTGATAGGTACTACGTGCAATATGTACGTGGTAGTCTTTCTTGGGTGGCAAGCGGTATAGTCGGTTTTTCCAGGCGCGAGTAGTGAGACGTATGCACCAGTATGAACCTGGCACATCGTAGGCTGACTCCCGATTTCACTTTTTATATGTTTCTGGTGGAGGCATGAATTGCGTCAGCTGTGATATATGCGTGTACCACTTGTGGTTTGTTTGTGCTTTTTCCCTGGGGTATTCCTCAGCTCCAGAGTGACTGGAGCCTGTCCTGTGACCACGGACTTGACTAGACTATGCGAGTTAATGTGAGAACAACAACAACAACAACAACAACAGCGTACGGTACCGCAACAACCAGGACCATCACTAACGTTACTGATCTCGTCAAGGCACACAACGCTGCGCTGGTAGCGCTCGATATCCTGGCCACTTTCCACGCAACGCTAATATTGCCGTATCGCGGATCATACCGCGTGCCGTGCCGCGAACTGTACCGCGAATCATGCCATACCGCGCACCACACATCGTAACGGACCGCAAAGTCCAGTACCGTGACTAACCTTATCGATCTCGTCAAGGTACACGATGCCGCGCTGGCAGCGCTCGATGTCCTGGCCACTCTCCATGTAAAGCTTGTGCAGGATGGACTCTACGTCCTCGCCCACATAGCCAGCCTGCCGCCAGAAAGAAAAAAAAAACGGCCACGAACCCGCATGGCGCGGCAAAGGCTTGGTGGCTGAAAAAATCTTTGCTTCCACCCGATCGCACCTTGCTTTTTTTTTTTTTTTTGTCCTCCGGCGGATGGGGAAAAATAAAGCTTTAGCTCACCACACTTCCACGTATTTTCATACGCGCACCTGGCGTTATCGCGGGCACGTCTCGTTTTATCTTAGCGTTTGCGGACAAATGGAATACCTAAAATATTTTCCTATGTCCCCTTTAACGTGAACCCTGTATTTTCCCGCAAAACGCCTCCTCTTCTCGTCAGAGCGACAGGTCGTCGATTTGACCTATACTTTCTACCTGGTATATACCACCTCTTTCTCTCTGCTAAAACCCAACGCATATATTATTGAGAAATACAAAATACGCGTTGCCGACAAGTATGTCACGCAGCTAGCCAAGCTGAGCATCTACCACTCAATCAGTTGAAATCACAGCTGACGACCACCACTACAACTACTGATACTACTACCACTAGCACTGTTCCTCCTCAGCCACCTCTTCACATAAACACGAATACCAATATAGCAGTACACGACCATTGCCCAACAACGAAACTCCAAAAGAGAAAGAAAAACGCAGCACCTGCGTAAGGCATGTGGCGTCAGCGATAACCAGCGGCACGTCAACGAGCCTCGCCAGCGTCCTGGCGAGCAGCGTCTTGCCCGATCCCGTGGGTCCAACGATCATGACGTTCGTCTTGTCCAGCACAACGGGCTCAACCTCCAGGCCACTAGACAGGTTCAGCTTCTGCGGTTCCTGAAGACGATCGACCGAGACAAGCCAACGAGTCGTGACAGAGGAGATAAGCCAACCAAGGTGGTGGTGGTTGTGGTTGCGGAGGTGGCGTGGTGGTGGTAGTGGCGTATTGATTTTGTTGTTGTTGTGGTTGTTCTTGGTGGAGGTGGTGGTAGTGGTGGTTGGGGGACAATTCAAGGAGATAAGTCAAGACAAGGGGAAGCCGTCAAGGCAGGGAGGCGAGTCAACTTTCAGCCCGTCCGACAGATTAAGCTTTGGCGGCCTCTGCGCACGATCAACCGAAACAAACCACCACGAAAACAAGGCAGAGGAGGCAAGCCAAAATATAGGAAGGGGGGACGTCAACGTAGGCAGACGAGTCAAGGCGAGACACGCGACAAGAACGGCATACAGTGGAGGTTTTTGAACAGTACCGGTTGAATAGTGTCACCGCTCTCTTTGTGCCGGCGAAATCCCACAGCACGACCGGAACATTCAGTATGCATACGAGTAAGATATCTATAGAAACCCTATTCCCAACAGTGCCAGTGTCCTGAAAAGTGCCCGTATACTGGCCTGGCACATACCGGCACTATACGGGACCCCGTACTGTATCCCCAAAGCGTGAAGCAGCGAACATCGGCCCGGCCCTAAGCGTGTACAGCTCTGGCTGGGGAAGGAGAGCCCGCCTCCATGCGCTACGATCAAGATTCACGGACACGCTATGTTTTACGGGCGCACGGGGCCGCACCAGAAAATGGCAGGTCTACACAGACTCCCAACAACGTCCAAGCTCACGGCATGGCTTTACCTGTCTATATGCGCCACAGCTCCCGCACCGGTACGTTTTTTTGGTATTTTGGTATTTTGGTATTTTGTCATTTTCATATACCTCGGATCCGTGTTACGAAAAAGGGAGAGAACTGGAGACAAAAGTGCGACAATAACAAGATGGGCATGGAAAGCACGAAAAGGGGGAGACAAAAGACAACGATAAAAACGACAGTAGCACGGATTTGGCGTTTTTTGCGCAAAACAAGCTCTCTCACCCGATGCACGCTCTCCTCAGAGACGGGCGGGCCTTGGTGATGATGATGCTGGTGCATATGGTGCCGATTGTACTGCTGGGATTGGTGCTGCTGCATCTGCTGCTGCTGCTCGCGACCGAGGCAGGAGCAAACAGCGATAGCGGCAATGAGAGCAAAGGCAATTATACTCGAGTACAAATTTTATGGACCACCCGGTTCAACATTTTTCGCGGGGAAAGAACTACTCGAAATTAGTGTCGGATCATGTTTGCAGTACAAGATAAGACCATAGTAGACATAAGACCATAGCAGAAATAAGACCATAGTAGGAATAAGACCATAGTAGGAATAAGACCATAGTAGGAACAAGACCATGGTAGAGAAGATACCATAGTAGAGATAAGACCATAACAGAGATAAGACCATAACATAGATAAGACCACCTCAATTGGCGCGTCACGGGGGTTGTCTTAAAAGTGGGTGCACACCGCTGGACGGCAATGATAGCAAAGGCAGCTACAGCAATCGCAGCAGACCACAGCAGACGGTCAGCGCGCGAGTGTAACTCTTGCTGGCATCACGTGCTCGCCTCCAAAACAATAAAATAAAATAAGTATAAAAAGTACCGATTCGGACAAAAAGATAACGGACTCCACTCGATGCGCACTACCTCCACTAAACGAGTTGCGTTGTCCACGCGGCATATTCTGTTCACCAGCTCGATACTTTGTTAACCAGGCCGGTCTGTTCGCAAACCAGCCCGGTATCTTCGTTGATCAGCCCCACATTTCGTTGACTAGGTCGATCTGATCGCATACCAGCCCAGTATTTTCGTTGACCAGCCCGATATTTCGTTTTAACAGGCCGATCTTCCGTCTAAGGTACCCAAGAGACTGACCACGGTACGCCCGGGCTAAAACAAAGGTAGCGACGTGACCGCCCAACAATGTCACACTTCGCTTCCCGCCACCCTCCCCCTCCCTCCCCCCCCCCCCTTTCCCCAGTTATCTGCAACGCCACATATTACCACCAGAAACTATGTCTAGGCACCAGCCTGTGAGAGAATACCACAGGTCAGACTCTATTATACCGATTTTAGTGTGATTTGCGGTTCAGGGCAAGGGTTAGGGTTACGGCTAAGAAATAGTGTTACCCCCCCCCCCCCCCCCCCCAAAAAAAAAGGACAACATTGAGACTAGTCTACAGTGCCTGACCTATGGTTTCCTACCACACGGTTGTGTCTACAAATAGTTGGGCCCTAGTATACGGTGTATACCCCGCCTGTCCTGAGATGGGGTTCAGCAGAAAAGGAGGGGAGCTGCACCCCTGTGACTGGCACAACCTAGCCTGAACTAACCCAACCTAGCCTTTACCTTGCTCGCCGGGCCGACCCACTGTTGCGGCTTGGCTTCGATGACACCGGGCAGCTGCATGTCGACATCGCTTTCCGTCTGCACCAGCACCTGCCGCACAAACATTTGAAAAAAACGCAGGTTTTGCCGACCACTCAATTTCAAACACACGTCCAAACACACGTGACCAATGTGACCAATGCAGTGCGCCAACAGCCCAGCGTCAAAATACTTCAAAACACCACCTGAAAAATGCAGTGAACCAATATTACCATGGTCAAAGCTACGTCAAAACGGAACATCAACATGCACTGCACCAACCACCCAAGGCCAAACAAAAATAATTCAAAACAGCCACTGGCACCCAACCGCGAAAGAATCATCCAGAAATGCCGAGCAAAAAGGAACAAAAATACAATTCGTAGCGGTCCCTTTATAATGCCGCTATATGCACTATAGAGGGAATTACCGGCACAACAGCGGCAATCGGCACCACTCCGCATAATGTCACTATAATACTGGTTGTTCCCGTCTGTGCCAAGTGACATCACGGGCACTATAGCGGGCGACCGGCACTATAGCGGGCAACCGGCACTATATCGGGCAACCGGCATTATAGCGGCAAACCGGCACTATAGAGGGACCTCTACCGTACTAAAAAAACGCCTTAGGGCGGGAAAGGTGGGTTTGCAGTGGAGAAGGCGTTTGGTGGCGGCTAGATCGCGAACCGTTTTTTTTCCGTGTCGTGTTACGGTGTTAACCCCGCTTTGGGGTATTACAACATTGCAGGGGGGGCATGGCGAAGACAAGCGACGATGGCAGCGATGGCTAGACGAAGCGACCCCTGCAGGGGTGTTGATGATAGGCGGTGAGTCCCAAATGCACCACGAGGAGTGTTACGACACGCGCGCAGAATGACAGTGCCTGTACTACTGTTCGATCTTCGTAGAACGCTTATAATTACCAGGGCTCTTCACGGGTCGGGTCACTTCTCGCGGGTCGGGTCGGGTCAGGGTGATCCAACCCGACCCGTGAGATCTCAAAACCTCCTGAACCGACCCGACCCGATCCGACCCATTCCGTGAGACACACCTCCTGACCCGACTCGACGCGCGAAATGTTCAAAACCTCCTGACTCGACGCCCGAGTCGGTCGAGTTATAACCGGTGAAAACCCTTCGATAATACCGCACGTGTCGCCGTTTGGATCACTGTACCTAGGTTTCAAACGGGTTATAACCGTTTTGAGACTTGATTGTATCTTGATTGCATCTTGACTATATCTTGACTATAGTAATAGGCATAAACTCGTCTGGCGCGGTCGGTTGCTAGCCGAGTCCTTCCCCGGACTTTTCGCTAGCCAGCGACCGTGAGTGGCCAGCACCAGGGACTTTTCGTGGAAACAGCTGTTAGCTTCTAACTTTTGGGGAGTAGATTTCAGAACTGTCAGTTTGTTAGACCACGGTAGAAACGGTAACGTCCGTTTAGTGCCTAAACAAGTAGTTGGGCTAGAGCGTCAGATAGTCAGCAATATTGTTTGTCATGCCACCAGAAGGGGGGAAACTGTTGCTGCTCTGTCTGCCTGCCTGTTGCCGCTGTTGTTGCTACTACTGCTGCCCTGTTGCTACACGACACTGTAGCTGACAGCTGCTTGGCTATAGCTGACCACTGCTTGGCTGTGGTGCTCGGTGCGCGAGTGTGTTTACTCTTACGTTTCGTGTGTACTGAGATACCTGTACCGGGCAGATATACACCGCGAAGCAAACCTCGACCTTCGAACAACGCCAGATAACATCGCCTACTACAGAGAGAGGTTCAGTCGTGCCAAGAGATACTACCTGCATTATACAGAGCAATGACACTGTTTAACCGGCGCTATAGCCCGTTCTTTGCCAGCAATAAATAGCAGCGAAAAACGTACACACGCCTTCAAGCCAAGAACTGAACTACGTGTTTAGCACAAAGCTATTAATAGACAGTGTCATGACAGGAAGATAAGAAGAGCATGGCGGAAGCGGGGAAGGTCCTGCTCTGCTCTATTCTGCCTATGTGCTGCCGCTGCTGCTGCTGCTGCTGCTGCTGCTACTGCTGCTCTGCCGCTGTACGATGTGTCTGACTGATGCTTTGGTGCTGTGCGTGTGCGTGTTTGTGTGGCAGACAGCACCACACACATGGTATAACGGTGCCGGCATGTGCCAGCCCAAGATACCGGCACTATTCAAGGCATCCCAACTAATAATAGTAGGGTTGACATACATAAATTGTATGATTGGCCCGTATACGTGTCAGTAGTATTCAGAACACCGGCACTATATTGGAATAGGGTTCCCATACATGGCTACTTACTAATAATACAGAGAGCTCTAGTCGTGCCAAGCGACCATTCTACCGGCAAATATAAAATAAAAAATGAAAATACACTCCAACTGTGATGAACATTTCGTCGAAATGCATCTTTGCAAGCTGTGAATGATACCCCGATCGCGCGTATTACTGGGTGTGTGTCCTCGTAAACAGAGCAATGAATGGCTGGCGCTATTATTCAACCGGCTCTATACCCGTTATTTGCCAGCAATGAATGACAACAAAAACTGATTATTTGCTGCCGTACGCGTGTGTTTTTTTTAGTGTGCGGGGAAACACAGCATCACATGGTTAGGGTTAATACGAGCACGTAAGTACCCAACTAACGGCGCCTCATGTGTATACGTATAATTGTCAAAAAAAAATTGTTCAGGCACATCTCTTCGTGCTCGCACCTTTGTCCAAAACGTCGGGTGGGGTGGGCACAATTCGACCGTCGAGGTCACGATGCCGGAGGTTTGGGCGCGACCCGTGCAGTGTGTCGCGCGTGGCAAGCCTTTGAAACTCTTGTGGCCTTGGGCAAACTTAAGACAAGTCCCCGGGTTCCCGCAACATCCCCGGGGATTGGGTTTCTGCATCCCCTATCCCCGTGTACGCGCGTAAGATTCGGATGCAAACCGGGTTTTCTGCTCGTAGAGGGTACACCTACATTTCCCTATCTTTGCACAGAGCACCACGCAACAATCCTGTCGCCCAGCAGCAGTCCAGCCCCCTAGCATCAGCAGCCTGCAACTCTATGCGCGTGTGGCTGCTGTTGTAGTAGGCGATTGCTTTGATCGGAGCGTGCCATTTGTCACCCCGCCATACCCCATATTTCCGCTGTGTGCTGCCGCTGCGTGCGCATGTCCATAGCATGTCCATAGATCGCGCCAATTTGGGCGGTAATATAGGAACATTTTTGATAGTAATATATATACCAACCCATCCTTACATTTACGTCCACATGTTTTGTGTCGCAGATTTTGCCCACACCACAGATGACGGGCACCAGACAACTTGAGGACAGCACAACGCTACGTGTACAACCCTGCCGTACAGCAGCAGTAGTGGTAGGGTACATCATATACGTGCGCGTGGCGAGTCCTCGCTATGCTGTGCGGTGAGTTGCTTTTGTCGGAGCCTGTCATCTGTCACTCCACCATACCGTATATTTTCACCCGGCTCCTCGCCGCCAGTAGTTCTAACCAGGGTTTTTCACGGGTCAGGAACTTGAAAAAATTCCGCGGGTCGGGTCGGGTCGGGTCGGGTCGGGTCGGGTCGGGTCGGGTCGGGTCGGGTCGGGTCGGGTCGGGTCGGGTCGGGTCGGGTCGGGTCGGGTCGGGTCGGATCGGGTCGGGTCGGGTCGGGTCGGGTCGGGTCGGGTCGCGCCGGTTCGGGTCGGGTCGGGTCGGGACATATTTCAAACCCCACGGGTCGTCCTTAGCCCGATCGGACCCACAAGAAGTGACCGACCCGGCCCGTGAAAAGCCCGGGGAAAAAATAATCCTTCGGGACTCCCTCCATTGGGCGAAAACGACGAAAAAGTGTATGATGGCAATGTGGCTTGATTGCAGCATCGGCCGCAGGAAGCATCCCTTTCTGCTAACGTTAGGAGTGATCCCACGCTACGATAGGGGCGCGGCACAAGTTTCCGAGGTCCTGTAGCATGAGGAGCTCAAAATCTCACCCGAACCATGAGTTCGAACACATTCGTTCGCTCACCCCGATCGACACTTCTATGCGCTAGTCCTAAAAACAACCTTTGTACTCGTAAATTATCATACTACCCCATAGTTCCACACTTTGAGGAGGCTTCACCGGTCAAAAGGCCAGAAACGTGCCACCCCCACCGTACTGCTACCACTACAGAGGGATGACTCCAAAGGTAGAGGGGTGTGTCCGAACTGCACGGTAAGGAGTTGAATTGAGCGAAATTTAACGACAACACGCGCGCGCAGCATGATGATAGTTGTACCGCTGATAAGACCTCTTCTCCCGATTTTTTACGTCGCTATACCTGGTTCAAAAATGCTTTCTTGAACCCAACCAAAGCTGGTGGACACCGCGAGCGCTACAAACTCTACAGAGCACAACACGGAAAAAAAAGCTTCTCCGCGCGTTATCCATCACGCAACACGAAGGTCGAATGGCTATCATAGACCTGTTAACCCCAGATGCATTGCAAAAAATATATATCGTATGCTAACGCCAAGTAGTTTGTTGTCAAGCACGAGAGTGTAATCCTAGAGCGGGCAGTTGCTAATATTATCGCTTTCTAGGGTTTGGGAGGGAGAGGTCACGGGGGCATGCTCACACGTCACGTATTTACTCACAAAACGGACCCTCCTTCATTCGACTGCCTAGCGTTCCTACTGCTGCTCCTTACTGTTGCATGGCAGTACGCATTTAATCCACCGAGGCGTATATCACAAAAAGGATATACCCCGAATAGTCTGGGTTCATGGGTGGGCTCTCATGGTGGCACGATGGACGGGGTACATAAAGACACCGAGCAGAGCATAGAAGAACAAGATGGACAACAAAATAATATCATTGGGCATGATCCGAGGTCCATATGAAATGTGCCCCGGGAGAAACATTCCTATTGTCTCTACGAACCCCCAGACGACTTAGATAACCATATCGTAGGGCTCGCACTCTCAACAGGGGACGGTTGCTTACCTCAGCCGGGGGGGCCTGCATCACCCTGTGCGGGGTCGGCTGGTCGGTCGGAGGGCACACAGAGATTCGCTTGAAGTGGTTGTGCATCCCGACAGCCAAGGCGCGCTTGACATTGTGCTGCAAATGTTCGAAAAAAAACGAGGAAACACGGCGCTCATGCTGTTAGGGAACGTCAGTAGGCGCACCATGGCTGCTAGCAACTACAAGGGCTCCGCTCCGCGGGCGGCTAACGCCGCCTGCTATGCTCGCGCAAGAATACAAGTAAATTTTAAGGCGGCAGAAATAGGAAGCCGATGACACGGTGCAACTAGCGATTTGATAGTGCCAAGAGCTACTTGTGCAGAGCTGATTGCCTGTGCTGGGTTGTCTTGTTGGTGATGTCACGTTCTGGTCGGCAGTACGGGTGGAATATGCGAAAGAAGAAAAAAGAAGACCAAGAGAGGACAACAATTGAAGAAAGTAAAAAGACGAGTAGACGCGTGCATACCGGTACCTGGTATCTGGCACTTCGCATGATACCTGGTACCGTATGTTCGAAATAAGGCACAGCGCACGCAGCACGGCACAGCACCGCAAGGCAAGACATAGCACCGCACCGCAGGGCAAGGCAAGGCGCCGCCCGGCACCGCACGGCGCTGCGCTGCTCTGCTGAGCTATAGCTGAGCTGAGCAGAGCTTGGAATGCTTTTTTGGTTATTCAACAACGTAGCACGTACAAACCTGGTGTAGTACTGGTACCTGGTATGATACTGATACCTGGCACCAAAGAGTAAGTACAGCACAGCACGCAGAAGTGCACAGCAGGGCACTACACAGTACCGCACCGCACGGCAAGGCACGGCAGGGCACGGCACCGCACGGCGCTGCTCTGCTGAGCAAGCGCTGCGGTGCGCTGCTGAGCTCAGCTCAGCTCAGCTGGGACCTGGCATGATGGTATTTCGTGCAACAAAAACAAAAAAGTGAAGGAATAAAATGAAAGCTGGACCGTTCCGCGAGTAATGGAAGGAGGCGGTGTTGAAGTGGGAGGTCTTCAGAGGCCAGGGATGTACCAACCGAGCCCGCTCAGGAAAAAGACAACGATAAGTAAGCCTATGCCAGGAGAAAGCCTGCGACGGACAGGCAGACTTAACATGCCAGTTTTAGTGTGGGACCTCCTAGCGGTGTGGCTATGATGACACCGACCAAACTTGCCATCTTAAGGCATCTTTGGTTGTAAGTCGGGTGCAGCGGAATACCGTCCAAGAAGGAAGCGGAGCCAAAAGTATCTACCCAGTACCAACTTCAAACATCTTTGAGAAGCGCTGGAAGCGCCTTTCGACGGCTTTTCCTACCTATGAGTAAGCATGCTGGTGCAGGGCACCTGGCTTTCACAACCAGTTGACACTGTTTTACGCAGGTGTCGACAATTGCCGATACGTACACACGATAGTTGTTTGTCTTTTTGTTCCCAGCGGAGATCTGATGGCGTTTCTGTGGCGGACGATTGTCTGAAAAAAACAGTTTGGTGACGTTACGTGAGCAGCTGTTCGTTAAGCGCTCACAAAACTTAAACATATCCCTATGACAACTACTTTGGCATACACGCATACCCTTGTCGCTCGAATGCACATGACCAGTACTGTCGAGAATTTCGACCCACAAACACTAGTAACACAATGCGTCATCTTGGTATGTTCTCTCAACTGGAGCAAGAGGTATTGGGAATGCAAGTGCGGCCTGCCATTTGACCTAGCCCAGAAGATTGCGCCTCTCGTAAAATCCAACGACCGATCTTCCGCAGTGCAATTTTGATTTCTACTTCCCATACAAAACTTCGCTATTATCCGCGCCGCCGATCGCAGCAGGCGTTTGCCAGACAGACAGCCCCTCCCCCCAAAAAACACCTATCACGCACATAATCCCTCCTACCTCACCAAAATCGTCAATCATGCAGTATCCAATCATTCACCACCCACATCATCCATACATCATCCACCATCCACTACACATCATGCCAGTAGTGAATACGACCCGGCGCAGCTTCGACGAAATCATTGATAGTCCACAATATCTCCTCATTACATCTCCATTGCCATAATTTTCCCAGGCGGCCGAGGTTAGAGTTAGGGCTAGTGTTAATGTTATGTTGGCGTTACTAGGGGTGGGGGTAGGGTCAGGGTCAAGGTCAGGGTTAGGGTTGTACCACGTCAAGCACACTTCCGCCGTCTTGTCAACAATTAGGCCAAGGTCCGTGCATACCTCGACACACGCTGCTGCCGGTAATAGTACAAATAGTATTAGTAGATTATTAATAACAGCACAAATAATACTAGTAGGCTAATAGTACAAATAGTTACAGTAGACTATTGGTACAAACAGCATTATTAACGGTAGACTAATATCACGGGGGATCCTAGTAAATAGGACCTACGGTGGAAACAAAAACCTATATATTCATCTATTTTACTAACAGTATTTGGTTCTATTTACTATCGTCCTCCGTAAATAGTACAAACAGTACTACTATATTGTAGACTATTAATAACAGTACAAAGAGTACTCTTAATATTAGTAGTAGAGTGATATTACGGAGATCCACTGTCAGCGGAATGAATCACTAAACAAAAAGGGGGCAAAAAAACACCCGTCTTTGTTTCATTCGCCTTTGACCGCAAGTGCATTTTGTTGGCTGGTCTTACCGGGTAAACTGAGCCTCAACCGAACACAGCCGTCGCGTAGAAGAGCTCGCCTGAAAGGTGGCCATGCTCTTGATTTTCGTGTGATTTCATCCTGTTAACAGTGGATCTTCGTAAATAGTACCAGGTACTTTTTATAAACGACGAGTATTTATACTATTAACAGCATGGCAGGGGTGCCCGTTGTTCGATCTAAGGATATTTCATCCCCTTTTCAGAAACTCCAATACCTCACACACACACAAAAAACTCGGTGCTGTGCGTTTTTCCCTATGAAAAACTCCAATGGCCTAGGCACTAACCAAAACTACTGGTATTGGAAAGCCTGAACAGCATTCGAACGGTATTGGGTAGTTCCTCATCTAGAGACCCTCGTCAACCTGACATTTTTTTGCCGAAAAGCGGTACCCCCGGACACATTTTGGTCGAAAAATCGCACCCCTGACACGTTCGGCCAAACATCGGTATACCCCCATCATGGTACGCGTCCCTCGATGACACAACCAACATGCGCCATCCGTCATGCATCGTGCTTTCAGAAGGTAGGCATGCCGCACACCCGACGCGCCGCTCACCGTTGAGTGCATCCTCCGCGGGAACGTCGAGAAAGCACCACAAACACGCAAACACAAACGCGTACCAGGCCTGAACTCTTTTTAGACAGGAAAAAATATTCCGCACTGACTCCAAGTTGTTTGTAGCGACAACTCGACCAACTCACAGCTGACGTGTTCGAAATAACATTTACTAAAAGATGTGGGTAGAGTTCTGGACAGATTAGCCCTTCTTCGAGGCCGCGCGGGGATACGTGCGAAACCAACCACTAATCAAAATAACGCAAGAAGCTAGCTGTGGAACCAACAACAGGGCCGACCACAACAGAAGCGTCACGCGCGCCGTACGGCCAAGGGGAGGATCCCTAGTACTCAATCAGATAGGTCTTCCAGGGGTCGGGATATTGGTTGCCACGATTGTTGGTGCTAGGAAGTGCTTCCGACGATGGGATCAAGGCGAGAGGGCGTAGACCCAGCCCAATCCCTAACCCTAACCCTAACCCTAACCCTAACCCTGACCCAAAGCCGGCCAGAAACGCGCGAGAAACGCGGCTGCGCCGCTTTCGATTTTGTTTCAATTGTTCCGATCTGTGGACCATGCCTTCCGAACGGCGTACCACGATGTACCTCCTCGCACTTACAGCGAGTAAAAAAGAAACATGAAAATATTGAACCTCCCTAGAATTTTCCCCTGCCCAAGTCGCTCCTAGGCATACTGGCCGAAGGCGCCCTAGAAACCAAACACTCACACGCCCACACAAACGAAAACTTACAAAAAACACGCAAAACACAAACGCCCTAGATTACGTACCTGTCCGATGACATGCTCGGATAGCTTTTGATAAATCTCCTTCGGCAGCATATCGGAGCCCGGCACAGACCGTCGCCTATCCGGCCCTGACCCCGCCCTTCCACCCCCGCCCCCGCCCGCGCTGTCTGCCACCTGGCCAATCGGATCCCCCGCGCGCCCTTCCACGGTCCCGCCGCCTTTCGAGAACGCCCCCGGGTAATGCTGTCGAGAGGTTCCGTCGCTATTACCACCACCACCCTCCCCACCACCGCCACCACCGCCGCGGCTGGTCTCCCCGTCAAAAACGCGCCCGCGATTCCAAGCACCGGACACGCCTCCCCCCCCCGTCCCCAGCCAGGCAGAGGAAGAACCCCGCACCTTCTGCTCATACTCCTCACCCAAACCTTGCCCCTCACTCCGATGCTGCCCATGCCCCTTATCTTGTGCCTGGCCTTCTCCCTGACCTTCCCTCTTGCCCTGGGAGCGATCGTTCGGCGGGAAGGGGGGGGGGGAGACCGAGAGCTTGAAGCTCTGAGCGTTTCCTTTCGCGAGGTCTCGTTCGAGGCTTCGCGGTAAGTGCGCGGTGTCTTTGAAGGGCGCTGAAGGGGGAGGCAGGGTGTCCGAAAAAACTTGTCCGATGCCGGGGTGGCTCGCACCCGGGCCTAAGGACTGTGAAACCCTCGGAGGCGACTTTAGTAGGGGGAGTGGGGAGGCAGGGGGAGGGGGTAGTTTTCAGGTTGGGGGAGGCGGAAGGGGAGGGTTAGGACTAGGGGCAGCTTGGGATGGCGTTGGAATTGAACTTTGTGTTGGCACGCTTTGCGGAAGAAGCATCACAATGCACGCCACACAGGGTCCGACGTGATCGTGTTATAGGCATAACACTACTACCGCTGCAAAAGTGAGTTTCAGCACTAGTAATATTAATAGCACGTATCATATGATAGTAATACATGTTTTGCCCCCTACAAGTCATTTAACAAGTAGGATTTCCCTTCGGAGTCATGTTTTAGTACCGGGGGTGAGTCCAGATGTAAGAAGGCCAAAATCAACCCGAGTGAAAACTCGTGTCATCAATATTTTATTTTATTGGTTCATGTAGGACACGGTTGGCATCATAACGCTGACCATGTGTGTTGATTAATTGTTGCGTTCATGTACAACAACAAAAAGCAACACAAGGCCGAGGGTGCCCGGGGATTGGCATAGCATTCACCTCACATCAAAAATGGCCAGAATGGAAAAGTAACCGGAGCGCTGTGATCGAAGAACACATATTTTTTCAGTGTTTTTAATTCTTAGATCACATATTTTTAGAGACCCCCCCCACCTCGCGGCAGGGAGGGGGGGGGCGTACTCATTTGTTGCTTGCCTTAGTCATTTGACCGTTGACCACGCATCCCTTTCGAGACGGAGCACCCTTCCTACTCCTAATAACGACACCTCCAACAATTGGGCGCTCATTACGCTTATTTCATGTACTACATAGAAACTGTTTGCTTATCCTATCCCCGTCCTGTTTCGCTGTCTGCGGGCACCATCTATCTCCTAGGATAGCGATCGTTTTCTCGCTATTCTCTTGCCCACCAAGCTCTTCCACGTCACATACGTCTAGTTTCCTCATCTCCTCTAACGCATACCGTTCCTCCTTGTATATTTCACATTCTCGTACTATGTGAGTCCTACTCTCTATTGTTGCCTCACACGGGCACCTATTTGTAGCCACGTCCTCCTCCCGACTACTGGTATATCTCTTTCTTCTTTCTGATAGCTCCAGGTCCCCTACACGAAATCGCAGTTTCAGCTTTTTCGCGTACAACCTAATCAGGGGTCGGCAGGTGGGGGGCTCTCCCAACCCAAGTAATCTAAAAATGGAAAAAAAAACAGGAAATAAAAAACTCGTTTTCTTCTAAATCGTCCTGCGATCACAGCGCTCCGGCTACTCGTCCATTCTGACCATTTTTGATGCGAGGCGTCGAAAAAAGACTGTCCGGGCGCCCTCGACAAGGCACTCGTTGTTCTCACATTAACTCGCATAATCACGTCCGTGATCACAGGACAGGCTCCAGTCACTCTGGAGCTGAGGAATACCCCAGAGAAAAACACAAACAAACCACGAGTGGTACACGCATATATCACAGCTGACGCAATTCATGTCTCCACCAGAAACATATACAAAGTGAAATCGGGAGTCAGCCTACGATGTTCCAGGTCCATACTGGTGCATACGTCTCACTACTCGCGCCTGGGAAAACCGACTATACCGCTTGCCAACCAAGAAAGACTACCACGAATCACACACAGCTTGCAAAGATGAGTTTTTTCGACGAAATCTTCGATCTCACAACTGGAGTGTATTTTCTTTTTTTATAATATATTGCCACCGGTCGCCCCGGTGGCGTATCAGGTTATCGTCGAGCCTGGTATAGGTACCGGTCGCCCCGGTGGCGTATCAGGTTATCCTCGAGCCTGGTATAGGTCAGTTTGATGAGTTCGAGCCCCGCCGAGTGCATACTCGTATAAATTCGTTGGGACTTTTTCTTGTGCACAAATTGACTTGCGGAAAGCGCGAGAGCGTGAGTTAGCAACACTCGATGTAATATCGACGAGCAGTGGGATTGCTGAACCCTATGCGCGATAAAAATTGAAGGCAAGAACCGAGGGGGAGAAGGGACGACACCTGTGACCACGGCTTGTCCAGAAGCTGGAAAGTGAAAGTGCGAGGAAAAAAAAAAAAAAAGTGAGTTTCGTGAGTTCGAGCCCTGCCGAGTGCATACTCGTATAAAATCGTTGGGACTTTTTCTTCCGCACAAGTTGACTTGCGGAAAGCGCGAGAGCGTGAGTTAGCAACACTCGATGAAAAATCGACGAGCAGTGGGTATACTGAGCCCTATGCGCGATAAAAATTGAAGGCGAGAACCGGGGGGAAGAAGGGACGACACCTGTGACCACGGCTTGTCCAGAAGCTGGAAAGTAGAAGTGTGAGGAAAAAAAAAAAAAAAAAATGCACGTAGTACCTATGACTACGCATACGCACGACAGACGCAAGTCAATTCGAAAAAAAGAAACAAAGAAAAGAAAACTAAAGTATCACAGCACCACAGTTATTTAGTTGATGTTGCAGACAGACCACAGCCGCAGCAGAAAAGAAGTGCCGAAACGAATCGAGGCTCTGATTCTGCGATAAGAGCGGCAGAGGTGACACCGAAGTGTCTGTTGAGATAGATCACTTGTAATGGAGAAGAAAAAGAGAAGAAAATCTGGAACGTGGCGCTTCCGCCCAAAATATGAAAAGCAAAAAGAAGAAAGGAGTAGGAATTAGAACGAGAAGAGAAGGACAAGTAAGGACAAGTAAGGAGGATTCGTGGTGGGGCTGACCGTCTCCTCATCCATACCGCACAATGCCAATGTTACGAACATATGTACTTTACGGGTTGTCGGACTGGCTGACAGACCGTCCTTTAGTAAAGTTCTTTGTAGTGTTCCCTGCAATGTTCCCCAATACTCATGGTGGCAAGCTAATTACGACTTGAAGACACCGACGGGAAGTAACAAAAACAAAAGACTAAACACTCAAAACTTTTCGTCAACGGAGCGGGAGAGTATCTTCTATTTATGCAGGTCATTCATTTAGCCCTGGGGACGGGTTCTAATATATGGTACGATGTAGCGGTGATTGTACAGAAAAAAATGAGCACGTATAAGAACTGGCGGAATCAATAAAAAACACCAAAAGTATGGTAGCACAGCATACTTCGTTACTGCTACAGGCAAACCACACAGCAGCAGCAGCAGCAACAGGAAGCAGCGCCAAAAATGAAAAAAAGCTAAAAACACTCGAAACACTTTCGTCAAAGGAGCGGGAAATTTCAAAGTACATAGCCATCACATCATACGGCAACAAACATCCGCAACAAAATCAGCCTGAGGACGTAGCCATTAATTGTGTGTGTGATCAGCGCTAAAAATAAGAAAAACACGGGCAAAAACGGAAAAATTGACATCACATTTTTTTTTGCGTTTTTTTTTCGTGTCTGTTTCGGACAGATGCCAGATAGGAAAGGGGTGAAATTATTAACATATTGAGTTGTTGTGTTACCGATAATATATATTTTAAAAAATACGATAACATGTAGTACTGTGAAGGTTCTTTAAAACAAAAAGATTCATAGGTTAATGATTAATTTCTGTTTTCGGGGGTGACAAATGCTGTCTACTCTGGACGCGGATGGGTGCCAATAGATATATACCACACCCTGGACAATAGGTTCCAGGTCAACATGCAATCGACAGGATCCAATTCCAACAGGAGACCTATTGTTGCCCGCGATAGGTATCGATGGGTACTTTTCGTAGCCTATTGGGGCCGACAATGGGTATCGATTGGCATCTTCAATGATCTGCTGTGTGACCAATAGCCTATTGTACCTATTTATCTGAACATATTGATAAAACAAGTAGGTATCGATAGACATTTTCAGGACGGCATTGTTTGGGCGATAGAATATTGGCGCTGAGAGACGGAACCTATGGATTTGTCCGATAGGTATCGATATACCTTTCACCAAACCTATTGATTCGGAAAATACGTATCGATACACCTTTCACAATTCTATTGTTTGGGACGATAGGTATTGACAGACCTTTCACCATTCTATCGTTTCGGATGATAAGTTTCGGTACGTAGACCTTTCGCCATTTTATTGTTTCAGCGTTGGAGAGCAAAGGCACTCGAAGACAGCCCGTCTAGGTACAATCAACTCTAGTTCGCCATTCATCATCCACGCCGCACGCCCCTCCAGCCCAGCGGAGAATCTCCGAAAACGGCGCTGTCTGCCCGTGTTGTGCCCTAAGAAGCTCAAGGTGGATGGTCTCAACAACAAGGTAGTGATTACTACGTATGTGTGTTCGATGCGAAGCTTAAGCCTGCAGTGCTTTAGAGCGACCTGTTTGTGAGCCGTCGATTTCCTTCTCATACCGTGGATAAAACCCGATCAAATAGGCTATTGGGCTAACAATAGGTCGGCAACTATGTGGATCGATCGCTATCGCGGAGCACAATAGTTCGGCTTCGAGGTCTAACGATAGGTATTGTAAGCAACAATAGGGTTAGGGCAGTGGGCACAATAGCCTATTGTGCGACCGATATGCTTGCGAAGGTGTATATCGATAGGTATCTTGAGCACCAACGAAATTTGAAAATGACCCCCAACAGGCTATCGTTCGATCAATGCCTTTTTATCGCCACCAGTCAATACCTATTGGTTAAAGCGATATGTGTGCGATGATATCGATCGATACCTATTGCTCAATGTAATAGGTTTGCAAGGGTATCGATCGATACCTACTGACAATTTAATAGATATCTTTGCAAGGGTTTGTACCTACTGCTTGTAAAAGTATACCCTCGTACTGATTCGTAGAACATATCTATACCTGCCGTATACCCCAGGCTATTGCTTGAATGAATACCTTGGATGATAGCAATAATATGTACCTTGACCTACTTCTTGCCTTTTGTTTCAAAACAGCAACCTTACGACAATACCTGGCATTAAAATAAGTTTTAAATAATCGATAGGCTTGTGAGAATTTCAATCGGTAAGGATAGGAAGCAGCAGATTGAAAAATATGTTGGGAAAGGAAATGGGGAAATTGTTGGCAGAAGATATCGCTGCTTTATGGAGGGATTATTCGACTTCATAGATACTAGTGCTTTATGGAAGGGTGTTCGATTTACATCGGAACGGCATCTACGCTACAATATTGTCGGAGGGCAAAAATAATAATAATAATAATAATAATAATAATAATAATAATAATAATAATAATAATAATAATAATAATAATAATAATAATAATAATAATAATAATAATAATAATAATAATAATAATAATAATAATAATACGTATCGATATTCAATTAATCAATATTCGAAACACCAACTTGTAGACAGACCAACAGGCGTACTCAATACGTGGTAGACAACTGTGCAGGGCTTTATACCTACTACTCATAGCAATAGATATCGATCGACCATTTCACATACCTATTGGTCAAACAATAGGTATCGATCGACACTTTCACGTACCTATTGGTTACAGTAATAGCTATCGATTGACAATGCGACATAACTATTGTAAGAACAATAGCCTATTGTGCCGATTTATCAGAACCTATTGGTCGATTAAATAGGTATCGATAGACAGATTCATACACCTATCTTAAGAACAACAGCCTATTGTACCAATTTCTCTGGACCTATTGGTCCAAGCAATGGATATCGATCGACAAATTCGCATACCTATCGAACGTGTCAATAGGTATCGATATGCAATACCCCAACATATTGCCACTCAATAGGCATAATCAATAGGCTATTGTCCGGGGTGCCATATATACAAAATAATGTATGAAAAATCCTAGGCCATACAATCATAAGATTGTTTTTGCCGCGTCGGCCTCAGTATCGGACTCTCGACAATTCAATATCTCGAGTTTTTTTCTTCTTTTTCGAGCGATCTCTTCGAGGGTCGGCTTCAATGCCCCTCGCCCTTCGTTCCCCCTGCTTACCTCGCCGTCAACGCGTGCGGGGGCTGAGACAGACAAGCGAGAAGTGGGCACGATATTGGATTTTGGGCGGCATGCTCGAGCATGTCTTTGACTCTTGACAGGGGAGTTGTAGTGCGCAAATACAAAGGGGCAACATTTCAAAATCACATATTGGCATCTGGCCTTATCTGGTTGCAGCAGTAGCATCACGAGGAGAACATGTAAGCTGTAGGTTGTTGTGTTATCATACAATTTGTCGCTTCCAAAAGGGCATGTTGTTGGCTGAAAGATTCCGGGTAACGTCGCTATGGGGGAAAAACGATTCAAGTTTTTTATTCTGGCTCTTTCTTGGGTCATGCGGTCCAACAGGTCAATTTGTCTAGTTCTTAATCAAGCCTTGATCAACATTGTCCGCCAAACACGATCGACCTTCGATCTCGAAATAAAGACAACCCATGGTCACTGCTCTTCGCTCCGGACAAGGCCACATGAGTGTAGGTGACAGCGCTGAAGAGTTCATCCCGATCCATGCCCTAGGGCGTGAGAGGTTGCTTGTGTTGTCTTGTGGTCTTCCGTCACATCCTCTCAAAATTCTCTCTTTCGCCCGTCGGGAGACGATAGAGAGTTTTTGTCTCAGTTTTCTACACACCAGCCGTCAAATAAATGTGTTTGTAACAGATGCCTGATTGGCGCCCGCCACAAATCACCGGCCGTAGAGTGAGCGCTGTACCCCAAGGGGAGGTCGGAGCCCCTAACGAGCTCGCCATGTTTCAGAGTTCACGACGCTGTCGTTGATTTCGTCGAACGAAGTATGTGGAAAACACGAAATAACTACGGCGTCTAATCCAAGATCTGCTTGAGAATTTCCCAAGCAGGTGCTGGCCAAGATCGTCGCGAGAGATCGTTTTTTCCGGAATTCTGGAAAGTTTCACGAAACACATCTTTAAAATTGGGCCCATAGGCCACCGTCCAGGCAAAATTTGGCTGGGATGTTCGGCAAGGCGTTCCGTGAAAAAAAACTCCCGAAACATAATATTTGCATCCAACAGAATCTCGAGACAAAACCGAGCAGTAGAGCGGTCTCTTCGGCCTTTGGCGCTGGCTTTAGCACGGCCGCTGACACTCAGCCAGCCTCTGCTGCAGGCATGGACGAGCGCGGTTGATCCGCAGCGAACTATTCCGCTGTGCTCGCTTTTCTGTGGCCATAGTCCATGTCATTTCATGCCACCTTCCTTCTTTTTTTGCTCGTCGTCGTACATTTGAGGTACGAGGAAACCCGTTCGTACGGGGTGAGAACAGCAGTATGTACGACGAGCATGAACGCCAACCGACGACATTGGCAAACACACAACAGCAGGTGTAGCAGCAGTACCCGTAGGGCGAAACTTCTAGTACATACTGCAGCAACCAGTAGCAGCAAGAACCACAGCAGATAGCTCAAAGTGCATCACGAGTGCCGTTGGCAAGTTTAGTCGTCGTACTCGCATCACTCTGTCCAATATATAACGACCGTTTTTATTTTATACGAATATAGAAAAAAATATTACATTTTACGTAAGAATGATACGTCGTCCGAGCGGACGTTCTGGTAGTAGCAGGTCAGCCAGGTCCGTCACAAGAGGCTTGGTTGAACGCGCCGGCATAAACTACAGCACGAACTGATAGTATACCAGGGATGCGCGCCACCGCAGATTTGAGCGCGAACATACCACTAATACCGCAAGATCGCCCGTTGTAAGAACCGCACCTCAAGCACCGCTTGTGCAAAAACTCGCGGTAGGGGACGGGTTTCTTATCACCCCTTTGCAATAATACGTAAAAGAGGAAGGTTTCCAATATGCATAGAGACGTTTCTACCTAGAGGATGTCCCCAAACACTCAAGAACAGCAATGTTTCCGACAACCTAGAATGGGCGCGCGAGCCGTACGCGAACCACGGACGGTAACCCGCATCTCTGTGCAATCGCGGTCGGCGTTAGTGCGCTACCCTTTAGTGCGAGAACCCAGCTGAGGGCGGTGAAGATCACTTGTCATGACCACGTCCTACGGAGTACCGCAATATACCGGCAAAGTGCGGGGTCCCAGTTTAGTGCGGGTATCGTCATCTGTCACTCCATCGCACTAATGAGGGGGCACGACTGTACTGTTGCTGGATAGTTGATGCGCTGCTGGGGCGTACGGAAAACTGCGACCACCAGTTTCGCGCGGGGATCGCGTGCCGTCTTCGAAAACTCGCCGCAATGCACACGCCGCAATGCACACGCCACAATGCAAACGCTGCGCATGGCATACCAGTTGCACTACACCTCGTAGCTTACACGGCTGTGCGTACTCCTACCTACGATTGCTGCTTATTGTGTTTTTCTATTACCGATGTTCCAGTGTTCCAACAGACAGACCGACGGCAGTCTGCAGAGAGCGTAAGAGAAAAACGAACCAGGCGACAAAGCGATACCAGGTTCAGGTGAGGTCCCTCCATAGTGCCGGTTGGGTGGGGCCGATTGCCCGCTATATCGTCTGTGAAATCACTTGGCGCAGATGGGAACAACCAATAGTGGCAGGCACTACGCGGAGTAGTGCCGGCTGCCGCTATCGTGCCGGTATTCCTGGCTGGCACTTACCGGCATCGTTGGAGGACCACTACGGTACCATAGTAGACTACTGCTGTACCAGGTACCTCGCGCGCATCTTATCCACGTCCAGGAACCAGAAAGCGGGAAGAAATCGCGAGTGACGTCAATTGAAACGACCAACCAGACCTAGCCAACCAGAGGCGATTGCGAGGCGGCGCTGAAACACACACACGCACACATGCTCTCAACACTCAACATCAATACATTGATTGCAGAAGAAACATTCAATACAGCCCATAATCAGGGGCATAACTCGGTAACCTGGTCGCGGCACATTATATTAAACAACAGTTAACGATTGTTGCGGTCAATCACGGTACCTTGAGAAAAGAAATACCCGAACGATGTAATCAGTACGATATGATCAGTGCGATACGATCAAAACAGTACTAAATAGTAAAATACACGGAGGATTATCTGGACGTTACACGAGAGCAGCCGCAGGGTCCGTTTTAAATCAGGTTTTGAGCCGTCTTCCAAATAACTCGAGCTGAAGTCCACCTCTCGGCGCGCTGTTTCCTGGACGTGCCTCACCTTGCTCGCCCCTCCCGACTCTACCAGGGGCGGCCTCGGCCGTTCTCGCTGAGTGTCGTAACAGCCCCTGCTAAATAGTGTTTTTGGTCAAATTTATGTTGCTAAATGTCCAGTGGGTATTATTGTCGTACGAATAAAATCACAAAAAATTGTCCCAAAAATAATTCATTATTGTACAGCAGTAGCTCGAGGAGTAGCCCCGACCAGTTCTTATCGCGAGCCGCGCGTTTGAATCTCGCGGCATATATCTCTTTCTTAGCAGTTTAATTTACAGTTAACTTTCGTGGCTTATTTCCCTTTGCGCTCGAGCCTCCGGGTTAGCCGACAATTTTAAATTTTAATCCACTACATATATTTCGAACGCACACTGTCAGGGGGCCTTCCAACGCACACTGTCGGCACCCTTCGAATGCACACTGACGATGGCTCGGGGGGGACGCTTCTATTTGCATCCTAGCATTGTTCGGCTGCCGTGCCAACCGAACTGTTGAGGGGTTGTCGTGCTCCTTCTCTCGACTACACCCCACAGAACTCTGCCTTCCTTCCTATTGCAACACTGCTGTACGCGGCTTTGAGGTTGCGCTCGTGCACCCAACATTCCTCCTCCGTGCCTCTGTGCGTCGGCTACAGTGGGTCCTCTGCGCACACGTTCTTCCGACACATCATGCCCTTGGCTGCTGCTGCGAGCTGTACTCCTCCTACTGTCTCTGCTGCCGCTCCTCTCATGCGACTGCTGTGGGTATCTGCTACTCTTCAGCTACATTTTACACAGAAATATCACCCTTCTTTGTGACCTGGGCCGCGGAAAGAAATCCCCTCCTGAATAACACGCCTTCTCCAAGAAACCCCAAATTTCCAACTTCCACAAAACCAAAAACGCTGACTTTCATCCTCTCGCCCTCAGCACCACTAACACAAACCCCAACTCACACCGCACACACCACACACCCACTACTCCTCCCCCCGTGGGAGAAACCTCCCTCCTCTTAGCGTCTTCCTCGGAGTTTGCGCGTTTGCTGCCTCCCTGCTGTCGCTGCGCTTCTCTCGAGACTGCTGTGGGTGTCTGCTACTGGTGTGGATGTCTGCTACTGGTGTGGGTGTCTGCTATGAGCCGTCGTATGTTTTTGGTCGTCCTAGACTTCTGCAGGTCTTCGGCTGCGTGTTCACCGTGTTCCAATCTTCCGGCGTACCACCTACTGCTGCTGCGGCGGAATCTCTGCCCGGCATGCAGCAGGGCGTCCTTCCAGAGCGATACCTCGATAACTGGGGAGACCACCTCTTCCATAACACATTCACACGGCTCACTCAGCGTCTTCGTTTGGGGGGGAGCGCCGGAATATCCCAACTGTTGCGTGCAGAAGAGATGGCAACTGCGGCTGGCACTCTCCGCTCAACAGGAACTGCCGATTCCTGGGACAGGTGTGGGCACCACTACCGTTCATACATTGCGCACATCACTACTCTCACAGTAGGTCCTGTCTCCGCCCACGTCTCGTAGAGAGCAGTCATGCACATATAATTCTAGCGTCAAGAGCGGCAAGAGCGCGAAATATCGACATACGCTTGTGAGCGGACGTGAAACATCCCATGATTTAAACTGTTAAACGGTGTATTGTCCCAAGCAACATGACAGGCGCGTATTGTGCGCAGACCAGAAAATGTAGCGTTTCTACAGTTCCAACGAAAATAATGCTGAGTTCCCAGCGAAAATGTAGACGGCGGGGGAATTAGTCAAAATTAAATAAATTCTACTGTAATTTGTAGTCTATGAATATTGCGTAACGGCGCCTTCAAGTATGTACAGGAATCCCGCGATGCCCTTCGTTTCCCATTTCTTTTACGAGTACGTACACTTTTGTCACTGTGTTTCTCACTACGAATCTGATGGCCGGAGTTCGAACCACGGCATGCCTTCGACGTCCCTTTTTTTGCACATGTTAAAATATTCCTATTTTATGTTTGCATGGTGTGTGTCCACACAACTGAAGCACCTCTCGGATGCGTGTCTACCTACTGCAAATAGCACTCGGACCAGATGTTTTGCTTCCTGGGTGCTGCTTGCTGCTGCAGCACAAAACGTAGTTTCATCACATAAACAAGGGGCGCCGGCGGCCTGGACGGCCGCCGGTCGCCGCCTCACGTGATGCTAAAAACGTTAGCAGCACTGTTGCGAAGGATGGGGGTCAAACGTACTGCCAAGGGTTGAGAGCGCTCTACACACGCCAATAGCATGATGGCGAAGGATAAAGATCAGACGCACTGCCAAGCGTTGGGAGCGCTCTAGGCGCTGCCCACACTGCCCACGGAGAACAGCAAAAGAGGTTGCGGCGGCAGTACTTGTGATGCTGCCGCTGCTGTACACGAACGTGTGTAATCGAATTTTGGGCACAAAGTGACGCATGCATCATGTGCGGTACAGTTGTGCCTACTACTCTATGCGAGAGGCTCGACCGCACCTCCTACACACCTTCGAGGCAGACTTACAACGACAACAATGGAACATTAGCTGCTGTACCGATACGTGATACCTGGTACGTGATATGCGTGTGTATCGTGGATAGCTAATCTTGGATACTGGTCAAACAGATCCAACTCGCATAGTGTATGACTGTTCACAGCTGGCGATAGGCACTATTGTCGTAAGCATACCGCTACCAGATGGGGGATGGGGGTGCGAGGAGGTGCTGGGAGGGAGTGTGAGGCGAGGCAGGTGGGGGCGTCTTCATGTATGTTCCAGATGAGAGAAGGGAGAATGGAAAAAAGCGCGAGAATGCTAGCGATTGTTTGCCGGTGACCCGAAAGCGTATACATGCGGCGGATTGTAGAGAAGGCGGTTCAGAACTAAGTCTGCGGCGGAATAACCCAGCGCACCACCGTAGAAACGTGCCATCACGGCCGCTGCGGCACAATTCCGCAGCAACGTTGACAGTAGATGCGTACTGTAGCTCCATACGTGCTGCTGCAGCATTACATGCGCATAGCTTTCTCATCTCTTGGCATGATTCTTGATAGACGGTACAAGGCAGTGCTCCACTAAACCTAGGTGGCATGTGCTGCCAGGGCATTCCGAATATGTCCCAGATCCGAACACAGCCGTCCGCGCAGGCCCCCACAACGGCGACGGCGGCCCGATATCCGACCTTCCCATGGACAGGAGGTCGGAGAGGACCAACAATAAAATAAACACGCGCAGACATTCACCCGTTGAGAGACCGTGGCCCAAAACACTGACAAGGCACGCTTCTTCGGAGATTCCTCCATAGATCTTAACTTAAAGGCGTCGCGCAGGCGCTACGGCGCTGAGCGGGCGGATCCTCCGACGCTGGGTGTTTCAGGCAAGGGGGGGGCACGCCCCCGGCGAAGAAACCGCACGCAAAGGCGGTCCGAGGCGGTAGAGATCCGCCGACAAAAAAACGTTCAGGTCCGCCTGCGAACTATGATACTGTATATTTGCGAATGCTGTACTTCCATGTACGCCTTGCCGTTTGTTGTTGTACTGCCGCTGCTGCTGCTTGCTGTCGTTGTATGTATGCGTACGAGCAGTGCGGCTGCTTTTGTATACTACTTAAGTATACTTGTGCTGCTGCCGCTGCTGCCGCCGCCATTCGACGAGTAGTGTATAGTAGTGCTGCTGCTGTACGAACAGCTACGAAAAACGGGAGTGTGTACTTTGAAGTATGTTTCTTGATGTTCGACGTCGTTCTCCGCACTCAACCATGACTAATTTTTACGCCCCTTGGCAGTACGTCATGCCGCAATTAAGGCCTCTGTTTGCCTATGATATCCTCGACTGTTACGGGCATGCGCGCGAAGTCCCCGTTGTATTAACAAAAAATAAGACACCTCCAAATAAAAACTCACTCATATAGTATATTACGAGTACCAACGCAGCTTGCAAAGATGAGTATTGACCTGAAATTCGTCAAACTCACGGCTGACGTCCTTGAAAATTAGTTATAAAATAGTACGATATGATCAGAACGATACGAATGATACTGCACTCACGTTGGCCACCGTCCCTCCGAACCCAGCTGGAACCCAATCCGAAGAGCAGTTCGCACACCGGACGCTTGAGGCTCCATTCGCATCCGTACGGGTCTCGAGCTGGCCCTGGCAAGCCCTGCACGTCAGGGCTCGCGAGTCGCGGGGAGAAAACCCTGCTGTTGGGGGCGTGGATCCGCCCTTACTCGTAGTGCCAGTCCTTCCGGTAGTGGTGGTGGTGCAGTTATTGCGTCGTTGCAGTACGAGGAGGGTCGCCCTAACCTGTGCTGCAGACGTGGAGATCTCTGCTGCAATTCCGGTGGGCTGCACGCGATGACAGCGGCGAAGGTTACGCGGGGGGGGGGTGAGGGTGGGGGGGGATTTTGTAGGGGGAGGGCTTTGGTGGGGAGCCGGGAAGTGGGTTTTGTGCTAAGCGGGCTGTTGGCAATAACACGATCCTTGAGACAGCATGTACGAACAATGTGCTCAGTGCTGTCTGCTGACGACGTGCGTTGGTTGTTCTTTCCGTAGCGGAGTTGAACAAGCATAGAGGAAAGCACAGACATACTCTTCGTGACTTTACGGCCTTGCGCGATAGCCGCGAAGCAACATTATGGGGGGCGGGGCTTTGGTGGGGAGCCGGGGAGTGGGTTTTGCGCCATGAGGGCTGTTGGCAGCAACGATAATCCTTGAGACATGTACCAACGATGTGCTCAGTGCTGTCTGCTGACGTGCAATTGGTTGCTCTTTACGTACCGGAGTTGAACAAGCATGGAGAAAAAAAAGGAAATACTCTTCGTGACTTCCCGGCCTGGCGCGGTAGCCGCGAAGCAATATTGACCATGCAGTGGCGTGGCTACAGACATGCACTTCGGGGGGCACAGTGCAAGTCTATATCCCCTCCCTTCTAGGTGTACGCAGCTGCTTGCGCACCTGGCCTGCAAGGCATGCACGTGTACTGCCTGAAGTGGCCTGTCGTAAAATTCGGATCAAAGTCATCTCGCCAGCTTTCTTTTCCCCCGGCTCTCGATGCTCTTAGTCTTCCGCAACGACCACCTGACAATGTCCAAGAACACCTGGTAACGAAGGTAGATGGGGTACTGCTCTGAGTTCAGCCTCCTCGCTGTTGAGAGCAGCTCCTCTTTGGCCGTGACTTACTGAGTATGTTACCCAACTTGAATGTGGCTTGCTGGGGGTTTCGTAAGATTTTCTTTAGGATGTGCCACAAGACACACCGGGGATTTCCAAGATCGGAAACACGAGCACAAAGCAGGAAAGGCACGGCCAGGCTTGCGGGTACAGGGCAGAGCCATGAGTCCCAACAGCGCGAAGAAGACAAGAGTTCCACGGACTCCATACGTACCCCCCGCCGCAAGGCGTAGTGCTAACGCAGGCAACAACGCTCCGGACAACCTCTCGTGTCGGCAGGACGATTCGAATATTGGCCAGTCCAGGAGACCCTCCGCCGTTGGGGAGGAGGGAGCACGCAGGCTTCGGGATGCCAACGAGCCGGGGCAGAGGGCAGGGGTTGTCCGTGCAAGCCGCAGCCCAGGAAAGGGCAAGGCTAGTAGCCAGCACCGTGGCCAGGGAGAGAATGCCGAAGGCAGGCAAGCTCGACCAGCGACAACAACAACAACAACAACAACAACAACTGCTACAACGACGACAGCAGCACCAGCACCAGCAGCTACGACGACACCAGGAGCAGGAGCAGGAGCAGCAGGAACATTACCAATAACAACCGCTGTCCCAAACCGGGAGCGACCTTCTACAGCGACACAACCCGCTGCGAAGTTAACCCCACCTTCGTCGGCAGAAAAACGGAGGTTGGAGAACGAACAAGATAAATCGCGAGAACAAGAACCCCGCGGTGAGTTCCAGCAGCAGTGCTCGGCCAAGCCAGCCTCCGGCAGCAACACGGACACATGTCACGAGCAGCTACTTGTACCCGCCTTGGATGCAACCAATACCACCGAGGCTACGCGAGCCCCCGCGGCTGGAGCGGAGCGCGCACGGGGCGAGACGGACGCCTGCGCCGGAAAGGGAAGGCGAAAGCCGCGGCAAGCTTGGTCTCAATATGTACCGCCAAAACGACGAGGGTCGCCCTCTTCCGGTGCTGCCGCTGAACAGGCGCAGCCCCGTAAACAACCTTCACCAGCAGAGACAAATGCAGCTTCTCGTGTCGAGAACAACATCGATCGCGCACCTTCAGAGTCTAGTCTCCAGTCGACATCATCCCCAGGAGATTCATGTTCGACTGTTGGCGAAGAAGCTCCGACGCTGGCAAAGTCGAAGAGTCTTCCCGAAGCCGGTTCGTCGGAGCTGACGAGCGACGCTCCTGATCGGGGGGCTCCTATTCTGGGCGAGGGGGACGGCGGAATCAAGTCCGACGATCCCTCAAGAGTAGTAGCGCACGGGACCACGGTTATGGGCGCTACAGTAGCGGGAGTAGATCATCAACAGCGGTGTGATGACAGAAGCGCGGAGATGGAGCGTGCGGCGGCAGAATCGCAGCTTATGGCTCATGCTGAGGGAACAGCAGCCTCGCCCGTCCCTGAGGCTCATTCCGGGCTACCAGCAGTCCACGCCCGCGCCGCCGGCAGCCTTCTAGACAGGTCAGAAGACGAGTGTAGTATGGACGCCGGTGCGTTGCGGAACGAACAAGGCGCACGCGAGAGCGAACGCGCGGCTTCCGGGTGCCCCTGCAAGGCAAACACGTTGACCTCTTCCGAAGACAGCATGCCCACGACCATGGCCGAGGAGGCGGAGGTCCCATCTCGGTCGACACCTGCCCCTTCTCCCATCCAACCCTCTGCCTGCAACAGCAGCGGCAACAGCAGCAGCGGCAGCGAGAACACGCCTGGGAAAAATAGCGCGCCAACATCGCAGGAAGCACGCAATCACCAGGCTGGAACAGAAAGCGTGGCTCCTACCACCCCCGGAAAGGAGGATGAGGCCGGCCAAACACAACCACCGCCCGAGCTTGGAGGGGACACAAGCGGCGGCAACGCCGCCGCCGCGGCCAGCGAAGAAAAAAGGAACGGGGATAGCCCGGGGTTACTGGCTAGTCAAGAATTACCGGTAGCCAAGGCTCCGTCTGCGCGGTATGTCCCCCCCGGGCGACGAAAAATAATCGATGCGGAAGTTGCCGCTTTGAACGAAACAGGCGCGAGCGAGACAGCGAGAGGGATGGGCCCCCTGTGGACTTCAAGGGCACCGGTTCGTGTAAGCCAAAGAGCGCGTCCGTCCGATAGGGAGTCGAGCCCCGTCCGACCTTCACCCGCCCGCGTGGCGGGAGTTGTCAGCGGAGGCATGTCTGCATACGGCGCCAACATTTCCGAGTATTCCGGTAAGCTGTGGGGGTGTGGGTGCGGTGGGCGGTGGGAGTGGGTGTAATGGGTATTGGGTGTGATGGGTACTGGGTGTAGATGGTAACGCAAATATGGTATGGAGTGCGAGGATGCTGAACTGACCGGTGGACGGGATGTTTTTCATGTTAGCGTGGGTAGCACGTGTATTCGGTTTGTGCGTGCGTGGTGCGGCGGGCTGGACGTTTGCCAGCTGGGCAGGTTATAATATGCTGGTATAGAAGGGGACTTTGCCGGCGGCCTGAACGGCCACGGTCGCAGACTGGCATGATGCCCGAAATATTAGTACCAGCTATGGATGTGGTGAAGATGGAGGTCACACTTTATGCCAAGAGTTGAGAGTGCTCTCTACAGGTGGCGAATTCGTTTGGTACGAAGATCGCCAGAAGTTGTAGATCGCCATCTAAAAAACTAAACACTCCGTAGTACGCGCGATCGAGGTATCTTACACAGCTTGCAAAGACGAGTTTCGGGCAATAAATTACGCTCACAGCTAATGTTTTCCACGACCCCGACGGTCTTCAATCTCTTGGCCGAAGACCGACTCAGCGGGTCCATAAGGAAAACTCGGTAGTTGGAAGATGCGAGAGAGTGGGAGAGTACTGCTGTTGTAGTGCTCAGCAGTGTGCTGGCGGCGGTTGTGGCAGCTGGTGGGCGACAACATCGCAAAAAAAGCGCCGCTCTATCCCGCACCGCGAAGCACAGCAACACAGCTGACATTTTTTCACCAACAGGTACACATCTTGAGGTGTGAAAGGACACACGATGCGTACGCGTGAGCCACCCCATTCAGGGCAACCTGGTCATCTGGCACGCACCACGCAAACAGCAACAAAACACAATGCCGCATAAAACAACGATTATATCTGTTGAATCCCATTTTACTCGGCAACTGGAATGGCGATCGACTGATGCTGAGTAAAACACAGCAGCTGTGTGAAAACGGATGTTGAGCTTGCACCCATGCAGATGCTCAGCAGAATCGCAGACGCCATGTACCATGCTTCAGCATCCCCGTTGGTACTAGCCGCTGTAGTGGCCCATGCCTCGAGCGCTCGTCACAGTTGTCGTGGGTTTCAGTCCGTACGCCTCATCCAAAGGACCCTCACTGAGGTCTCCAATGCGTTCGGGCATATAATAGTGTACCCTCGGATGTATGTATAAGCGAGACAAAGCGCCCGGTACGTCCCGCACCGCGAAGCACAGCGCAGCACAGCTGGCATTTTTTTACCCACAGGCACACATATTGAGGCGTGAAAGGACACACGATACGTACGCATGAACCATTCCATGCAGGACCACCTGCACGCACCAAGCAAACAGCAACGAACAGCAACAATGCACCCATGCAGATTCCTAGCAGGATCTTAGGCGCCATGTACTATGCCTCAACATCACCGTTCGTATTACCCGCAGTAGTAGCCCGTTCTTCGAGCCCTGGTCCGAATTGTCACGAGTTGCAGGCTATATGCCTTGTCCAAAAAAACAAGAAAAGGAGCCTCATCGAGGTCTCCCCATGTTTGCTGACACACACATATATAGCAGGGCATCACTGCATACGCCATCGCCACGAAACATGGACGGCGTGTTTGTGCCGGTCGGGCGAAGCATGTCGTAGATCTCGACCTTGCCGTCGCCCGCACAGGTCCCCACGAGGTCGGCGCCGGCAGGGCAGCCGACCCTCCGGGGGGGAACCGGAGGTAGGAGAGCACGCCTGCGAAGAAATCGCGACAAAATACAGTTCCTTCGACGAGCGGTGTGGATCAAACGCTGAGCGCAAGGCTAAGAAAAGAGATCTATAGGTATATTTATACATGTTTACTGAGGACAATTATTGTGTTGCACGGTCTACTGGCCACGACTGCTGTTTTACATTGCCTTGCGCCTGCATATTAGCTTGTGGTCGTATATAGCACTTGCTGATCTTCACTTGGATTCATCGCCATTTCTAAATGTCGCCATGTTACCCCCTCTCCTTCTCCGATGTCTCTGCACGACGAACGCGCCTTGCTGTTCGATAGAGCTCATGTCGAGAGATCAAGTCGAAGCCTGCACGGCAGTGGTGTCCAACTTTCCGTCGGCACTACCACCTGGCCAGCGCGACCTCATGCTGCAACCGTTCGTCGCTCTGGGTGGCCTTGTCGTGTGAGTAAAATGTTTATGTCGAGCGCACGCCTGAGATGCCATTCGTGTTACGTAGCGAATGCGAGTTTCTTATTTAGACCGCATAGATGAATAGGGACCCTTTTTTGAGATGGCTGCAGCTTGATTTTATGTTCGTCGCCGGCCGGGAATAGACCGGAACAAAAATACAACCAGGACTGGCAACTTTTTTATTCGACTAGTGGCCAAGGCTACGGTAGGTTACCCCCACTTTCTCTACCGGTACCGTGTTTTCAGCACTCGCACCACTGACTGTGCTGTGCCTCGCTGATAAAATAGTTTGGGCGATTGTTTTGGCGCAGCGTAGCTTACCATTCCATTGCGGATTCAAATGGTCAGCTTAAGACGTCACGGATCTTAAGACTGCAAAATAACAGGGGGGTCACTCGCGCGGGGGACCTCGAGCCACTGCGAAAATAGCCGCCGAAAAAAAAAAAGTAACCCCTGCCGTAGCCTTGATACAATGACAACTAACGCCCACCATCTACCATCCACCAGTGCACAAAAGTTGGCGACAATTGCAAACATCCTGCTGCGATAATTTCTAGCGATAGCTATGATACTTTTGTCTGCGTGATATTTTCGTTTAGCGATCTTGCCGCAGAGGCACAGTTGACCAAGCGCCTCATGGGTGTGGACAGAAGGATAAACGGTACGGGTTTGAACCTCGCGGTAGAAGAACCTTATTTTCGGAAGGTGTTTTGGGGGGTCTCATGAAACGATGGGGTGAGTGCATTGTGTGAAGGGAGAAGGTAGGAAAAAAAAACGGTCCCCTGTGCTGGAAGTTATCGCCTGCCGCTTGCAACCATATACGGCAAGGACGACAGTAATCGTCACGCTTGGCCGGGTATGTCCTTGACGGTTTTCCAGTTGTCCAGGCATGTTTGCTTCGTTCCGCGTGTTGAAGTGAATCGATCTAAGCGCTGAACGCGCACCCACCCACCCCCCGCTCCTTCCCAATTCCGTATCGCCGTCACCCTTTCTTTGACACCCCCCCCCCCCCTGTTATTTTGCCTACTCTTTGCTTGTTCGTTGCCCACCCTTTGCCTTTGTCTATGGCCTGTAATTTTCCTGCCGTTTGCCCGGCCTGTTTTCGTTCTTGTTCTCCTGTGGCTTGTCCATTTTCCTTTCTTTTTGCTCTTCCTATGTCTGTTCTTTGCCCTTTTCCCGCCGTTTTTCTGCCGTTTTCTTGTCCCTTGCCTGTCCTTGGCCTACTTTTTGTTGCCAAACACGCGGCGATTTTTGACCGACAGCTGGCCTCGGCCCGATGAGGCGCTGGTGACGTTCGCAACTCCTGCGCTAGCGCGGCAAGCGGTGTCCAACAGACACACCCGCTCCAGCGTGCTGCTGGTTGAGGCCCTCTCAGAGGCACGGGAGGAGAAGCGGAGAGGTTACAGACGAGGTCAGTTATAAGACCGGAGTACCTTTCTAGTTTGGAAGGGAACCAGATGCCTCTTGAGTCATTATTAAGACCGTTATACTTTCGTTTCTAGTTGGGGAGGACCGGGTGCATCTGGGTTTAAGTGCTCTTTCCCTGCACGCTATCCGTAGTCGCGTGAGTCGGTTTTCTGTGAGACTTACTTTACTACAACAGCGTAATGATGGTGTTCGCGCATTAGCGTATTTCCCTGACACCTAGGCCGTAGTCACAGAAAATGCTTAAAAAGCATTCCGATGGAAGAGGTGGAGTATGATTATGACGAGGGGGCCGCGTGGCTGCGGAAAGGTCTGTTTTGTTTCTGTTTTCCTCCCCCCTCTCCCCCTCCCCCCTTCCCCACCCCCGCAGCCAATAACGCTCGCACATCCGAGCAGTTCTTGTGTGCTCGCCAGGAACGGTGGCGCAAGGCGTGACCCCCCCCCAAAAAAAAACAGCGTTGAGTGCTTCCAGACACATTGTCCGGGTGTATGTGCACGGCAAGTACTAGCTGCGTTTTGTAATATACGGTGGATGTGACGGTGTAACACTTTACCGCGGCGGTTGCAGCTACCCAGCCATTTACGACGGTAGCAACACAAAGAGCTACAGTACTTTAAATTGATACAACGACCAACTGCGGTTACCAAACCAATCTGTACGAAACCACACCACAGCACGTACGTACTGCGCTTACATAACACTACACGCGTACGTACGTGCCCTGGTACAAAGTATAGTACGAAAACAAACCAGAAACACGCAGGCACCCATCCGTTACTGTTCTGACCACTGTCGCTGCCCGCGTGCACACCTGTTTTGCGCTTTTCCGACAATTGGTTCCCTCGTACCTGCTTTTGCTGACAATGTGTTCCATCAACTTGGGGACGGCGAAAACGATTCCAGTTGAGCTAGCCCGGCCCGGTCGACCGCCAGCGGATGCCTCAAGCGCCTCAAGGCTCATCTCGGGTGCACTCGGCATCCGGCGACCTCGGGCGAAGCCGTCGACCACGCCAGCGCGCAAGGGGACGGCTTCGAATGGAGGGGTTAGGGGACGCGGAGCAAAGACCGCACTAGCGCAGCCCGCTGAGAGCACTGACTCGTGGGACATGTAGGAACGGCTAATGCCTGGCCAATACGAGTTACGGATGTCCCGGGTAGCTTTCTACGCTGCATGTTGGGTTCTTTGATATGCGTGCAGACGACTTGTTATGTACCAGGTACCTGGTACCTGCTAGGCAGGGACTAGTTTGGTATGATTACGAGGTTTGACCCTTTGTGGACTTGATTATATCTTGAGTAGAGTATATAGCGACCAGACAAACGACTAATGCGATATTTCCAAGCGTCCAGGTTTATGCTGTCGACGTGTCGCGCAGCTTATTGCATTGCGGTTGGGCCACATATCCCTTCCCATGTTCCCTTGTCCAAGCGGTCCGGGCCGCTTGGTGTTGCCGATGCTGCAATCAAGCCACGTCTTGGTCACACACTTTCGACGTTTTCCGCCCTGCAAGTCCCAAAAGTGGCAAAGGCGACGTATCGCTCGAGGCCACGGCAGCATTTGGCTCTGCGATGCTTGCTGTTGTGGAAGCGAAAGTTTCCTCCACGATAAGCAGGTACTGTAAATCGAGCCTTTTCTTCCCCGTTTCTCGAAACTCAGATCCGTACTTAGCGCAGGCACTCCTCCCGCTGCGCGGCAAGATTTCATTTTTACCGCGAGAAGAGTTGGGCATTTTCTTCACTCGTCGAATTATCCACTGCCAATGGAATGCCAGAACCCGCGGATTTACAGCGCGAGAGCTGTTTCTGGCGTGTCCCTCTCTCGATTGGCCTCAGTTTGATCATCGAGCGGCTAAACCAATCTCAGGTATTAATAGATTTTGAGTGGTTTATCCCGGTACCATAATAATGCGTGGCCTCTCATTGGTCATCGCTTGACCGGCGGAGTCCCCCCTTTTCCGTTTTTGTTTCATTTTTTATTTTCGTTGAAGGGTGGTTTGTTACCGGCAGTCACACTTGGCCCGACTTGGCCCCGTTAAATAAACGCGCAACACCCAATCCTTGCCTTGCTTTCCGCAGCACATCGTGTAAATCGTGTCCAATATAGTACCAATGGTATATACGCGTTTTCGTCCGGAAAACACTTGTTTTCTTTGGTGATGGAAAAAACTAAAATCTATATACTTCACAAGGGTGCCTGTTGGTTGTGGCGCAAAGGATTTTCACATAAATCCCATAAAACACAAACACCGCAAAAAACGCACGAGTGTTGAGGCGTGAAAAATACTACAGCACAAACAAGTCGCACGTAACTCGACAAAACGAGTCCCCACGTCACAAAATGAAAGCGAGTACCTGGTACCTAATTTCACTCAGCTGTCAAAAGGCCTAGAAAAAGCACAACTACCCTCTGGAATAAACGTACATACCGTGGACTATGAAGTCGAGAGCAACAATTTTAATCGACAGTTACAAACCAACACCACTGCTTGCTGTACCCTTTGGTGTGTGCTTGAAATGAAATGTCGCATCACGCAACATCGACCAGAAGAAAAACACACACCGAGGATTTGTCACCGCGCTCTTCCTCAACGCGGTTCAGACGACACAACCCCACAAATTACCGCAACGCCTTCATGGAGTGCCTCTGCGATTCTCGCCTCTAAATGTATTTAGCCGCGTTCGCCTGCGGCGTCTCGCGCGCCTACTAGTACCCAACCCAATTTCCCACACGTATGATGCAAAAAAAAAATAAGTCGACGTCTGGCAGCCGGCGCTATCCACTACTTCAGCAAAAAAGGGGTAAGCTCGCTCATTAGCTTTGTCCCGGCCAACCACATACCCCCGAAACATTGGACTGGGTCGGCTCGCCTAATATATCTTAGGGTTAGCAGTCAGTGTCATTATTGCTACCACATTACTCCTAGAGCCGCCTTCAATGGGCCTTCAATAGGCCGCTTTTTTTCCTCTTTTGACCCCCACCAACAAACACAACACACAAAACAACATATAAACGGGAAAAAACAACGCACACTCAAGCCGTGCCTCCACTATCATCCCACCTGGTTCTAACGATGAGGCACGAAGCGAGATCTATTTTCAACACTACACTAGAATATTTCCTACAGCATCTTGCCTTATATCCTCAACACAACGAAAACGACCACAAAACGCAAATCCCCGCCTAAAGCTGATAACAGCATCGTAAACCGTCAGAAAGCTTTAACAGACATATCAGATCAGATCCCCATAAATTGCTAATGATCTAGGGCGGATGGATCCCTGCTTGATATGATCTGCATGGCGTTAAGAACATGTTGCCGGGTGAGAACCGGATGATCTGAATGATCTGAATGATCTAAGCACATGTTTCCTGGGTTGGGCCTGTTCTACACAGATCCTGTGCAACATACCATGACGGCATAGGTAGGATCTAGATTATCTAGATGACGATCTGTCCGGTGTGATACAGCGTTCGCGAAAGGATGGTCGCATCCGAGCTTCCTCAAAAGCATGGTCGGATCCGAGCTTTCGCAAAGAAATGTCGGATATAAAGGCAAGAAACTGCACGTGGGCTCGAACAGACCCTACTAACCGCGCATGAAATGAGTGGCACGTGAAACAAAACGCAACGCTCCCGCCCCCCCCCCCCCCAAAACAAACCTCAGGAACAAAAACCCTCATCACCATGGCACATAAAATGACTCCCAGTTACGCATAAAATACGAACTCGTCTGGCGCACATCGACTCCAAAAAAAATACAAACGCACTTAAGCCTAAGCTGAAGCGCACCATCAGCACCACAAAACAGCACCGGCTATCGTACAACACGCAGGATAACACACCGCCTGGGACGATTTTCCGAGCTCGCTTCCTCGAAAACGAGGGGGGAACACTCCCAACGACCGCGGCAGGTCTGGAAAGATCTCTTCGAAATATTTCCGTTGACACATAGCCCGGCGTTCGCATTCCACTTTCGTTGATGTGGAGAAAATTCAGCTCCAAAAATCGTTTGCACTTTCCTCGTTGAAAAAAATAGTTCGAACAAAATCGTCCAAGCAAAAGGGGGGGGTTATAACTCCCGTGTCACACGGTATATATAGACTAGACGTCGTTCACTGCGAAGGCGAAGCATAAGAACAACAAAACCCCCAGCATTTCCACGACTACCGGCCGCGACGCCACTGCTGCTACTGCTGCAGCCACCGCCGTATACGACACCAAGAAAAAGAAAAAAGAAATAAGAGGAAAAGGGAGAACAAAAAATGCTACAAGTTGTTGATGAGGTGGCTCATGCGAGCCGCCTTTGCTTCAAGGTACCCGTGGTTGTGCTCGTTAGAAGCGATCTCCACAGGTATGCGCCCAACTACCTTGATCCCCAAAGCCTTCATCCACTCAATCTTGAACGGGTTGTTGGTCATAAGTTTGACGCTCTGGGAGGGAGGACAGATAGCAAACACATATGGGAGGGGAGGGGGGGGGGGGCGGAGGTGGCCGAAATAAATCGGATTTGCGGTGTTAGAGTTTTATCGAGTGCTCATAAACTATACGACATGTTTCAATTCAAAATCATACACAGCAAGGTGCGCACGACCACGGAGAACGAAGGGAGACTACGCGAAGCAGGCCTGTTACGTTTTCCCGCGTGCCCTTACGGGAAATATTCTATTAATTTTCTCATCTACTAACTGGAAGACTACTGCACAAAGGAGGATTGAACAGACCTTGGCTCGGCCTCCACAATATGGTTCCAGTTTACCTGTTGAAAACATTTTAGCGACGCTTGGCCAGGTCGTGAACACTGCTGGCACAACGGTGCGTGGTGGATACAATAAATATGATATTATATAACATGATCCGACCTGTCGAGGGTGGCCGATACGTGACACTATTTCTCAGAAAATATCCTGGATTCATTGTTCAATTCCGACAAAAACTGATGCCCGCTGCTATGGACTGTGGCGGTGACAAAAACTATACTGCCGTCACAATCCCTTATGTAATATGTTAGGTGTACATAACGCCAAAGCGCGCACGTGCGCAATTGGCAAAATCACCGAGGGAGCTCCTTCCCCGTGTGAAATTTGATTGGGTATGCACAGAACATTGAAACGCGTACGTACGTAAGCAAACAACAAAAACCGGAGGGGCTCTGTCCATGCTCATTTTTGATTGGGTACGCCCAGAACATCAACATCAAGCACATCCCCAAGGATGCTTGTTCTGGGCTCCAATTTGATTAGTTACGCCCACAAACTAATCAAATAATTCACATCCAGCACAACCAGTGTCTGTGCAAATACATCCACATCCAGCACAACCAATGTCCGTGCTGATACCTCCTCCCAGGGAGAGACAAGCAATGTGATCACAAACTACAGACTTCCATGCTCATGCTTGATCGTGCCCAGAGCTTCAGCAGCAACCAATTTCACGAGGGGGCTCCTTCCATGCTCCTTTATGATGATGCCAGGTAGGAATCGTAAATCAAGTTCGCGCCACATACACTCATACGATTACTATAAATAACAACACAACGAGTGAACAGAGTACAGAGGGGGGGTGATGGCGAACACAAAACAATTCAGGGTGCTCGATAATAGCGAGCACAAAAACAAACTAGGGTGCACGTATCTACTGCAGAATTGTCATCATTGTCAGCAGTCTGCTTACGTCTCGAGGTAAACCCGCTTATACAACAGCCTACACATGAGTAGCAGCCAGTGCTTGGGGGCCTCTACTATTAATAAATGACCCTTTGCTTTCTAGTATTTTGTCCGTGTTCGAATTGTCAATTGACGACAACGGGGGTGAGGGGGGGAGGGGGGGTGGCACCCTTAATATTCCGACTGAGCTATATACGACACACGCTTCGCTTGGCACTAGTCGATTGGCTGCACGCTCAGACTATCCTTGTGTATATTCGGGATGAGCTATATATACGTCACGCACGTTGCTCGGCACCACCCGATTGGCTGCACACCCACCCAACCGAAAGACGGTTTGCAACATCCTTACTAGTCGTTAACTCGTTCGGCGTCAAATGATCCAGAGCCCTTAACTCGTTCGACGTCAAATTATCAAAAGCAAATATTACATCACACAGCAGTTGACATGACAAGTTTACTGCACAAAACGTTTAGGTAAAAAAACAGTTGAAATTACTCGTACTATTTATAGCGCCGGATACATTTTGCAGTACTACAGCAGTAGTCTAATGGGGCGAGGAAGAGGTACTAGGTACGAGTTTTGCAGTACTAGGTACCTGGTAAGAATTTTAGAACTGCACTCAAGTCTTTGGGGGGAAAATGACTGGTCCCAAAATGGCTGTTAATACCCGCAACTCCTGTGGGACCCAGGTATATCGAACAAAGGTACAGGCGTATCTATTGATAGTACTAGTAACAGCAGTGGGGGCGCGCAGCTGTCAACTATACCACTATTAATAGTACCATCCTACGTGCATGTCGGGCATGTTCGCGCATTGTATTGTACTGTAGCTTGTTTTGTAGCTTGGGAAACTAAGCCAGCCTGGGCCACCTACCGCTTCGTGTTATCGATGCTGGAATTGTCACTTTGTTGCGGCAATTTCCCCCCCAAAATACACGAAGGGGTTTACATCCCGACTCATTAACGGGCTATACTTTACGGGGTACAATATTTGCGACCCGCGCGCAGCACAAGACTACCCGACCAGCTGCACGCTCGCGCTTTTAAAATACCGTCGCTAAGATCCTTACTAATTCGGGGAAATCTCTTGTTCATACAATAGGACGGAACTAACCATAAACCTGTTGAAAAAAATTACCTGTGTGTCGATCTTTCCTTTAGAACGACGACTACTGCTGTGGTGTGATGTTCTGTGTCGCGTGTCGACCAGGCAAAAATATATAAAAAATGGGACTTCCCCCCTCCCCCCTTTTTGTTTGCTTTTCGCATTACTACGCACCAATGGCTCTGTGTGTTGTCTCAAGCCTTGACATTTAAGAGTTCTTTCTACACAATGACATCAGTACACCCAGAGTCCGTGCTGATTCTTCATCCTAGATTACATTATATTATCATTAGTACAAATTCTGTGGTCACAGACGACTGTGAAGCAGAGTAAACGGAACAGTCACAATTCATCAAGGCAACAAATCGAGTGAAGTGCTAGAGTATTGGGTACGAGATCACAACAAAACAACAAAACAAAAAAACAAAGCCAAACGAACGACAGACGTTCTGAAGGATGTGACGCAAGAAGATCGGAAGGAAAGGTACCATTGGCTCTGCATACTACCAATACTCCGCAGGTACTACTGCTGTAAGCCACTCGTTCGGTAACAAACCGGTCCCAACTGGTTGGGAAAATCCGTGTCACAAACACCCATTTTTTTTCGCTCCGAAAAACCGGGTCCAACAAAGGTCAACACACGGGTCCCAACAGGGTGGGTTGGCAGTGTGCATCTAATGAGACTGAGCGTGATCCAACACGTAACCCTAACCCGACTGACCGTGATGCCCATGTCACGGAGGATAAAGTCGACGCAGTCGTACGTGCGCTCGTCGTCCTCGAAGCCCAGTTGTCGGTTAGCGTCCACGGTGTCGAGGCCACCGTCCTGCCACAACGCGAAAACAACAAATTTATTGGATCATGTATACAGTATACTAGTCATCGGTGAGTGTCCACGTAGTAGATTACTTCGGGCCCACATACAAGTATCAGTCCTGAAACGACACAAGATATGGGATCATGTATCATGACATGTATCATGTATTTTTTTTTTTTTTTTTTTTTTTTTTTTTTTTTTGCACACTTCACTTTCCAGCTTCTGGACAAGCCGTGGTCACAGGTGTCATCCCTTCTCCTCCCCGGTTCTTGCCTTCAATTTTTATCGCGCATAGGGTTCAGCAATCCCACTGCTCGTCGATTGTTCATCGAATGTTGCATGTATACATACACATGACGCGATGAATCACAAAAATGAAATATACCTGGTACACATTATGAGATATATGATTGTTGATATATATACTAAAGCATGCATGATCATTGATGATCATTGATATGCGAGAAGGGGATGGCCCTTCACGAACAGGTGTAGTCACCATTTATGTTGTTGTTGCTGTTGTTGTTGTTGTTGTTGTTGTTGTTGTTGTTGTTGTTGTTGTTGTTGTTGTTGTTCTCACATTAACTCGCATAATCAAGTCCGTGGTCACAGGACAGGCTCCAGCCACCCTGGAGCTGAGGAATACCTCCAGGGAAAAAACACACAAACAAAACAAAGGTGGTACACGCATATACCACAGCTGACGCAATTCACGCCTCCGCCAGAAACATATACAAAGTGATATCAGGAGTCAGCCTACCATGTGCCAGGTCCATACTGGTGCATACGTCTCACTGGCGCCTGAAAAAACCGACTATAGCGGTTGCCACCCAACAAAGACTACCACGTATAGACTATATTTTATTCCAAGGACGTCAGCCGTGAGTTCGACGAATTTCGGGTCAATACTCATCTTTGCAAGCAGCTAGCTGCGTTGTTGATACTCGTAATATACTATGTGGGTGAGTTTTTTCATGATGGGAGGGGTCATGTTGTTCTGTTAAAAAACAAACATATATACGAGTAGTCTATATACATATTTTATAAAAAACATCCCAAGGACGTCAGCCGTGAGTTCGACGAATTTCAGGTCAACATTCTTACTGCACGTAGTACCCCTCACTACGCACACGCGCGTCACACGCCAAGAAATAAAGAAAACAAAACAAAAAAAAACGATAAGGAAAGGAAAGCATGTAGTCGATACGAAGTTGAGGTGTGCCTGACGACATGCACCGCACCTTTCCCCGCCGGAAATATCGCAAGAACGAACCGCAGGCAGCCCTCGCCCGTGCAACGGGCAAACGGCAAGCAGCCTGGCCCGTCAATCCAGCCCGCCACCCGCCTCTTCCAAGCAAAGCTGCCGCACAAAATCCTACCAACACCATCAACATCAACAACGCCGCAATCTACAGGCTGCACGTGGGCGGGAGAGCCTACACGTGGGCGGGTGCCCCTTGAAGGGGTAACACCAACCCACTACGGCCTCGGCCGCCTGGAGCAAGGGTACCAGAGGAGCGTCTTTTAATATTCGTTACGAGTGGTCTAATCATCTCGTTCTCCTTACTCTTTAGACTATATGCTTCCAGTATGTATACTGCAAAAGTTATCCCAGGCTGTTTCCTATTCCCAAGTATTCATCTGTGGTTTGTCTCCAAGAGCCTGGGTGCAGGCCATGCTGTTTGATATCACAGCAGTAGCAGGTTGATATTTTGAGACCGCATCTGCAGTTGTGTGCTGTCTGAGGTCCAAGGCTGGGCATTCGCATACATACATTGGATAGATCGTCCGCCGAAGCTCGTGCGAGCTGAAAGTCGAAAGAAGAGAGGCAAGCACAGAGGCCAAAACTCGAACACACTAATATTGACATTTCAATGTCATAGAAGTACGTCGTATCAATTTTTTTTACCAATCAAGATTTTAATACGCGTACAGGCTGGTTCACGTGAAGAAAAAATATATATAGACTACCAGGTATATATTATAAAAATTAAAATACACTCCAGCTGTGAGATCGAATATTTTGTCGAAACTCATCTTTGCAAGCTACGATATGTGTGATACTCCGATCGCGCGTATTACGGGGAGTGTGTATATATATCTCCTGAGTTTCGCGTATTAGGGTGTGTGTATATTTTTTTTTTTTTTTTTTTTTTTTTTTTTTTTTAGCACACTTTCACTTTCTAGCTTCTGGACAAGCCGTGGTCACAGGTGTCATCCCTTCTCCTCCCCGGTTCTTGCCTTCAATTTTTGTCGCGCATAGGGTTCAGCAATCCCACTGCTCGTCGATTGTACATCGAATGTTGCTAACTCACGCTCTCGCGCTTTCCGCAAGTCAATTTGTCCACAAGAAAAAGTCCCAACGAATTAATACGAGTATGCACTCGGCGGGGCTCGAACTCACGAAACTGACCTATACCAGGCTCGAGGATAACCTGATACGCCACCGGGGCGACCGGTTAATATATAACACGGTGAGTTTCGACAAAATATTCGATCTCACAGCTGGAGTGTATTTAAATTTATATAATATATCTCCCCGGCGAATGCCGCTCGCAATATCCATTCGAAGGGTCGATATTTGGTGTTATACTGACTCCCATGACAAATAAAGAGGATGACATGGTCAATTAACGGCCTCGGGGTGTCTCTAGGGGCAAAACTCGTATCGATCAACGACAGGCCTTCATATTCTCAACGATATTCAGGATTTTTCCAAGCGGACGCGAGAAAAAAATGGCGACGCATTTAGCACGAACCGGTTGGAGGTACTGTCGTACTCAAGGCATGTCAGCAGAAATTATCGCGCAAAAAATCGAAGATCTGACCTGCCTGTGTTCAAACATCAAGCAGAATGTACCAGGTAGCAAAAAAACTGGATCCTAACCAAAGTACTTTGAAGGAAATAACGTAGCTTGTTCATTTTTACGCACTAAAGTCCAAATTTCCACCCCGTTTTTGAGAGATGGACCCTGAAAAATTGCTGACGTATTCTACATGCCCATCCCGATCCCGGGCCTGACTTTTGGAGGGTTTTCGCTTATTTTCCCAGAAAAAAATTGGTCTAAGGTGGGCCACATTTCCAAAACACATCTTAACTGGCGAAAAATCAGACAAGAAAAAAAAACGACGGGTGAGGTCTTTCTAATGGCACATAGAAGACGTGTGCGAAATTCACGGTCTGAATCGACAAAACGGCGTGGACATTGGCCGGGAAATCCCTTTGTTTGTTGGTCGTGAACCAGCCTGTATCAAAGTATATATATGTGCCGGTCGCCCCGGTGGCGTATCAGGTTATCCTCGAGCCTGGTATGGGTCAGTTTCGTGAGTTCGAGCCCCGCCGAGTGCATACTCGTATAAATTCGTTGGGACTTTTTCTTGTGGACAAATTGACTTGCGGAAAGCGCGAGAGCGTGAGTTGGCAACACTCGATATCAATCGACGAGCAGCGGGAGTGCTGAACCCTTTGCGTGATAAAAATTGAAGGCAAGAACCGGGGAGGCGAAGGGATGACACCTGTGACCACGGCTTGTCCAGAAGCTGGAAAGTAAGAGTGTGCAAAGTCACAACATTCTACAACTCAAGAGTCAGATTTCCTTGGCTCCAACTTACAACTTCAAACCTCTTTGGACACAACACAAAATTCGTGGAATGGAACAATGCCTACAAGTATCGTTTCTTTTAGCGACAGGGTTCTTTTATTTTCTGATGTATTTCCATTTGTCTGCATTTCTTCTTTTTCGTTGCTCTTATTATTTTCTTTCTTCCTTGCACGTAGTCTGGTGTGATGGTTCGCATGTGTTCCGCTCCCGAACCATCGCGTTTGGCACGGAATAGCTAAATCACCCGTTTATCTCTGTTTTGTAGTTTGTGACAACAGCACTAACACAGCTCGTCTCTCTAAGAGGAGGGATCGGGCGTAACCGTACACCGTGGCCTCAACTCTCAACTTCACCTCACCTGCAGGGCGTAGGCCGCCACTTTGTTCGCGAGCCCAATTCCACGTCCTTCTTGGGCTAGGTAGATCACCGCCCCCCCGCCGTTCTCCTGTATGTACTTGAGGGACATGTCCAGCTGCTCCCTGCAGTCACATTTCTTCGACCCGAACACCTGTGAGTAAGCAAAAGTAAGCGCGTAAGGAACGGACGAACGGTGCCAGCCAGAGCACGTGGTGGTTCGGCTCGCGAGATGAGTAATGCCGTGTTTAACGTACCAGGTGCTTCTAATCGTAGAATATACTGGTTGTACTCGTTGCTGGTAGACTTTGAGTGTACATCTATGCACCCGACAGTATAAAAAATAAATTACACTCCAGCTGTGAGATCGAAGTCAAAACTCATAGTTGCAAGTTGTGTGTGATACTCCGATCGCGCGTATTACGGGTGTGTGTTCTCATTTTCAAGATACAGGTCGGCGACTCCCCTTGGAACTACCGTGTAGCTTGTACCAGGGTCAACAGGGTGATGCCGATATGCATGATATGTACCCTGCATGCATGTATACTATGCTATTGGACAGTCCGGTCTAGAGCAAGAGCAAATCGACGAGGCGTGCCGCGCCGTGTGCTGTGGCAAACGCTGGAGGTCCCCCGGAAACATTTAATATTCCACCGCAACACATTTACACACAAGAGACAGACATGCACAGAGATGGGAGATGTCGTACTTTTAAGTTTCAAACAGCAGTACACTATTCATAAAACGTCTCCTTGAGAGGTGTTCAGTCGGGTAAAACGGGAAACAGGGAAACATTGAACATATTCGCAGCATCTCATCTACAGCAGTAGACATCAGTAGACTACCCGGTACGGCTTCAAGGGCGGCGCTTTTTCAGCGAAAAGGCACATTCAGAGCATTGTAGCGACCGAACATGTGATAAGCTTGGTCGTATCAATCGTCCCATGTACAAGTACTATATGTAGAGTACTCGTAGCGTAAGCGCCCAGCACGTTAATTCACGAGCAGCAACTAGGGGCTATATGTATGGTAGGGCTGGGCCCTGGTAGTTCTAGTCCGTACAGCAGTATGTACTGGCTGGGTCATACGCCAGTACCCTGGACCCGACAAGGCACTGGTGGTCGCGGCTTAAGCCGCGACCCCTGCCCGCCCCGGCTAGCGAGGGGGCCCCGCCGGAGGCGCCCCCGGAGGGCGGCCCCGCTGGAGGCGCCCTGCCGGAGGCCGGTTTTCACGCGTTTTGGCTTTAACTAGGGCTTAAAAATACGGCACATTGCAGCACGCAGCCTAGATACCGAAAAGGTGGGACACGGGTGGGACATGGGTTCAGAAACAAGTTTGACGTGCCAAACCGAATCGCTCGAACAATTAGCGAAATCGCGGCCTCAGAGGCGTAAACATTCATGTACTGGTACACACCCATATATTTTCAATATTGTTCCAAACATCACGTTTACTCAGACTTCCGCCATGAACATAAAAACAAGAGAAAAAAAGTAAATCCCGGGTTATCGAGGTAATGTTTCAGGTTTCTTGAGCTCTCCCCTCTCTAGCTGTTCTGCGTGCCGTCTCTGCTCTGCCGTGAATATTGGTGGGGTTTCATTGTTTGACGAGGCGATAATGTATGACGTACGTAAATAGTCAACGTACTGGCACCCTGCCATCCCCCTCAGCCGTACAGCCAGTACTACTGGCAGTACATACTGGACCAGGGCCCGGCCGTACTGCAAGTATATGATACATGGTATATGAGATGACAGTAAGGGAAAGTCTTGCTCTGTCACACGGCACATCCCCCTGGCCATAGGGGACGACCGTTCTGCGCACGCATCGTTCTTGGTATAATGTTCACAATTCGGACACCACTTGTCAACCCCCCACCAAAACGACCGTCAATGGACCTGGGGCCATCATGACGTTCTCGTCAATGTGTCATAGACCGTGACCTCGTTCCTTCTTCCCTCTCCCATCCCTCTCATGACGATTATTACCAATTTTGCCATAATCGTCATTGTTCCTATTTATTTTGCTCCCTCATACTATCAAATACCAGGTAAATTGTACCGGTATTCAATATGGTCGTCCGTCACAACCCCCATTTGTACTGAGTCTCTTACCACTCAACAGGTCGAACTCACAATCAACGTACTCGAAATTATTTCATGAAAAAAAAACTACGACAGGTACTCGTATATCATGAAAAGAAAAAAAAACACTCCCGCTGTGAGATCGAAGATTTTGTCAAAACTCATCTTTGCAAGCTGTGTGATACTCCCATCGCGCGTATTACTGGCTGTGTCAGGTCGGCAACTCTATATAGCTGCTGCTGCCGAAATAGGGATAGAGCGGCACCGCCTGGTTCGAAGAGCAATTTGCTTTCTGTTCCAGCAAAAGCAGTGCGGGCACGTATCATTCATAAACGATTACACGGCGATGTCATCTATGGGCAAAGTAACTGACTCTGTTGTGACCATGTCATCGTCAGAACAGCAGTGCTGTGGCACATTAAACCCGACCAACTGAGCGCGCAACATCGCAGACAGGCACACGCCCTTACGCCGTCCCGTCACGTAACCAGCAGTGTCAATGCCGTCCACTTCCACAATGTCCAACAATATTCCAAATTGCAACAACACTCGTTGAACAATCCAAAACTCGAGCAAGCTTGGTCTACTCTTAATAACTGCTGTATAAAAGCCAGAGATTCGTACCGGGTACGTGTGTAAGGAGCGTTATGTCGGTCTTTGGAATAAAAATCGAAGGGTGGCGAAAGGCTGCTCAGAAGGCCGGCAGATGGTTTCGACGAGTAGGAGGGGGCCGAGTTGGTCATGCGGAAATGGCATGAGACGGAGGGATGCAAGGCTGCAGAGCGACGCGCAAAGGCTGCGGCAGCGCCGTCCACCGTCGGCATCTCTAAGCGGCCGGGGGGAGGGGGGAGGGGGGAGGGGGGAAGGGCGGAGGGGGGGAAGGGGGGAGGGAGGGGGGGGGGAAGGGGAGCGTCCTGCCCAAGAGACTGGAGTCTGGGTCTGGCCATCATCGTCTTGAAATTTGTGGGCCTTCCAAAGGTCGCCTTCAGATAGGGTAAGACCGCCCTGACTTCTGCGCCTTGCTGCGTTCTCTCCCCAGTGCCATTGATGATGCACTTGATACCTCTATGAGCCCAATGCGGTCTTTAGTCAGTGCCTAGGGTCTGCTAATAATAATATTGCATTTTTTCTCTTTTCCTTTTCGTGCTTCCTCGTGTTAGATGTTCTTGCTTTTTCTTTCCTTTCCGTTTTCGTTTTTCGCGTTATTTTCTTTTCTTTCCTTTGTATCTATTTTCCTATTGACTTGCGTCTGTCGTGCGTATGCGTAGTGATAGGTACTACGCGCAATATATACGTGGAAGTCTTTCTTGGGTGGCAAGTGGTATAGTCGGTTTTTCCAGGCGCGAGTAGTGGGACGTACGTATGCACCAGTACGGACCTGGCACATCGTAGACTGACTCCCGATTTCACTTTTTATATGTTTCTGGTGGAGGCATCAATTGCGTCAGCTGTGATATATGCGTGCAGCGTGCACCACATTTTTTGGTTCATGCTTTTCCCCTGGGGTATTCCTCAGCTCCAGGGTGACTGGAGCCTGTTCTGTGACCACGGACTTGATTATGCGAGTTAATTACTTGGTTTGTGCTTTTTCCCTGGGGTATTCCTCAGCTCCAGAGTGACTGGAGCCTGTCCTGTGACCACGGACTCGATTATGCGAGTGAATACGAGAACACCAACAAAAAAAAGAATTTCGTAACGGGTACGTAAAGAGAACGGATACTACTTTTATGCTCGTTGATTTGCATCGAATTTCAGCGCCAACGCGCGCTCTCGCACTTTCGGCCTGCCATTTGTAAGAGTCCCTTGCAGGGCTCGAACCTACGACCTCGACCTCCATAGACTACACTAGTCAGTAAAGGGGCTATACATTACCAGGTATAAAGTATTGAACAACCGGGGACGCCGGCTTTTTATGTACGTACAATTATTTATTATTGTACTGCTGTGTAGTATGTTTAAAAAGTAAAAGTACGTATGTCAGCCGGAACTGGCTATGATTATCTCTCATTAGAACCCATGGCGATCCCCACACGACAGGGCAACCCCGCCCCTTCGTGCGTATGATCCTCGCCGTAATCAAGGGAGCGCAAAGGCCCGGTCAGTACAGCAGCAGCAGCGCCACGTCACAACAGCAAAAGCGCCATGCAAACACCAAGGCACAAAACGCCGAGGGCGACCTTCGTTACAACCTCAACTGGTTCATTTTTCACGTAGAAAACATGCTCCTGTATGTACGCAAGACATGCCGACACTGCTGAAATGTACTGCAAGTAGAGTGTGTTTATGTTTCACTTCGTTGTGAGCGAGATCTTGTGCCGAAATAGTCTAAAGGCGACATCTGAGATACAAAGCTGAAAAAATACTGAAAAACAAAATACCGCCAGAGAGGCCATCATACATCATCATGCGGAGGAGCTGGAACGACCTGTCACAGCAGCAAAACAGCGCAATAACACCACCGCACAAAGCAAAGAGCACATCCTCAAGCTCCGTCGCGAGAGCGTACACACCCCCTTCCCGAGCGCATCACCAGAGTCTCGTACCCAACCAAACGCATACCAGGTATGTATGCCATGTACTCCGTTTCCCATCCCCCTCACCTCTGAAGTCTGGCACTGGTCGTGAACTCGAACAGGCACACCTTCTCGCCCGCGAACCTTCCCCGCGACCATCACCACAGGCTCATGAGACTTATCACTCCCAAGGTACCGGTAAGCGCGGAGCTTGAATCCCCCCTTGTCCGTGGGCAGGCTGCACTCGGACACGAAGCTCGTGCGGCCTTGCCCCGCAGCCTTGGCCCTGGCGGCCGCAAGCCCCCCGGGGGCCCGAGGCGTAGCATCGCCCACACCCGGCGGACTGTTCTCAACAAACGTGTGAAATTTTCGCTTTAACCCCCCGACGGGCCGTTCCGGCAACGTGCTGGTATCGCCACATGCCCTGCCACCCCCTTCTTGGCCCGGGCTGCTCTCGGGGGAGGGGAAGGAGGATTCCTGAGTGACCTTGTCGAGAGAGGGCTCTGAGAGGTCGAATGATTCCACGAAGGGCTCGTAGCCGGGGTCACTCTCTCCTCCCGAATCTTGAGCCGAGAAGGCAGCAGTGCGATCCGATAATTGTCCCCAACTGCGAGAAATTTCCTCGGCACCCGTGCCAATTATCACGCCCCCGAATATGCGAACCGCTTGAGCGATTCCCAGCTGAGTTTTCGCCAGGACTGGCTGCTGGTGCTTGCCGGGTGGTGTTCGCTCGTCGCTGCAGCAGGCCTCGCTACAGCAATCGGAGAGGTCGAGATGGTCATCATGGTTCTCCACGCCCGTCGAAGCGGTCAGTTCTGCAGGTAGCAACGCGCGCAGTGCTCCGTGGAGCTGATCGGTCGCCGTCTTGGGGCCGTCGACAATCATGTGCGCAGCTCGCTGATCTCGGGGTGGGCCTCTTCTAGCGTCCCTCGAGCCACGTGCGTACTGTCCGGAGAGGCTGTTGTGATGGGTTACGAGTAGGTACGACAGGGTGGTGCCTCGCGTGGTTTAGTTGGGAGCGTGGAGCGTGGTCTGGTTTATTTGTCATTCGTGATCAAGCGGAAATTCGAAACCTCCTACAAAAGGCGTTTTTTGTCCGGTGATCGGGTTCATGTAACGGCCGTTCGCCGAACTGGATCGATTGGTCGTCGACCGTCGAGATTTGATTCAGTCTCGTAACCATTCAATCGGTCGTACTCACCTTGGGTTGTGTGTGTTTTTCCCTGGGGTATTCCTCAGCTCCAGAGTGACTGGAGCCTGTCCTGTGACCACGGACTTGATTATGCGAGTTAATGTGAGAACAACAACAACACCAACAACAACAACACCAACAACAACAACAACAACTCACCTCTGGCGTTTTGTTTATGAAAAAAACATCATACCTGGTATATCGTACGTCGTTGCCACAAAAAAAATACTGAGTGTATATTATAAAAATTAAAATACACTCCATCCAGCTGTGAGATCGAAGATTTCGTCGAAACTCATCTTTGCAAGCTGTGTGTGATACTCCGATCGCGCGCATTACGAGTTGTGTGTCCTCATTAAGGATATAGGTCGGCGACTCCCCTTACAGCTACAGTGTAGCTATCAGGGTCAACAGGATGATTTTAGTCAGTCTGTGCGCGGAAACTATAAAACCCGTTTCTGAGGGGGACAAAATCTCACAGCTGTGAAGGGAAAGGGGGGGCCTGGTTTTGATCAAAAGCGAGCGGGTTTGGAGGGGGGCGGGGGGGGGGGGGGGAAAGGGGCAATTTGTGCATGTAAGCTATAAATCCTTTCGAGGGGATAAATCTGACGGTTTTGGCACCAGTATATTATTGGGGGCGGGCGGGGGGGGGGGGGGGGGGGGGGGGGGGGGGGGGGGGGGGGGGCAGCTCAATATGTGCCTGGAAACTATACATTATTTCGAGGGGATAAATGTGACATTTTTGGAAATAACACATCAGTTTATCATGTATATCCTGGGGTAAGTCGTACAATCAGTGAGTAAAGAGAGGGTGGAGTGTTCGAGGGGGTGGGGTTGGGATGGGTTGGGGGGGGAGGGTGGGGGGTGGGGGCGGGGGGGGGGGGGAAGGGCTTTAGGTGAGGGGTTTGTTATACGTGTGGTGCTAGGTCTAGGCGAAGGTGCGGGTGATGGGGAAGAAGGGGGCGTTCGAGGCGGGGGGGATATATCTGGTAAATATAGTCTACACATGCCTTGGATCTATACATACATGGTATTATTTTTGCCCTCCGACAACAGACTAAAGCGTAGAAGATGATGCCTTTCCGATAAAAATGGAATATCCTTCCATAAAAAAGCAATAATACTGGTATTAAGTTTGAAAAACGTCAGCTGTGTGAGCATAGATAGGTAAAAAAAAATGAAAAACGTCAGCTAGCTGTGAGTACGACCGATTGAATAGTTTAGCGCTGACACACAAGCAGTACCAAAAGTCAGAATGATGGGATTCGACACACGGTCGATCTACGACCACCCTGCGACATAATTCAACAAGGTGAGGCCACCACCACATACATACATCGCCATTCCCCACAATAGCGGCATTTGGCACCTAGCGCACCTACAGAGCCGCCATCTCGTCATCATGCTCGAATTTTCTAGCGAGATGTGTCAGCCCGGCCGACGAAATTTCTGTAGTAGTAACAGCAGTATAGTAGTAGTTGTTGCTGTTATACGAAGTATATATACCGGTACCGTTATGAGATGAGAAATCGACATGAAATGACGAAATCGGACATAATATCGGACATAAAATAGACGGAAAATGACATAATAAATTGTAGTCGTCCAGAACATATAGAGATGGTTGAAGGCACACACAGGAAAACAAAATAATCGCAGAACATTCCTGCTGGGTTTGTTTTCGGTTTTTTGGTTACTTCTTCATTATTATTAATACTAGAAGACTACAACATACAGCAGTTCAACACACCGTCGTCGTACCACCGTACCGGGATGTCACGTTCGCCGATTTTGTTTTTTCCCCGTGTGTTTGGTGCTGACTGCGTGCGCAGCAGGTTATACGTCATCACCAACCTCTAGAAAATTGGCCAGAACATTAAAATAACACACCACCACCAGTACAAATTTTAACAGTAATAACTACTACTATTATAATGTATGAATATAGTAATATAATAATAGTAGTCTTCTATAATAGTTTAAACAAGAAGATTTATATACAACACGGTCAATCGCGTTTTGGTGGCGGTTGGTTGTGGATCGTGGGAGCCGCCGCTCCTTCTTCTGTTCTCCGTTATCCGTGTTATCCGAACCTTCTGGGAGAAATGTGCTAACTACTAATCGCGACGATGACATGATGATGATGATGATGATGATTATTATTACCACTACTCACTCTACTGCGGTTGGGAGTAAGTGCGGCCAAATAAATGCCCTTACTTTTTTGGCTGTATTTGCAATGTTTCACACCCTGGACATGGACATGGACAATAATGAATGGAATATGGTGCAATGAATGGGCGGATCTACCATAATTGTCGTCGGCAAAGAAAGGTTATATCGATTATTAATAGCAAATCTCGATACGAGATGTCGTCGTCGGCTAATGAATGTCCATCTCGATAGGTTATAACTCGGGACCCAACATTTTGGCCATATAGATAGGCAGGAGTGTGCTGAAGCACCTCGGTTGAAAGCTATTATTGTCGCCGACAATGAAGGGCTATCGATGGATAGCTTGCACAATCTATTGCCGCCGGCAATGGTTTTCGTTAGATAGGTACATGTCTTTCTTGACACATTTATTTGTCACCGACAATGGCTATCGATGGATAGCTTGCACAATCTACTGCGGCCGGCAATGGTTTTCGATAATAATAATAGATGTATTTCTTTTTAAAACATTTTTTTTTTTTTTTAATCCTCCGACGGATTGATAGATGATGGGGAAAAATAAAGATATTTGTCACCGACAATATGGTTATCGATGGATAGCTTGCACAATCTATTGCCGCCGGCAATGGTTTTCGTGAGATAGATAGATGTATTTCTTGAAACATTTATTTGTCACCGACAATGGCTATCGATGGATAGCTTGCACAATCTATTGCGGCCGGCAATGGTTTTCGATAATAATAATAGATGTATTTCTTGAAACATTTATCTTTTTTTTTTCACCCTCCGACGGATGGATGGGGAAAAATAAAGATTTGTTTAATATGGCTATCGACGGATAGCTTGCACAATCTATTGCGGCCGGCAATGCTTGTCGATAGATAGATATTCTTAAAACATTTATTCGAGTCTGGAAATGGCTATCGATGGTCAATGTTTACAACCTTACTATTATTGCGGTGGTGGACAATGTCTATCGGTGGATGCATTTCCAAATCTATTGTGGCCGGCAGTGTCTATCGATAGATAGCTTGCATAATCTATTGTGACCCGTAATATGGCTCGACAGATGAATTTCTTAATCTATTGTGACAGGAAATGGCGATCGACGGTCACCGTTTACAATACATATGGTGTGTGGTGGACAATGTCTATCGACGGACACCATCACCGACCTATATTTCTACTTTTTTTCTGAACACCTCCTACGATGTACTGATGTACTAGTTTGTGATTATTACCAGGTTACGAAACACCCTTCAGGAAGCTAAGTAAGAGCTTCCACAAAGTTGTCATATATATATACGCCTTTACGTGCCCGTTGACCCCTTAAGGCTTCATGATGGGGCGTCGTCGTCGGGACATCCGATAGCCGCCAAAGCCCTCACACGCCCACAAAGCTGAGAGCTTCCACAAAAAATATTGGTAATAATACGTCTATACGCGCCCATTTGCGGCGCCAGTCGCCTACGAGTAGAGACCACACCCTGGACAATAGACACAACAATGGTCTATTGCGCCGACATTAGACTAGCATCAACGCTGTCTATCGATGTACATTGTCCGCAGCAATAATGCGTTTTGGTATTTTGGGCAATGGGCGGTTGGCGTCAAGGGATATAGTTTGTATGACGTGCTTACATCCTGGACAATAGACAGGAAGTAGAAGATTGCCGCTATTATACACAGTAGCCCCGCAAAAGTGCGTATCAATGGACAATGTTAACCGCATTTGTCTGGCAATGCTTTCTATCGATAGACGTTGTCAGGGAACCATATTTGTTCGGCAACAGACACAATATATATGCTTTTTTTGCTGTAACAATGGAGATGACATGTGGTTGTCCATAGATGGCCGTTGTCCTGAACAATAGATGTCGGGGGAGCAACCGCGATAAACATTGTGTGTCACAATGGAGTCACACGGTTGTCAACAGATGGTTAATGTCCTGAGCGATGGACGGCGGGGAAGCAAGCGCGATATATGTTGTTTGTCACAATAGAGTGTCATGGTCGTCAACAGATGGCTACTGTCCTGCACAATAGATATCGGGGAAGCAACCGCGGTAGACATTGTTTGAACAATGAACCAAACAAGGTTGTCTACCGATTGTTATTCCCGCCTTCGATAGACATGCAAGTTGTGTCCATAAAACGTCATCGACACCCACGATAGACTATTGGGCGTATTTCCACAATATACTATTGTCCAAACCTATTGCATATCGTGGAGTGGTGTGTAATCAATGGCCATTGTTGCCGACCTCCGATGTTTGCTAATGCCGCCAAAAATAGATACCCAATGGTGTCTGTCAATACCCATCGCCACCCACAGCATATTATTTTATAGAAAAATGTTTTAAGGACGTCAGCCGTGAGTTCGACGAATTTCAGGTCAATACTCATCTTTGCAAGCTGCGTTGTTGGTACTTGCAATATACTGTGTGGGTGAGTTTGGCCACCCAGAGTAGATTGCTGGGGGTGTTTCCGCAAGAGACGATTGCTTTAACCTATTCTATACCAGTATCGTGGAGTGGAATATCGATGGTCATTATCATTGTTGACCACCGCAGTAAGTTGCATTTTTCATGATGACATCATGTACGCTTGGTGGCAGTTTTTCGAATTGCCGGTGTAGACTATACGTATTTTGTCGTCAAATTGTTACCACCACTATGGACGGTAGCGTTCGTAGTGTTTCTCGGTTGAAACCGACGCTAGGCAGCAACCCATACTTGCTTCAACAAAGAATGCCTTGGAAGCGGTACTTCAGAAGCACTCTCCCAGTCGGAAGAGCTCTTCCCTTCTGTATTGTTGTTCTTCGTCTCCCAACAGTACACCGCCGTCTATAACTGAAACTATTGTTTCAACAACGCTCTATCGTTGCTTTTCCCCAAAATACTAAACCCACCACCGCACACCGCACATAGCAGTAAAATGGCTGTCGATGGACAGCTTGCACAATCCATTGCGGCCGACAATGGCCATCGATAGACATGTCGCACACACTCTATTGCGACCCACAATCCCCATCGATAGACGTGCCGCACACTTTATTTTGGGCGGCAATGGCAATTGATGGACACGGTTGACATCTAATGTCGCCGACAACATCTGTCAATCGATGGGCACCCTCCAAAGTCGACAATATCTATCGATAGGCACTTTCCACAATCTATTATCGACGACAGCGTCTATCGATAGGCACCTCCGACAATCCATTGTTATTGTCGACGACAATAACAATAGCCAATAGAGACCTTCAACAATCTATTGTCGACAACATTTTAGTATCTATCGACAGACATCTTCCACAATCTATTGTTATTGTCGACGACAACGTCTATCAATAGGCACCTCCGACAATCTATTGTTATTGTCGACGACAATAACAATAATAGCCGATAGAGACCTTCAACAATCTATTGTCGACAACATTTTAGTATCTATCGAGAGACATCTTCCACAATCTATCGTCGACGGCACTGTCCATCGACAGACACCTCCGACAAGCTATTATCGACGGCAATATCTATCGATAGACACCTTCCACTATCTATTGTGGACAAACGATATGTACCGATAGAAACGTTCCCCAATCTATTGTCGCTGACAACGTCTATCGATAGACACCTTCCACAATCCATTGTCGCTGACAATGGCTATTGATTGATTGCCCCCCTCGTGTATTGTCGACGCAATAGACCATTCATACGATTGGTTGTTGAGCCCATTGTCCAGGACGTGCAATGGTTATGATCTCTTCTTTTGTGTCTCGTCGTTTGTGAACACAGAGCTCGTCTCTCTACGAGGCATCAGCACGGACATGATACTGGTTGTTTGTGTTGTGTGGATGTAGATGGGTGAAAATGTCAGTTCATTTGAAGTCACCGGTCGCCCCAACCCAGTGGTCTTCTACTAACAACCTGCATGTGTTGTGGTTAACCTCGAATGCTACTATTACTACTACTTCTACTACTGCTACTACTACTACTGCTACTACTACTTTAACTACTACTGCTACTGCTACTGCTACTACTACTTACTTTTATCACTATCAGTTTTGCTATCATTCCTATTCTTTCATTTGCCAACGGACAATCGGTATCCTGTGGTATCTTCGTATCGTTTACGCTCTTTCTTTGCCGTTTGCCTCGCTTGCTGGTATTTATGTGTTGCAGCAGCGGTCCAACCAGCGGGAAAAGTTACACAGCGCAGTGAATAGCATCGACAGCCAAAAGAGAAATTACACGTGGCGCAACGCGCGATCTAAGGATTTTTACCGGTCGAGGTGGCAACAACAAGATCTTTTAGCAAATGGACCTCGGGATGGCAAAGGCAACTTCAATTTGTACCTCAGAGCTCGGCCGCAAGACCACCGGCCTAGCTAGCTCCCACTCCCCTCCCCTTTCTCTCATCCGTTGATCCACACGAACCCGTCAGTCCTCCTTTCCCTCCTCCAACGCAGAGCAGCTCTCAATCCCCACAGCCACCCTCGCCTGGCACACGTCGGCGCTGATTCCGTCCACAACGACGTTCCGTCGCGTTCAAGCGCACACCCTCGTCCCATCTGTATTGCTTTAGACCCCAACGAGCCCACGTGACCCGGCGCACCGATGGCACAGTGGTGGGTCAGCCTAATATTCCGATTGCCTGGCCGGTGCAGGCTATCGGTTTTGTTGGGGTTGCCATTCCTCCTCCACATCGCCGCCGCCGCTGTTGTGTCCGCACGGCGTGCGTGTCGTTTTCTAGATTATCTCCCAGTTTACGTACCCGTCACCAGTATCCTTTCGATTCTTGAGCTGCCGTTGCTCCGCCAACGGGGACGCACGCCTTTCCAGACGTGCGTCCCCGCCACCCCTTCGTCGTCGTCGTTTAGTTTATGCTACTACTACTACTACTACTACTATTACTATTTATCGTATTTTTCTTATAACTAATACTTGGTCCTGGAGTTCAAATCCCACGTTTGAGTTCAACTGCAAACACAAAAATGAAAGGAATCAACCGTTGAGAGCGCCTGGCAGGAGGGGGGGGAGGACAGCCTGCCCCGGAGCTTGCAGCTGAGTAAAAAGTATGACTATACCCACCCCCCCTCCTGTTATAGTCAAAATCTGCCAGAAAAATAAGCACCACTACCCGACAGGTGATATGACCTCTTTACCTTCCGAGACATCCATGCGGTAGCTCCAAATCATTCAACATATATATAGTCTTCAAGTTCAAATTGACTCTCCCCCCCCCCGCTCCTTCCCCGCCACCCCCCACCATCGCCTAGACCTATCAAAAGCATCACGCGTACAGTAAGATCTCCTATACATTTATGAGACATGAAACTGTTGGAACCTCCCCCCCGCCTTCCCCCCCCCCTCTTTTTCAACCCCCCCCCGCCCCCTTAAAATCTCCGCCCTCCCGTCACCGGTTATACGACTTACAGGGTATTCATGATAAACTGGTGCATTCCTTCCACAGCCGTCAGATTTTGTCCACATCAAAAACTGGTTTAATAGTTTCCGCGGACAGATTAATCCCCCCCCCCGCCCGCCCCCAGTAGAGAGTAGGACTCACGTAGTAGTAGGGGAATGTGAAATATACAAGGAGGAACGGGATGCGTTAGAGGAGGAGATGAGGAAATTAGACGTATGCGACATGGAAGAGTTTGGTAGACCAGAGAGTAGCGAGAAAACGATCGCTATCATCCTGGGAGATAGATGGTGGCCGCAGAGGGCGAAACAGGACGGGGATAGGAAAATCAAACAGTTTCTATGTACCAGGGGTACTACATATGGAAGAAACGTACTGAGCGCCCAAATGTTGGAGGTGTCTCTATTAGGAGTAGGAACGGTGCTCCGTCTCTAAAGAGATGCGTGATCAATGGTCAAATGACTAAGGCAAGCAATAAATAGAGTACGCCCCCCCACCCCCCACCCCCCCCGCCCGCCCCCTCCTTTCCAACCGCCCGCTCCTCCCCCCCCACCCCTTAAATACTCCTCCCTCCCCTGACCGGTTATACGAATTAATTGCAGGATATACCTGGTGGTATCATATATCCATGTCTTCAGAGCGCACGCTCGACAAAGGTTGTGTCGTGAGTTCGATTCTCGCCGACTGCATTTTTTTTTAATTTCGAGCGTGCGCGCAGGACACATCATGAATGTTTATTAATTACAGTGTTCCTGAACACTACCAACAGTACTTACTGCTGTTGTATTAATAGTACGTGGCGCCCGAGGGGAGAGCCCCTGAGATCCTTGTTACGAAGTCGGCGAGATTCAATCCACGAAACTCCAAAACATATGTTTTACTGGTTGTACTGTTGTAGCACCATGTACCCGCTGAGCTACTGAGACACGTGAGTGTGAGTAGCTCAGTGGTAGTGCTACATAATAACCACCTAACGACCAGGTCTTATCTATATTTGCATAGTTCACGCCAAGGGAGAGAGCGGGAAGGAAGTGACCGGGGTGTCTTTACCACACATCACGCTGCTGAAAAAAAGCCACTCTAACACCCCGCTCAAAGTACATATTGTTCTTGGTATCACACAGGAACAGGAGGACTACCACTTCGTTCAGGAAATATAATAATAAAAATAGCTCTCCATTCAGTTGTCTCTTCCGCACAGACAGGACGATAGTTGTTTGTGTAGCTAGTCATTCCTCTCTCTCTCCCTGACACTGAGCCACACATAGAAGATCCAAATAATAGCGGTTTCAGTCGCGAGACAAACATTCAAACCACAGGCCGCTTCACCCCCCGCTCGCTGAAAGAAGAACAAATTCTCAGCATATTTTGCATGAACGAACATGATGCTATTCATAATATTTGTTCATGTGTTTTGACGCATGTGTTCCCCCTCTCATCATCCACTTGCTAGTACTAGTACTTATTGTTTGTGTGTTTCACCCTCGCGAGATTCAGGACCATTCGATCCTCGTTCTCGCTTCTGCGGTATGGTGCCGTCATCGTCATCATTGTCATGGTCACCACTTGTCTAAGAGCATCATATCATAGTCTCTCGTTTCGTGTTGGTTATAATCCGCATCTACCTACCATATAGCACAAATAATTGCATTTACTCGTAAATATCTACCATGATATCAATATAGTCGACTATTAATAGTAGACTACCCAATACTGCAGTAGTAAAGTGTTACGTGATATAGCCGGCTAACTAGCGAGCACGTCCTTACGAAACCAACGACACACACACTTCCGAAGTGGCATACCTCTAACCACCAGTAGTCTTTAGCAGTGGTATACCTGGTATCTTTTGGCGCAGGCTCGATACCTGCCATATATATATGAGATGCTCTCATATGATATCATAGCTAATCTTTTCACAAGAAGTACATTCACAAATACTCGCATAAATAATATATTCACATGTACTGTATTCACATGTTACACTCATCAACTCGCTCCGAAACTTGAATCATAACCATCGAATATACCCTCTCCTCCTGTTTTTTCTGTGAGGTGTTTGTGAAATATATACATTTGTTGAAAAATTTGTGCGACCTAAAACTGTTGAAACCCCCCCGGCCCTCACCCCCCCACCTTCTCTTCAACCCCCCCCCCACCCCTTCGAACACTCGAACACTCCGCCATCTCCTCACTGGTCGTACGACTTTAAAATAAATACAGGATATACATAATAAACTCTGGTGCATTTTCCTTCCACAGCCGTCAAATTGTGTCCCTCTCAAAAACGGGTTTTAAAGTTTCCGCGCACAGATTGATTCCCCTCCCCCCCCCTTCTTTTCAAATTCCCCGCCCCCCCCCTTTTTAAAACTCTGTCCTCCCCTCACCGGTTATACGAATTACGAATTGCAGAGTATACATGATAAACTGATGCATGCCTTTCACAGCTAGCTGTCAGATTTTGTCCCCCTCAAAAACGGGTTTTATAGTTTCCGCGCACAGACTGACTAACGTCACCCTGTTGACCCTGATAGCTACACTGTAGTTGCAAGGGGAGTCGCCGACCTATATCCTTAATGAGGACACACACACCCAGTAATACGCGCGATCGGAGTATCACACACAGCTTGCCAAGATGAGTTTCGACAAAATCTTCGATCTTGCCGCTGGAGCGTATTTTTATTTTTCTTATATTGACGTATGCTTCGGGAATGGTCACTTCTCACTCTCCCCCCATTGCATCACAGCGGGGAAGCTGGATGGCTTTCGCGGGGAAAATTCAGAGCTACTGGTTGAAGTAGAAATATGATGTATGTATGTTGATATTATACTGGTCGGTGACCGGCTGCCCCGGTGGCGTATCAGGTTATCCTCGAGCCTGGTATAGGTCAGTTTCGTGAGTTCGAGCCCCGCCGAGTGCATACTCGTATATATTCGTGGGGACTTTTTCTTGTGCACAAATTGACTTGCGGAAAGCGCGAGAGCGTGAGTTAGCGACACTCGATGAAAAGTCGACGAGCAGTGGGACTGCTGAACCCTATGCGCGATAAAAATCGAAGGCAAGAACCGGGGGGGAGAAGGGACGACACCTGTGTCCACGGCTAGTCCAGTAGCTGGAAAGTAGAAATGTGCAAAAGAAAAAAAAAAGGCAAGAGAAAGGGCCGTTTAAGTGACACTAGTATTGATGAGAGTGGACGTAGCCGCTAGCCTGACAGCTAAATAACGTATAATAATAGTGGTTTGCTGTATCATATAGCACGGAAGAAAATACACAGTTCATAACATTTGAACCTTTGAAACTATTATCACCGGGTGTGCTCTCGTGGGGGGGGGGGGGGGGTGCTATGCAAATCATCCCCGGTGATAAGCAACACGCAGGGGAGCCGCGCAGCTAGGGGGTGTGCTAACGGGGGGGTGTTCTGGTGAGGGGGTGGTGCTAACGGTATTAACGACTGCTGGGAGCCTTGACGAACCTCGGCCAGTTTGCAGATGGTATGATAACAAGGGGGTGTGATAGCGAGGGGGGTGTGATAGCAAGGGGGTGTGATAGCAAGGGGATGTGATCGCAAGGGGGTGTGATCGCAAGGGGTTCGACAGCAAAGAGGGTGATGCCGGCAACAAGAGGTGTGATAACTACTGTCAAGGTGCGCCGCCATGTGAGAGGCTTTCATCTGAAACCAGCTTGTTTTTTCGTTTCCCAGGCAATACCGGTGATCTATGGTAAAATCCATCTTTGAAACCGACAACACGCGGTTTCGCATCGCAGCGGTTTCCGCCTCAGGCGAAAAGCGTGTCGGGGAATGTCCTTCTCGCCGGAAGCGGGGTAAGAAGATCAAGACACCTTTTCCGGGTTTTGGCTGCACGCGAAACGAATGTTTGCGGTGCCTAGACGCACTTTATCAACGTGTTTTGGGCATGCGTCAACGCAACTGCCGCAATTTTTTGCTACTTCCGGCCACGCTCCGGGCCCCCCTGATGCGGGGGGGGCTACACGCCTTCGACGTGTGAGTGCGACACGCCTTCCAGCTCAGGTTGCGTTTCACGTAACAGGCGCCGGAGTTCTAAATACCGTATGGCCGGGTTACCGGTACCATCGGGTATTTAATGATATGGAAAAAACAAGAATTACCTCTTAAAGACGAGTAGGACGAGGACGAGGAGGAGGACGAGGAGGAGAACGAGGGGGAGGGGACGAGGGGGGGGGAGGGGGCAGCCGAACCCACGCCCGAGCGCATGATGTAAAATGATGACCGACGCGACAAATGAATGGTGATGGTCGTTACCCTAGCACTCTACGAGTAGGCTAGGCTCCACACGCGAGTGGACGAGGCGGGACTCGCTAAGTGCGGCGCGGCGTTACACTCGCATACATGCAGCGGAACGACCTGATTGATCGATGCTCGCCTTCCGGCCGACCAGTCTGTTTTTCAAGAAACGCCACCGAAACACGCGGCGGAGCCTGCGACCCACCCCTGCCTACCTCGAGCCCCCCCAAGGGCTGGGGTTACGGTTACGTTGATGGCTGCGGTCGGCTTGGGTTTGGCTGGCGAGCAAGATTGAACTCGGCCAGTTTGCGCCGCAGCAATGCGGGTGAAGCGTCGGGGTGCGTAGAGGCTCCCGGACGAGAATCCCCCCCCCTCCCCCCATTTGGAGTTCCTATTGGCAGGTGGCACTAAAAGCAATCCATGTAAGCATCTTCTCGCGCGTTAAGAAACACGCAGCAAAGTCCACATGACCTACCAGTAGTAGGCATATTCGACTGGCAAATGACAGACGACAGACCGTCTAAGCGCTTTTTCGAAGGTGCAAAAAAAACACGCAAAGTCCACACGCAGAGCTTAGTTTGGGTAGGTAATGGGTGAACCTTTCGCGCATCGGACATTATCAGATCATATCCTTATTGATCTGTAGATGATCTGTGTATTTCAGCGCAGACAGATCCCTGGCCTCTATATATGATTTGCATGGCCTACAGATCATCATGTTGTCGGGTGAGAGCTGGATGATGTGCGTGATCTAACACACATTCCCTGGGTTGGATCTGTACCACACAGATCCTACGCGCAGCATATTATTACCCCAGATACTTCTAGATTTGATCTGCTGTAGACGAACTATCAATAGATCAGATCTAGATTAGCTATGTGACCTAGATGGTGATCTGTCCGGCGTACCTTTTACCAGTCGTGCAGAGTACAAATACTCTATAAGTCAGGAGAATATATAGTGTAATCAGAAACCCAATAGTGTTACTTACTGTAAAGGGTCAAGTCACCTACAGAAGCAACATGCCTACGTGTATACGGAAACCCCTGGATGAAGACATGAAGGAAGTCGAACATCTCCAATAATCCTTGGCGACGTTATCCCGCCACCGACTCTTGCGGTTAGCAAGAACTGCGGAATATATAGGTGTTTGTGTTTATCGTACAATATGAGTAATATCATAGGTCCTGATAACTATGGTGCTATGAACCTGCGTAAATAATGCCGGTCGCAGTTTTGTGAAAAAAAATGTGCACGTTGCGTGATTTTCGAAGTTACGACGAGTTCTTTTGAAGGTCGTGGTGTGCCTGCCTGTGTAGTTACCACCGCCTTCCAGTAACACGAAAATTCGAAATGAGGGGTTCCCGCCCGTCGACCAATGACAGCGAGAAAGACAAGATTCTTCATAGATAGGCCTTACCTGCGGTATTAACTGTATGCTTGTTGGTCCCGTCCCCCCGCTCGGACATTAACATACCGTCATGCCAAACATGGAAGATTAGATTCGATCTTCGATAGGCTGTCGATCAGCGGAGATTCCGGGCAGAGTTTGTCTCGATCAGTCTGGAGGGGCAGTTGGCGGTTGAAAATGTAAACAAAAACTTGGCAATAATATAGCTATTAACAATATGTACGGTAACCACTCTCTCACTGACTGATTGATTCGTTGAGTTCATTAAGCGCCGCACACAGTGTTCCGTGCGTAGATATACAGGGATACATTAATATCTACGAGGTATGTATATATAGTTTTTGATGTAATGTAAGTGGGATAACGTTGGTCTACCCGTTCGACCAGATAATTACTCCGATCGTATTTTCGTCTAACACTACCACTACTGTATTTACTTCGTTCGACTGGGTGCGCTAATTCCAAGAGACCATCAATTAGATAGCCAGATGAATTAGATTAGCTCCTCACTACTCCGATGAGATTTTCGTCTGCTATTAATGCTTCTACTTCGTTCGGCTGGATGCATTAACTCCAACAAACTATCAATTAGATAACCAGACAGATTGGACTAGATTATTAGCTCCTGACTGACGACGGCGGCAGGGAGAAAGAGAGAGAAGGCACGTCTAGTCGTTGGAACTGGAGACACCGAGTGAGTGTTTGTTCACGACGCCATCTCTTCTTTTGGTATACCCAACCTTCAGCCTTCGGGACTTCAGAGAACGAAAATGACCGACACAAAATAACAAAAAAATGACGTTAACGGCATCGGCCATATCATACGAAGCAACGCGAGCTGCTTGGATATCTCGGTGGTACATTTCGTGCGCGAACTGCAGTAACAATACAAGGAGAAGATGCACGTGATCCCTTGCGTACTGCTGCGCACTGCGCACTGACGGAGACAGCTGTTGCAAGGCTTAGTTCGGGTAAGCTATTGGTTAACCTTTTCGAAGTGGTCAAACGGACTAACACCCCACTAATTCCGCAACAAAAATGGCGTCGTCGGCAGGACCATGGGTCGTTGGGTCCTGGGTTCGAATCCCACCATCCACAACATTAAACTTTTTCAGACTTTCCCCGTGTCGAACTTGAAAAATACTCTCCCCGTTATCCCCAGGAAATGAAACCGCTTCGATATATATGAACACTTCCGCCCGTATATCCGGCCGACCTGCTATCCCGCCGTTTCAAGGGGGGAGAGTGTTATAAGGCTTAGTTTGGGTATAAGCTATTGGTTAACCTTTTGCAAGTGGTCAAACGGACTATAGTACCCCACTAATTCCTTGACACAGTAGTGCATATAACATCGCATCTGCCATGTATTTGGTCGCCATGCATATACCCTGTATACCTGGGTATATGCATGGGTTAATGGGTTAATGGGACGGGGAGGGGGGCATATACATAGTAATCAGAACCAACATGATAAGCACAAGAACCTACGTAGTACAATACATGTTCCCTCCTCATTCGACAAACCTTGATTTTAGTTCGGACCCTTAATGTTATTATTAACATAGCATGTTTTCCCCGTTGATAGGCCGTGGGTCTACTACTACACTACTACTACTGTGCATCGATCGGGCTTCCTACTCGTTCTATATGTTTTCTTAATACTGCAATAGAAACATTGCAGTTGCCACGGAAACCGAAGGATACGCCTCAAATGCTAGCGCTGGATTTTGCGAAGGCAACTGAGTTGTGTTGACCCACGACACGTCGTATGTGTTGAGTAAAATTGACGCACGACACGTCTTTTTGTCTTAAAACACATGAGAAAGAGTGCTCGCTGAGCTTAACGAAAAGCCTTCATTCTCTCCATCCGCAGGAGGAATAAAAAAACAAATTGAATGTTATAATGCAGGGTGAGGCATTTAGCTCCCTCTGTGAAGAACAACACCTCTGAAAAACTACTAAAAACTACTACCTAGCCTAGCTAGCGTAGCGTGCCATACGTGTCCTGTTATTGTTGCTGCATACTACCTGGTACTGAACAATGTATATGATGACGAAGCTGTTCCCTGGTCGGGGAGAGGTCAGCCTCTGCGTCGAGTACGCTCGTCTATACTCCCAGGGAAACTGCTTTTGTAGTGGCATCCTTCTCACCGTCTTCCTAGTCTAATAAAAACCAGCACAACAGCATGCCACAAGTACCATTCGTAGTGCTCAGATCATACGGAAATCAAAAGCCAGTACCTTGTATTACTAATAACATTAACGTAAAAACAACACGACGCACATTTTGCTCCCATCTACGTCATAGTTTTTCTTTGAAATATTGGGCATCTGCATTTAGCATACAGATAGAATATTTTGCTCCCTCCTCGCCCTTACCCCCCCCCCCCCAAACCACATGGAAGAGTTTGGTATACTAGAGAGTAGCGAGAAAATGATCGCTATCCTAGGTGATAGATGGTGGCCGCAGACGGCGAAACAGGACGGGGATAGGATAAGCAAACAGTTTCTACGTAATATACGGAAGAAGCATAATGAGCGCCGAAATGTTGGAGGTGTCTCCATTAGGAGTAGGGACGGTGCTCCGTCTCTAAAGGGAAGCGTGGTCAACGGTCAAATGACCAAGGAAAGCAACAAATGAGTACGCCCTCCCCCCCCCCCCCTCCGCTAACAACCCCTCCATCCCCCCCCCCCCCCCCCCGCCTCCCTCCCACTCCGCCCCATCAAAAATCAAATCTGCTAAGAGTTAAAACCACTATCCGACAGGTGATATCATCTCCTTACATTTCGAGCCACCCAATGATGGCATGCAGCAGTAACTCCATTTCATTTATGTGGTAGTAAAGCTTCAATTAGAGCCTCCCCCACCCCCCCTTCCCCGCCACCCCCCACCATCGCCTACTAGCATTACGCGTGCACTAAGCTCCTATTCATTCATACGATCTGTGCCCCCTCCCCTCACGGGTCATACTAAAACTAAGTAACTACATGATATATACACCATAATAAACTGATGCATTCCACAGCTGTCAGACTTTGTCCCCCTCAGAAACGGGTTTTATAGTGTCCGCGCACAGATTGGTTAACATCACCCTGTTGACCCTGGTACAAGCCACACTGCTGTAGTTCCAAGGGGAGTCGCCGACCTATGTCCTTAATGAGGACACACACACCCAGTAATACGCGCGATCGGAGCATCACACACCGCTAGCAAAGATGAGCCTCGACGAAATCTTCGATCTCACAGCTGGATGGAGTGCATTTTAATTTTTTATAATACATTCGCCCGAATCTATTCGCCCGCACAAACCTTACGCACGCACCACGAAAGAAAAAGAAAAGTAAAACTACATGAGAGAAACGGAATTGATATATTTTGATTGATTGGGTGAGAATGGTGCAACTATTACGGAGGACGATAGTAAATAGGACCAAATATTGTTGGTAAAAATAGATGAATATATAGGTTTTTGTGTCCACCGTAGGTCCTGTTTACTAGGGTCCCCCGTATTAGTACTACTCAGTACGTTTGGAACGAATTATACCCTGGACATTTTCGAAGAAGAGCAGCTGGAACAACAAAAATACACGAAGCAATGATGTGCTTGAGATACACCATCACCGCTGAGCTGTTTGCACAGCAGCAGTGCAGTCTGTTTAGTTAGGAAGAAATATACGCTGGACATTTTCGAAGAAGAGCAGGTGGAACAACAAAACATATTAATATACGACACGAAGCATGTAGTAGAGATTCAGCATGTAACAACCACTGAAATACTCGATCTCACAGCTAGCTGGAGTTATTTTTATCAATAGAATAAATAAACACTGAGCTATCTAGAGATGCAGTCTGCGCTGACTGCACAGCCCAGCGGTTAACGTGTATATCTCTAATAAAAGCACATCCCGGGGTCCACTACTGTGTGTTGCGGTCAAGTCTGAACCTCGGATCTACCGGTACTCGACGGTTGCAGTCCCTTTTGTATACCTGGTATTCAATGGTGTCGCTTGCCTAGATAGAGGCACACCACTTTTTTTCTGAGTTTGCTTAATCTGGGAGCTAGCTGAAGGCCTGTCTTAACCCCTTTATTTAGAGCCCTCGAACCCCTCCCTATACTAAAATCAAGTATTTTGTCCCCAAAAACGGGTTTCCAGTTGTAAAGGGGTTAACCCGAAAATATATTTTGGACAAAGAATGAAAACTGCTACGAGTACATATACCGGATGAACAAAGCCCCATGGCCTAGCTACACAACGAGAACCATCATCAGAATCATGCAAAAAAGAAAAACGACCTTTTTTTCCCGACGATTTTGGGTTAAAGTTGAGGAGTGTCTTAAGTCATTCAGAAACCATTTTTGCCAAAAAAAAGGTATACCTCTGTCGTAACAAGCGTCTATCGATTCTATCGTAGCAGGCGTCTATCAGTAGTCAGCGCCGCCCCAAACAGGCGTAAGTATTACAAGTATGCTTCTTGCTCCCTGGACACGCGCTACACGACTGACTTCATTACGTATGTATGTGTTATTATTGGTGTCAATAGCGTCACCTCCTCTCCGTTAACCTTATCGTTGAAAACCTCTCAAGGTCACGACGATAACGTTCTGACTATGCTATCGATGTGGTGCTACGATTGATAGCCCGGTTGCACCCACCGAGCCTACGTCTTGTTGATAGTCAGTCCTGTTGATAAAATGTGATGTAGATCTTCACGGTTTTTCGCGGACTAGGAAGAACTTTCCTCCTTCGTATATCAGTCGCTGTTAGGACTACCACTCTTTCCTACTGCACCCATCCCCAGCAGCCCTGCCAGCCTGTTTCGCGCACAGTACCGCGGACTCCTCAGGTACCAAAAGTATCGCCTCCTACATCGGTACTAATAGCTAGTCGTGCCGGTATATCGACGCCACTGATCTGCTGCCGCCGCCTGCGTGTGTGTGTGTGTGATACACTTCTGAATCATTACGAAGCGCAACCTCCGCACGAACGGGTATGCTACCGGCACGTACCTGGTATGATGTGCGGCAAGTACTACAGGATGGATATATATTACCGTTTTTTTCTTCTTTTTTTTTCCTGCTCGTCCAATTTACTACCTTCGCATGTTTTTCCTTCTCTCAAAGACTTTTCTTTCTCCTTACAAGTAACTCAGACCCAGGGCCACCGATATAGCCAGACTCTTCTTCCCTATTTTCGCTACGCTACGTGTCTCCATTTTTATTATTTTCATCGCGAGAACAACTTCTTCAGCCGTTCCTTCCCTCGTCGACTCGAACCGAATCGCGCCTACCCACGCTGCTGCTAGGCGCTCTCAGCACTTCATTTTAATTTTTAGTTTCTTTCTTTGAAATACATACTTCTAAAAGTCCGACCCAGGCGAGGTTCGAACTCCAGAACGAAGTCCACCACTGTTAAAAAGTAACATTCGAGGGTACCCACCAAAAAAACCACCGGGGCGACCGGTTACCACCATATGATTATAGTAATACTGCAAGTAGTATCGTAGTCCAATACCTGCTGGTACGGTTGAGCATCTAATAATGTCTATTCGCCACCCGACAATCAATGCGCAGTAGTAATAACCAGTAATAACCAGTAATAACCATTTTTAATAAGCAGTGTCAACAACAGTAAGAAACACAGGGTGGTATACAAAACGATGGCGATGATTTTGCCAAACAGTAACTCTTGCAATAATAAGCGACGTTTTCCGACGAATGTGGGTGGAGGAAACCGGCCATTCAGAAAACAAAAAAATGCCAAGAAGCGGTATACCCTTTCGACCGTTGCATGTCCATGACGCAACCACAACAACAGCAATTCATTGTCTTCGCCATTATTTCCTGTAGCCTTTGGAACTGCTCCACGTTTTCGGCGGGGCGAAAACCACTTGCAAGAGTAGTGGGGAATACTTGCAAGAGTAATGGGGAATATTCTTTGTGCCCAGTAGCTCAAGGGTGTGGAAGCGTCATCTCGCCTCGACGGAATATAAATACCAGACACTATACTCGATATGTTTGGTTGGTATTGCACAACAAGGACCAATGCTAACGCAGGGGGGGGGGGGGGGGGGGGGGCTATGGGTCTATTTCTTGCAGCTTGTGGCGCGAGTGACCCTTTGTTTCGCGCGGCCATAGGCTTTTTGTGATTTTTTCTTGTATGAATCCCCAGTGGGATGGTCTGCTACGCTAGGGTTACCGACAAACGAATCACCTATGACGTGCTTTTCGCAGAGAGTCACAGCGTCACTCGCGCGAGTGACTCGTCAGATCTCCGGTGGTAGTGAAAAATGGGGATATCTCCCCACTGTAGCCTATACTGTAGGCTGTTTGTTTCTCTGCCCCCTTCTCCCGCCAAAGCAAAAACGTGTTTTATCATTATAAACACCCTAAACATGCAAAGCGAACCCCGCCGACCTGCCAACAGATTGTGCCACGCGAGCGTTCACCCCGCCCCCCTCCGTCCCCCCGGCCTATATTGTATATAGGTTGGGTTGGTGCCGGTTGGCAACGACACTGTAAAACGTGCCGCTCACTGCATGAGCTAGGTTGATTTTTTCGTGCTTGCGGAGAAGTCTGATTGTCTGGTTTCATCTTTGGTGTTGGTGGGAGTAACGCTGGCATCTTTGGAGACGCGGGGGAACTCATAGTTTTCCGAATAGGTACAATAAATTGGCATTTGATCACCCTCTCGGGGGTCACGTATAGCAAAATATCAACATGATACACGGGGCAAGCCCCCTTTGTCAGTACGTTATTAATAGTATATATACACATATATGCAGTTCGAGTGCGGGCGTGTAACAATCGGGTACATTTTGGGGGTTGAGTAGCCAAAATAAGGTATAAGCGGAGGACAAGTGGCCATCTTCGGGTGATGGCCGGCTTTCGACAATCAGGTAGTTGGCGTCCTGGGGTCGTTTACATATACATACTATAAAAATGAAAATACACTCCAGCTGTGAGATCGAATGTTTTGTCGAAACTCATCTTTGCAAGCTGTGCGTGATACTCCGATCGCGCGTATTACGAGTTGTGTGTCCTCATTGAGGATATAGGTCGGCGACTCCCCTTGCAACTACAGTGTAGCTATCAGGGTCAACAGGGTGATGTTAGGCAGTCTGTGCGCGGAAACTATAAAACCCGTTTATGAGGGGGACAAAATCTGACAGCTGTGGAAGGAAATGCATCAGTTTATCGAGTGAATCCTGTAAGTCGAATAACCGGTGAGGGGAGGGCGGAGTTTTTAAGGACGTGGGGGCCTGATTTTGATCGAAAGGGGGGCGGAAGGGGGGGAGGGGGGGGAGGGGACGGGTGGGGTAGATCAATTTGTGCGTGGAAAACTATAAATATTTCTTGTGGGGGAGGGGGGGGAAAATGTGCCGGGGGGGGGCGGGGGGCGAGGGGGGAGGGCTATAGGTCGCATAGATGTAGGGGTTTGCTATACGCGTGGTGCTAGGTCTAGGCGATGGTGCGGATGGTGGGGAAGGAGGGGGCGGTGGGGGCGGGGGTGGGTGGAAATTGCAGCAGCGGCATGGACGGCTCTAAAACGATAACGAGGCGATATCCAGGGCGTGGAAGTGTTTATTTCTCTGGCGGGTTTCGAAATTAGGTGGGGCGTTTAAGCAAGAGGAAGCGAGGGAAAAAAAAAATAAGAAAACAAACAAAGGCCGGGGGGGGGGGGGGGGGGGGGGGGGGGGGTGGGGGGGGGGAGGGGTTTCCAATAGGTCACATATAACATTAAAATACACTCCAGCTATGAGATCAAGGATTTGGTCGACACTGATGTTCGCAACATTGTGTGTGATCCTCCGATCGCGAGTATTAATCATATATGTAGGGGCTTGCTATACGCGCGGTGCTGGGTCTAGGCGATCGTGCGGATGGTGGGAAAGGAGGGGGCGTTGGAGGGGGGGAGGGGGGATGCATGAAAGCTACGTCATGGATGGCTTGAAAGATAATGACGTGATATCAATTGGCTTAGAAGTGTTTATTACTCTGGCCGATTTCGATTGTAAGTGGGGCGTTTGAACGAACTGGGCGGGGAACAAATGGGGGAGGCGGAGATGAGTTGGAGCTACGGCATGGATGGCTAGATGGATAATGAGATGATATCAGCTGGCTGGCAGTGTTTCTTACTCTGGCAGATTTTGATTTCAGGTGGTGCGTTCAAACAAGAGGGATCGGGGGGGGGGGGGGGCGGGGGGGCGAGCATTTCAATATGTGCGCGGAAACTATAAATCCTTGAATGGGACGAATCTAACGGTTGCAGCAAGAAGACACCCCTTTATATCACCCGCCTGGTAATGTTTATTTTTCTAGAAGGTTTGATGTTACATGTAGTATGCAACCCAGTTCTGAGGTGTAGTAAACAACGTGTTAAAAGCTTCGTGATTTGTTATTGTACATGGATCGAATAATACAATATTTCAATCGATAGGTACCATCATGTAGATACCATTATTTTCTGACATCGCTAATTATAAGAAAGAGATACATATTGCCAAATACAACAGGCGAGGTGATGTGGTCATGCAATGTCACCGCCATTGTTGAGAACGAAAGGGAGAGATGCGAATCATTATTGTTTTGAAAGGAACGCTTAGTGTACACGCGGTCAATTACGTTACTTCGTCAGTCATACTTCGCTTGGCATAGGTTGGGAGGCGATCATGCAGACGGTATGTACGGAATACCTTACGTAATAAGTTGATAGTGCGGTTTACCGCAATTTTAGCATATCGGTCTGTATCTCCGTTTTACATTATTACTGTCTCACATATACGATTTTACGCCTATGATTTTTGCCGTGCCGATGTGGGGCTCTGAGGTCGCCAAATCCGAGACAGAGATAATTCTTACAATTACACCAAGCGAGGTGACGTGGGCATGCGATGTCACCACTATTGAACGCGAGGGTGACTTTACTTTGTCAGGCATATGCTACTTCGTTTGGTAGAGGTTGTCAGGCGATCGTGCAAACGGCCGGAGGCACGAAATACCCTGCGCAATAGGTTGGTAGTGTGGTCTACCGCAGTGTTAACATAACTGTCTGTACTTCTTTTTCACATTGTTATCATCTAATGTACGATTATACGCCCTGTTTTCTCCCCACTGTCGTCGAAGATGTTGTGGTCCTGTAGATGTCGCGTCCTTGTCTGGTGCTCTTGTTGGTGGTGCTCATGAAAACATGCCCTAGCGTGCAGTAGATGATCGCTGAATGGTGTTCCTTTCCTTTACATCGAGCCAGAGGTAGTATATGTCAACGCAACCGCTTGCGTGAAAACGACAAATAAAATTCCGCACACACCTGATACAGAGGAGACGCGGCCCGAAGATTGTTCAGTATACCGACGGTCAGGAACAGGTTATCGAGCAGCGCACTTCATTTTTACTACCGCTCCTCACTCCACCTAAAACACTACGGGCATGCGTTGGACCCAGTTCGCTGACGCCCAAAACCAATTGCAAAGGAGGTGATGTGGTGGACGAATGCTATAATGATGGGCGCTGCTACGATTACACCTCGTCTCTTGTTCTGTTTGTTCTTGCGTTCTTGATGAACCTGTTATTCGGCAACGAACAGTTTTGACGTAGTTTAGGTGATATATATATTAGTGATAGCATGTCCATCTTCTCCTCTTCTCCCATCATGATGGCGCTCCTGATATTGTCACTTCTGTTTCCGTGTGCTAGCCTGCACCCGGCACCTGTGTTAATCGATTAAGCTACATCACCGGGGCAACGCTTTGTTTTTGTTGGCGGTCGATCACAGCTGGAGTTCGAGTTACATCGTTTGTGCGGGGTGGAAAACTTTTACTCCGTACAAGGGTAATGATGATGGTATCACCTAGTGCTCATGGTAAAGCACCGCACGAGGCAGTCACATAGTACTCCCATTGCTGCCTCTGGAATTGGCCATACCGGGTATTAAATTAACTCCTTGAAGTTGTTGTCATTCATGCGCACGTCCGCCTCACAAGAGGGGTCTTGGAAGGATGCAGCTCACCCTTCATGTGACTCGCGGAACACCTCACGGCGCTTCGCGCTTGGCGCAAGCAATGTCTGCCTAGTCGGTGAAAACCCAACATGCTCCGTCCCGGCATTGTAGGGATGCAAGGGTCTATACCCTATGGTCATACCACTACGGCCATGCACAAGCATCGAGTACACCCCCCCTCCGTCTCCCTCTTCCGATCCCCCCTCCCCCGTCCCACCTCTCCCGTCTCCTGTCCCCCCTCCCTCCTCAACTCTCCCCCCCTCCCCCCCCCCCCCCTTCCCCTTCCCCTTCCCCTTCCCCTTCCCCTTCCCCTTCCCCTTCCCCTTCCCCTTCCCCTTCCCCCCCTTCCCCCTTCCCCCTCCCGCCTCTCGCCTCCCGCCTCCCGCCTCCTCCTTCCTCCCCCCCCCCCCCCCCCCCCCCCCCCTCCCCCTTCCTCCCTCGTCCCCGCCTCCCCTACGCAATACCTCGCTGTGTTGCGAAACATCCGAACGATTTATAGACCGTGAAAATGGCTCATTTCGAAGCGGTCTAGAAGTACCGGGGGGCACCCATCGTTCAACATTTATATACGAGGTAGCGTGATCACGTGCTTTCGGCTGTTTTTCCCGCTTCTATCGACCTGCTCATATATCACAGCGGAGCCCTCATCACAATCGTCAACCAACAATAAAGATTGATTGATATTGATAGTGATGTGTTTGCCATCCCCCAATCAATGGGAAATCATGTAAAAAGATCATGACGACGTGACGGTTACAGCATCGATCGATCGAACACATGAAGCAGCCCGGCCCGCTGGACGCTGGAGGGGCAAAGATTGAGCAGGGCTGGGGTCTCGGTGGCATCTATGCTGTAGCCGTTGTGGCATTGGCTTCATTGCTGCCGTGGCGGCGGCATGCTCCGTGGTAGCCGTCACGGCACTTTGCCGCATTGATGGGATCCCCTGCTGCAGAATGCCTCCTGCCCGCTGTACTTGATGACTGCTTCCCGTAGGAGATGTGTCCGGAGTACAGCAACAGAAGAATGCGATGTACGATAAGCGTGCAGCATGGTTATACTCTTTATTTGCCGCTGCAGTCTTGCTTCGTACACGGATGAGACACGGATGAGCATACAGTGGTGTTCCCCCGATAGTGCCGGTTGAATAGTGCCACTTCTCTCTATAGTTCCGCTTGAATAGTGCCACTGCTATCTATAGTGCCGGTGGAATAGTTCCATTTATCTCTATAGTGCGGGTTGAATAGTGCCACTGCTATCTACAGTGCCGGTTGAATAGTGCCACTGCCCTCTATAGTGACGGGTGAATAGTGCCACTGCTCTCTATAGTACCGGCGAAATCGCTTGGCCCGAATGGAACTCTCTATAGCGAACCCCGATAGTGCCGGCGCCCTAAGTGATGCCGGTGTATTGGACTAGCACGCACCGGCACCATTGATTGGGAGCTCTACAACTGTAAGCCACTTGTCATATATATATATATTGTTGGCTATGCATGGGAAATTTTGTTGGCTATGCATGGGACATTTTGTTGGCAATGCATAGGATATTTTGTTGGCTATACATGGGACATTTTGTTGGCTATACATGGGACACTTTGGTGGCTATACACGGGATATTTTGTTGGCTGTGCATGGGACATTTTGTCGGCGATGTATGGGTCCCACGAGGGTTAGAAGGATGACGTTAAGGTCTTTAGAGGGTGTTATAATAAGGCACACGCCAGATAGAAAATCACCGATCCCCACTCAATGATCTAGATTATTCAGGGAAGATCTGTATGGTCTAGATCATGTTACCCGGTGAGAGCCGTACCATCTGCACCGTCTAGCACATGCTCTTACTGGCTGCACTCTAAATATACAGATCCTGCACAACACCCTAAAGCGGCAGGGACACAGGATCTACATGCTGCAGTAGGTGATCTATTAATAGACCATGATCTGTCCGAGCGGTGTAATATCAGGTAGTCCGTTTGACACCTGGATAACAACGTTAGCCACTCACCAACCCAAAGTAATTCTTATAACACTCTCCCACCCTGGAGCGGCAGGATGCAGGCCGGCGGGATGTACGGTCGGAAGTGTCAAATCCACGCGATTCCAATGCCTGGGTGTCCAGAGAGATTATTTTCAAGGTTCGACTGTGAACACAGCAGCAGTAGTAGTAGTAGTAGCAGCAGCAGTAGTGGTAGCAGTAGTAGTAGTAGTAGTAGGGATTCCCCAAGAAGGCGGCGGTGTGCGAGAACAATGCGACCGCCTTATTGCGGGAAGCCGCCTTATTCGATCCAGGTTATGAATGCGATTCCCCACTGGCGCCAAGCGATTTCGTCTGCCGCATATCGGGATACCGTCTTACTCAGACCTTCTTGTAGAGGGGTCCTCTCTACTGTGCATACTGTGCATACTGTGCATACTGTGCGTACTGTGCATACTGTGCATACTGTGCATACTGTGCATACATGTGTGTGAATTCCTAAAACATATTGTTGGCGGACGACGGGATTATATATATACGTGTTTACGGTCCCCGTTCGGCGACTGACCCAGTGGTGGGAGTTGGGATTGGATTGCCCTGAAAATCTGTAACCACATCCTGAGGTTGGATTGACGATTTTGGCGGCCAACCTTTCAATCTAGGTTGAGAATTGGACACTTAGCGAGTGAGTTCCCACTCTCAACAGTTTGCTCCCCGCCTAAGCAACGCCTCGCCGAAACACTTGAAACGCTTAAACGTGGCGAAATGAAGATTGAGATTGAGATTGAGATTGAGGTTGAGATTGAAGTTGAGATTGAGATTGAGCTTGAGATTGAGTTTGAGCTGGAGATTGTCATTTTTCAGCGAGTATGGTGAGATGATGGTAGAGATTGACATGTTGTCACCGTTAGCCAGTACGGCGAGATGGGGATTGGGATTGATATTGAATCGTCATTGCCACTGTTATCCAAAAGATCGCCCAGAAAGCCATCAAGATTAGGCTATCTTGAGGCAACATATTTCACGAATGAATTTTTATCGGCACAGATTGATCGGCACTCTTTTCGGAGAGACAAAATCTCCATCATTTTTCTTCTTTTCTCTTTTTTATAATCATCACTTTTACCCTCCAGCTGCTCAGCCTGTAAGAGGGGTTTACCCTCGGCGACCTTCTGTCCAAACGCCGTGGTGACAGGCTTCTTCCCTTCCGCCCCCCGGTAGTACAAGGCGCACTCCTTCATGCACTTATCATGCACTTATCATGCACTTATCATGCACTTACTTACCGCGGACATGGTTCAGCATTCCCACTTTTCAGCTTTTTATGCTCGACGATTTTCACCGAGTTTTATGGACCGGGCTGAGGGGACTGCACCAACCACCACTAACCACTATAACCACAAAAGACCACTGACTGCCAAACGATTAAGTCGTGGTTTCCTTTCTGTTGGAGATCTCGGTTTTGTTCTCGTCTGTATCGGGAACCGTCCGTCAAGTTTACTCATGGGATCACATTGAAGACTTCGCGGTGTGGACATCTTTCCGTTAACATCTGACCGTCGACTCTTCTTATAGTAGTAGTAGTAGTAGTAGTAGTAGCAGTAGTAGTAGTAGTAGTAGTAGTAGTAGTAGTAGTAGTAGTAGCAGTAAGTAGTAGCAGTAGTAGCAGTAGTAGTAGTAGTAGTAGTAGTAGTAGTAGCAGTAGTAGCAGTAGTAGTAGCAGTAGTAGCAGTAGTAGTAGTAGCAGTACTAGTAGTAGTAGTAGTAGTAGTGGTAGTAGTAGTAGTAGTAGTAGTAGTAGTAGTAGTAGTAGTAGTAGTAGTAGCAGTAGTAGTAGTAGTAGTAGTAGTAGTAGTAGTAGTAGTAGCAGTAGTAGTAGTAGTAGTAGTAGTAGTAGTAGTAGTAGTAGCAGTAAGTAGTAGTGGTAGTAGTAGTGGTAGTACTAGTAGTAGTAGTAGTAGTAGTAGTAGTAGTAGCAGTAGTAGTAGCAGTACTAGTAGTAGTAGTAGTAGTGGTAGTAGTAGTAGTAGTAGTAGTAGTAGCAGTAGTAGTAGTAGTAGCAGTAGTAGTAGTAGTAGTAGTAGTAGTAGCAGTAAGTAGTAGTGGTAGTAGTAGTGGTAGTACTAGTAGTAGTAGTAGTAGTAGCAGTAGTAGTAGTAGTAGTAGTAGTAGTAGTAGTAGTAGTAGTGGTAGTAGTAGTAGTAGTAGTAGTAGTAGTAGTAGTAGTAGCTAGCCGCCGGCTGGAATCAAGAACCGGGACCCGCCACCACGTTGTATTATTGCTTTAGCAGACCTCTTTTTTCTCGACTTTTTTCTTCTTTCGCGTTCTTTCGGGAGGGTCCGTAAATAACGACCTGCAATACAATACCACACTGATTGCAAAACGATTATTCTTGTTTCGCTAGCCTTCCTACGACTACAGTAGTGTTCGAAATCACAAAAACCGTGCATAATTAATCACAAAAACCGTGCATAATTAATTCCAAGGTTGATACACACATAAACACGGTACAGTAGTAGTCAGTGCCGGTTGCCCCTATAGTGCCGATATGCGCTATTAATGTGTAATAGTCGGATATACCGGCACCAAAGCGGCACTATAGAGGCAACCGGCACTACTCCGCATGCTGCCACTTCTGTTTTTTTCCCGCATACGTCGAAGTATGTGTGCTAGGCGATTTCACAGGCACTATGTATGGCGGGTAACCGGCACTGTAAAGGAACCTCCACTGTTCTTCGTCTCCCCTTTTTTTTTTTTTCTTTGTTAATATAACTCATAATAATAGTAGCTGATAATTGGCTTCGTGTCGAACGGTTCGCGCATACAACAGGGGGGGGGGGGGGCTCAACTACATTATTACCAGATTATTACATAGTAGAAGATATGTTTATGATATCATGCAGCATGTATGTCGTGCGGAGTGTTTGTTCTTCGCATTATTAGCATGATGTTTCCGGCCATGATGACATTTACATCAAGCGCAACCAGTGTCAGCGCCGATGCCTCTGCTCTCCCACAGGGACGAGCTCTGCGGTCGAAAACTACAAGATACACATTTCAAAAAGGTCTCGTGCAGTAAAGCTATTCGGCCATGCAATGCCAAATGCGATGGATACGAAAAAAAGGCGGAACATGATAATAAGCGAGCCAGCACACCAGACAGACTTACTCGAGCAAGGAACAAATCAAAGAAGAACGAGAAAGAACGAAAAACAGCTATGAAGAAGGAACAATTGTACTGCTTTAATACTGTGTGCAGCACACCCACCCGTCGACCCCAAAGAAACGTGCACGCGCGTGCTTTCAGGTGTTTTTTTTACCGCGTCTAAAGACCCCCGCCCATACAGCTGTAGTATGATAGCGCGAGCGGGGGCGTCACGGAGTCGCGATGAGGCGTTCTGCTTTTTCGTACGATGGAAGGGGGTGGGTGGGTGGGTGGGTGTCGTTTCATCATTCATTTTAAGTCTTCCACGCAACCACCCACCACCACGAAAATACTTGGGAGTAATACTATAATAATTGTACTATTAATACTCTGCCATCATATGCTTGGCATTCTCTTGTTTTTGTTGTCAACCGAAAATGTACTGACATAATATTCTAAACAAACGTCGGACAGTCACCACGCAAGGACGGGTGCTAAGAAAAACAAAATTCAGGGAAACCAACGAACAAGGAAGCCTACAACTACTTCGTACTCCTCCTGGTAATTGTTGGTGCACCAGTCTGGCCCCCTTGTGAGTTGCCTATCCAACCAACTTCCGGCTGAACATCGACCTATCTATACTATATAGTAGGTGCCAATGTGTATGTAGCTTGAGCGGGGAGCGTCTCGGAGTCGCGAGGCGTTTTGCACTTGTTTTCGTGCGGAGAGGGATGGATAGCTAGCCGAGCCATTTCATTCATTGGCACACACCGACCGCCACGAAAATATGCGTGGCAGTATCATACTGTTGTGTTAGGGTTATTAGTGTGGTAATAGTCCGTTTGACCACTTGCAAAAGGTTAACCGATAGCTTATCCAAACTCAAGCCTTATAACACTTTCCCACCCTGAAAAGGCGGAACAGCAGGTCGGCCGGTTGTACGCGCGGACGTGTCAATATCCAAGCGGTTTCATTTCCCGGGGATACCGGGATGAGCACAGCCAATATCCTGGTGGACCAATGCATTCCCTTGTGGGAGTGCCCGCGCACCATACTCTCGAACAACGGCCTGCAGTTCTGCTCCAATCGTTCACAAGCTGTATACCAGCTGTTGGGCGTGCGCAAGCTTGTAACGGGGGCGTTGAGCGGGTGAACCATGCTATGGCCCAAATGCTGGCCATGGTCGTCAACGAGCGACAAGGCGATTGGGACTTGCATCTGCCTCACGTCGAATTCGCTTACAACAATTCCGTCAGCGCGGCGACGGGCATGGCGTCCAACGAGGTCCACATGGGCAGACTCCCACGTTTCCCCCTGACAGTTTTCGACCGCACTGGTGTCGTGGGACACCAGAGTCTGGCCCGTGACCAGACCAAGGCTACGGTAGGGGGGGTACCCCCATTTTCACTGGTGTGTTTGAGCCACTCGCACGAGTGGCTCTGTACCCCACGGATAAAGATGGTTTAGGCATTTGTTTCGGCGCAGCTTAGATCACCTTTGCATTGCGGATTCATTTCGTCAATGTAAAACATGAAGAATACGTAAGGTCGAATAGGAACAAAGGGGTTACTCGCGCGAGTGACCCCTGTCCACTGAAATAAAAGGCGCAAAAGGGGACCCCCCTACCGTAGCCTGGGTCACCACCTGACCTTTTGCGACTTGGCCACCGACCGGCAAAAGCGCGCGAGTGACATTGTTCGCGCACACCACGCCCTCACCGTTTCTCGTGTTGACCGCAGAAACTCCGCCCTCGCCGACGCGCTGCGTCCAGCACCTAATTTCGCTGTGGGTGGTGGGGCATGGGTGTACAACTCTGCCTCCACCATCCGCCAGGGCGTGAAGGCGAACACCGACGCCAAGGTACTCAAGGCCAAACTCGAGCTTAACTGGACGGGCCCGTACCATATCCTGGCAGTCGGTCCCTGCTCCGCCGCCAAGATCCCGGACGGCTCGCCACTCGGGGGCAACCTCCTCTATTCGGACCTCCCTTCCGACCTGCCCGATTCGGACGCTCGTCGGCGTGTGGCGATTGAACGCTGCAAGCCCTGCGCCGACCCCCACAACAGCGGGCACATGTCTAAATGCCCACCGGTGGGTCTGACACAGTATGTGCTCAATAATTTATCCAAGAAGTCCCCGCCGTACCGCGTCACTCAAGACGATGTTTCGACCCCCTTCAAACGGCTGGAGTTGGAGCAGATCACTGGTCATCAGTAGGTACGGGGGCGAGGTGGCGTCATCGCGGTGCTATACAAGACGCATTGGGCGAGACCCTCCGAACCTTCCTGGGAGCGGGAAATGGACCTCCGCCTCTCCCGCCCCCATATTTTGCGTTATTGGGCAGGCACGCCCCGGATCAGCACCGCCAAACCAACCGCCTCTACCGCCGAATGCGGATCGGGGCGGCACAGCACGAGATCTCCCGCAACAACGGAGAGCGCTTCCTCGCGCCGGGCTACGCTTGTGTTGCACGCGCCGATTGGTTCCGGCGCTACCACGACACGGTGCTTCCTAAAGGAGCCCATTTTTGGTACAAGGGAGACGATGGGTTATGGTGGCTTGGAAAAACAAGCGCGAGCTCAACCAAGGACAAGGTATACCTGGTCCGCTTTCTGGACGACCCGGAGCCGATTAAACTTCCTCTTCCCCCGGCGCGCTACACGACTTCGACAAGAGCCGTACGAGGCTCTTGGTGCCTGCAAGTTCACATCGCCAGCGCGTTTCCTCGGGGGATCCAACGTAACGTAGATGAATCTCTAGGTGCGACCGTGGCCAGTTGGCTTTCGAGCCACCGCCGCTCCTCGATAGTTGTCCATTTTTTTTGTCGCTGGGTTATGGGGTTTGGAGCTTTTTTTGCCTTCAGGTTGTTCGCGATGAATTTTTTCAAGTTCGACAAGGGGAAAGTCGTAAAAGTTTATTATTTATTTATTGTGGATGGTGGGATTCGAACTCACGACCCAAAAACCCATGGTCCTGCCGACGACGCCACTTGTTAAGGAATTAGAGGGGTATTATTCCGTTTTGACCGCTTGCAAAAGGTTAACCAATAGCTTACCCAAACTAACTAAGCCTTATAGTAGTTGTAATACCATACCTAGCATTAACATAATTGATCGCCACCCGACAACGTGTATGTATGCGGATAATAAACTCACTAATGACGAACAGCCACGTGCGGTCGGACAGATGGGAATAAGAATGAAAATCGTGGGATCAGTCAAGCAAGGAATCCTACGACTCTTCGTTTAATAATAGTTTAATTATTACATATTATTGTAGTTGCAAGGGGAGTCGCCGACCTATATCCTTAATGAGGACACACAACCCGTAATACGCGCGATCGGAGTATCACACACAGCTTGCAAACATGAGTTTCGACAAAATATTCGATCTCACAGCTGGAGTGTATTTTATTTTTTATAATGTTATTACAATTAATTACCTGTCTGTGCTTGCCACCTCACAATGTGTAGTATGATATTCAACTTTGATCACTCATAACATTCCCGAAAAAAGCAGACCATCACCATGCGGAAACAAAAGGAAAAACCTACTATGCACAAAAGTCTAACTCCCTTACTTAGTAAATGTTGGTGCTGCGATAGCTTGGCACCTTTCGTTGTGTATCTATTCGACCAACTCCCGGCTCAACATCGACCTGTAACATGTTGTTGTTGTTGTTGCAAGCAGCTTGATTGATTAGGGAGCGTCGCGGAGTCGCGAAGCACAAGCTGTGCATTTTCGTGCGGAAAGGACTGGATGTGGTGTCGTTTCATATACAACCACGAGTGATTCTACGATAACCCCCCCCCAAACCAGCGATTTTCTTTTTTTTTCTTTAACGAACGTTTCATGGTTGTTCGACACGAGGAAGGATGCCAATATTAAAAAAAATAAGTATCCGCATTTTCTCTTGTTGTGTGCAAACAAAGGTCTTGTTGTTTTCTCACATTAACTCTTGTCAAACATCTAGAGTCCGTGGTCACACAAAGGTGCTGGAGCCCTAGGAAGATCCGAAAAACCAAGTGAAATCAAAATTCGTCAGGGAAATACTACGCTTTCCCGCCTAAAAACGCACGATACGGAAAAAGGCGCACAAGTGAAAAGGTCAAATGTGCCAACTGAACTCACATGGCCGCGGGTATCCACTCAACTACAAGGTCTATCGAACGATGACGACGTCGGGGTGTCCGGGGTGTCCGGTGTGTCGAGGGACACCGTATTTCCGGAGATACGACCGGGAGCTGCTTTGGAAACCGGCGATTTCGTTAAAGGAAAGTTGGGGGGCTACCTTAGAACGACTCCCACCACCACGAAAATGCTTGGTAGCACTATTATTGTTACAAAACGTACACTTACGTTTCTGGTACATTATAGTAGCAGCGTCATCATACAGCATATTGGCTGCACATGTAGTAATTGATTGTCACCCGACAATCAAAATGTTCGTACAGATAATAGTATGATAATAGTATCATCTTAAAAGCATCGAACAGTCACGTACGGGCACGTACTTTCGTACCGTTCTCCTTCGGCCTGCCCCGTCCTTGGGGTGGGCCGAGGAAGCCCGCGAGGACCTGCAGCGGTCTAGCGGCAGTCACACGGGCATCGAGCCTCGGGCTGGGTAGAGAGGGAACCTTGCGCGGTCTGGCTAGTGAACTGCTCACTCTAAGGACCGCGTGGGGTGGTGGTGATGGGTTTTCTTTTTAACCCCGACGCCGAGGAGTTCATCCCCGGGGCAGGACGGGTACATCACCACAGCAGAGAGCGCAGCGTGGGCAGCTTGGGGAGTGGAGAGGCTGGCCACCGCGTGGGTACGCATGCACGACAGGAAGGATGGGAGTGTCGGCGTTGGCTGGGACGGCTGCACCCAGCCAGCGGAAACCAAGGCGCGAACCGGGCTACGAAACGGAGAGCCACAATCATCACATTAATAGAGAGAAAAAAGAAACAACAGAAACAGAAACGGAGGAGGGGACGAGCCTCTCGTCGGCTGGCTGAGAAAGCAGCACGCGAGACTCGTAAGAGACGGAAGGCGGCACTTGTGGCGGTAGCGACCTACAACGTGCGTACCCTGGCCGTAAAGGGGAAGAACGGGTATGGGCATGACGAGCGTGTACTGGCGAAAGGCCAGCAACTCGGCTGTGACTTCATTGGCCTGCAGGAAACTCGACGGCCCGGCAACACGAGATTCAGTGCAGCTGGATACCAAGTTTTTTGCTCAGGTATTTTGGCTTAATGAGAAGAACACAAAGGGGGGAGGGGGGGAAACAGGAGGAGTAGAAGGAAAGCCGTCCAAGGGAATGGGGGCAGGGGGGGCAACAGGAGGAATAGAAGGGAGACCGCGGTGGACGAAGGCAGGAAGGAGATGGCAGACAGGGTAGCAAGGTACCAGGCCGACTAGTAGGTACATAGCACTTTTCGTCTTTTTCTGGGGTATTTTTTTCCCCTTTGTTCCCTCCTTCCGTGTCCAGGTTTTTGGCTCGTGTTCGGATTATCTTATTTTGGTTTTACTTTACTTTATTTTATTTCATTTTATTATGTTTCTTTTCCGAGCTTTGGCTCTCCTTTCCGGTTGGGTTGTTTCTTCGATTTCCCCTTCATTTTGTTTGTTTCATTTTTTGTTTTGTTTTTATCTTTGTTTTTATTTGTTTTCTTATTTGTTTTTGTTTTTTGTTTTTGTTTTTGTTTATTTCGTATTTCTCTCTTCCAATGTATTTCTGTTGCTGACGTATGTATGTTGTGCCTGTCGTACCCAGTACTAGGGCATGACATTGCGTTGTCGAATGCATTACGATGCATTATCTCTGTGTAGTAGCTTGTGACCACAGAGCTGATCTTTCTAGGGTGAAGAATCAGTACGGACACTGGGTGTGCTGGATGTCGACGAGTAGAAGAACGGTTTAATGTGAAGAACACACACACACACACGTACGGACGGATATTATGGAAACAAAAAGAAAAACACCAGGGAAATGAAATAAGGAAGCCTCTAGATACTACATATACTACTACTACTACTACTACTACTACACTACTACTACTACTGCTACTACTACTACTACTACTACTACTACTACTTCTACTTCTACTATACTACTATAATATCTTCATGTTGTACCAGTTTGACCCCTTTCGCTATTCTTACAATACCTGTTCGACCAACTTGCCCGCCTCAATTAACACAAACAAACACGCACAACGACGCCTCGCGACTCCGCGGCGCAACCCGCGCCAGGCTTCCTATATTTGATCGGTCGATAGGAAGTCGATCCAACAGGTCACCAAACGGGCCAGACCGGTTCAACAACCATACTAGTAATAGTAGTGCTATTATTATTATGATAATAGTACTACTATTATTAATAGTACTACTTTTAACTATTATTATGGTACTGCTGCTGTGTTGTTGTATGTAGTAGCTTTGTAGGGGCTTCCTTTTTTTATTCCCTGTTTTATTATTTCCGTCAGTGCGTGGCTGTCCATTGGACGAGCGCTTGCACGTTTGTTTGTTTATCATCGATTATCATCTATTACCATTATTATCTGTAGCACATTTTCGGGCGACAGTAATATTAGTAGTAATATTAATAGTAAGGATAAAAACAACATGGTCATCATAACACCAAAAAAACACCAAGAAAGTAGTATTTTCGTGACGGCGTGACGTTGGGGGTGTGAAACTAAAACACACCACACCACACTACACCACACCACACCACATCTACCCACCCACCCACCTACCCGCCCACCCACCCACCCACCCTTCCTTCCCAGCGAAAGTTAACGGCATCTCGTAACTACTCCGCAACGTTCCCCGCCCACCTATCTATGTATGTACTAGGAGTACTAGGTCCGTGCTAAGCCGCGAGGAAGAAACGAAAGGGACAATAAATAACTGGTAAAAGACAGGCCTCTCCTTATTTTATTATATCACTGTCTATCTGTCTATCTGTCTTTTTGACTGTCTATCTCTCTGTCTGTCTGTCTGCCTGCCTGCCTGCCTTCCTGTCTGTCTTTCTGCCAGGACGTGCTTGTTCAACGTGGTTCAAGGCCGGCCATGGCGTGCATTACACCGGGTGGCAATCCATTATGCATGATAATACGGAAGTACTATATATATGAGTAAATTCGTACACTTCCAAGTGCTTTCGTGGCGGTAGGCGTGACAAGAAGAGAGATGGAACGACACGCACCATCTGTTCTCCCAGCTACGCCCAAACATGATGAGAAGGTTAAACAACCCCCGACACACGTACAATAGACTTAGTTCAATAGTTTGTTCGTGGCGGTGTGGGTGTGAAAATAAGATAATACGCGAAAAGACGCGCACCCGCTCTCCCCCCAAAATAAACGATGCCTCACGACTCCTTGACCCTCCCCGTTCGCGCTACCTCTACTATATACTGCAGCATGTAGGTGGACGTTAAGCCGGCATCGATTAAATAGGCCACGAAAGGGCCAGACTGGTGCAATAATAAAAATAATAGTAGTTTGAGGAAGGATGTGGTCTCTAGTAGTGTCAATCTGGCGCCTTTCGTGGCCTGTTCGACCGATTTCCGGCTTAACATCGACCTACTACCGCTACTCATACTGCTGCTGCTTCTACTACAACAACAGTATGCTACTACTACAACAACAGTAACTGTATTTAGTGAAAGAGGTGTGCGTCGCAAGGTTTGGAGTCGTCGTGTTTTATGGGTATTTCGTCCGGCAGGGGCCGGGTGGGTGTGTTCTTTAATTTGTTTTGTTTTGAAACCCACCGCCACGAAAATGCTTGGCAGTACTATTTATTAATAATAAAGTATTACCATATTATATAACTTATTGTCATCTGACATTGCGCAACATAAACTTGAACGTCGAACAGTCACGTACGGATGGACCCAGACAGAAAAAAAAGGAATAAGTCCCAGAGAGAAATCAGATACCAGTTATGGATGAAGCTTACACCATATACCACTGCCAATATTATTATAAAAATTAAAATACACTCCAGCTGTGAGATCGTTTTTTTTGTCGAAACTCATCTTTGCAAGCTGTGTGTGATACTCCGATCGCGCGTATGACGGGTTGTGTGTCCTCATTGAGGATATAGGTCGGCGACTCCCCTTGCAACTACAGTGTAGCTATCAGGGTCAACAGGGTGATGTTAGGCAGTCTGTGCGCGGAAACTATAAAACCCGTTTCTGAGGGGGACAAAATCTGACCGCTGTGGAAGGAAATGCATCAGTTTATCAAGTGAATCCTGTTAATCGAATATCCGTTGAGGGGAGGGCGGAGTTTTTAAGGACGTGGGGGCCTGGTTTTGATCAAAAGGGGGGCGGGAGGGGGGGAGGGGGGAGGGGACGGGTGGGGCAGGTTTATTTGTGCGTGGAAACTATAAATATTTCTTGTGGGGGAGGGGGGGGGGATGTGGCGGGGGGGGCCGGGGGCGGGGGGGGAGGGCTTTAGGTCGCATAGATGTAGGGGTTTGCTATACGCGTGGTGCTAGGTCTAGGCGATGGTGCGGGTGGTGGGGAAGGAGGGGGCGTTAGGGGCGGGGGTGGGTGGAAATTTTAGCAGCGGCATGGACGGCTCTGAAACGATAACGAGGCGATATCCAGGGCGTGGAAGTGTTCATTCGATGGTAGGTGGGGCGTTTAGGCAAGAGGAAGCGAGGGAAAAAAAGCGGGGGCGGGGGCGGGGGGGAAGGGTTATCAAGAGGTTTAGGTCACATAAAATATTAAAATCAAGGATTTGGTCGACACTGATGTTCGCAACATTGTGTGTGATCCTCCGATCGCGCGTATTAATCATATATGTAGGGGCTTGCTATACGCGCGGTGCTGGGTCTAGGCGATTGTGCGGGGTGTGGGGAAGGAGGGGGCGTTGGAGGGGGGGAGGGGGGATGAATGAAAGCTACGTCATGGATGGCTAGAAAGATAATGACGTGATATCAATTGCTTAGAAGTGTTCATGAATCATATTTTTCCATCTAATCTTCTCTTCTCCGCCTGATGGCGGCCCGTCGGGTATCGAGAGCCATCTCACCGTGAGCCATCCTACACCAGGCACCTGATAGTCGATCATGCGAGCATGATCGTACGACAATACAACTTGTGCCTTTCGACGTAGGGTGCTCTGAGGAGCTCGAGACGGGGATCATGGTCGACCGCAGCGACCGCAGGGACATTTGCGGCGGCTATAGTCGAGATAGAGGGAAATAAATCTGCTGGATAGACCTCCCAGTCTCCGAGGACGCGAAGGTCGAGGTCCAGCTTGATGTCCACCAGGGCATGAATTTTCAATGTGCACACCAAGTACAGAATTTGTCAAGACAATCCTCCGTGGAGAGAAGCCAGTCGAGGAGTGGGCAGACGCCCAAGGAAGCACTGCATTCCCGACGACTCAACAATTCCTTGAAGGGATACCCCAAGAGATAGTCGGCCAGTTGATATGGCAACAAAGGCAAGGGATCCATGTGAGGCAGCAATCTTGCGCTATTCCGCATTATGGCTACAATTCTTATAGCGTGGCCTTTAGAGGAGGAAAAAAGATCAAAGAAAATCTGCGGAAACCAACTCAAGCCGGGAAAGTTGGAAGACGACGCAGAATTCTGAAGCGGCAGAGCCAGAAACGCCACCGCAACCGCCGGAGCCGCTACCGCCGCAGCAGTCGCTGGCAGCGCAGCCGTCTCCGCTGCCGTCCCTGGATACATTTGTCGAGGATGAGCAGGAGGAGGTGATTGTAGCTGAGAAAATGGTTCAGCGATCAATTGGGCGGAGTGAAAAATATGAGGTGATCGGAGACGGAAGTGTGGTGGTTGGAGTGGAAAAAGGGATGGAGTCTGATGTCTGATGGGGACAAAGGAATGGTGGAGTCTATGGCGGTAGACAAGCCGGAAGAGCAGCAGCAGCAGCAGCCACAAGTTACCAAGTGCTGCCGCCTCAAACCCGTGGCCACCCCCATTGTCAGCAGGGAACGAGAACAGGCAAGGTCTAAGGGGAGAGGGATGCCCGAAGACCGGTTGGCATTGCCGACTGGATGGTGGTTGTGGGGATCTCGATGTGCGCAACAATGAGCTGGAGTGTGGTAGGCAAGAGCCGGTGCTTGGTGTTTTTTGGGGGGATGGTGTGGAGGTGGTTCCTTCATCGGTTGCATGGGGAAAATGCAATACGAAGGGGGAAGGTCAGAACGGTAGCAAGCAGGATAGCAACGATTGAAAGCGAGAAGGCGTTGGTACGGAGTGGCCTTCGGGAAGGCTCGTGGACCTGGGGAGTGGAGCGGCTTATCGACGTCTCACCCGGCCGGGGCGCGCACGTATACACGAAAAGATGTGGCCTGCTACGATCTCCGACATCAAAGGGCGCCTATTATTTTCGAATTATGTAAATGGTATATTAGGTTATACAGTACCAGGTATGCTTTTGGGCCGTCGAATTGTGCTTTACAACAACTACTACTGGTATATTGAACGGTTTACAGCTGATACGGCTTTTTTGGTTGACATAGCGCTGACTCGTGGTAGCCAAGTTTTCTGTCGTATAGTAGAACAATAGTTTCGTACTTTGGTTTATTTTCAACCAACCATTTTCCCTCGCGTGCCAAAGAGTTAAGAAATCAGTCATCGCTGAAAACGTAACCTTTGATTTCGGTCGTGCGAAGGAAATACGGAATTGGTTGGGTAAATTAGCGGTTTATCATGGCTGTTACCTGGTATTTTTTTTTGTCCGTTGACCGCGGAGGATTCACATATTATACGTGGCTTATTTTTTGTTGCAAAAACGAAAGGTTCCATAACCTTACTACTACGAGTACTGCTGTCGCGCGCCAAGTTTTCTAAATAAAGAAACTGGTACGCAGAAAACACACAGAGATTTACTCATGTATTATAAGACGATGAAGAAGTTGGAAAGGTGTTTTGTGCTTTTTTCACAAAACTGAAGTTTCCAATCTGATGTTATGCTTTCCTTAAAATAATATGCCTGGCATGAGATTGCAGTTTATTGACATACTTCCATGGGCAATAGTGGATAATAGGATTGTGTTCAAGCTCTACCCAAAAGAGGTTGCCAGCCATATCTGATACGGCTGTATGGGAAAAAATAACAAAAGGGCGAGCTGGAATAAGATGGGATAACGTGGCCGAGAAAATATGGAAGGATTTAGGAGACCAAGAACTTACACTACAGTCTAAAGATAAGTTTGGCGGGTACAAGGCAGAAGTAGAAGAAATAATAGAAGAAAGGGAAAGGCTAGCGCTAAGTAATAGGGTGAACGAGGAGAAACATTTAGAAATATACGGGGAGTTGAGGGAAGATATTGGAATGAACACGTATTTGCACGGCCTAATGGACTACGCGAAAAAGCTGAAACTGCGTTTTCGTGTTAGGGATCTGGACGTACCAGAAAGAAGAAAAAGATATACCCACCAGTAGTCGGGAGAACATGGATGCACATATGTGCCTGTATGGCACAACAATAATAGAGAGTAGGACTCACATAGTAGGAGAATGTGAAATATATAAGGAGGAACTAGATGCGTTAGAGGAGGAGATAAGGCAATTAGACGAATGTGAAATGGAAGAGTTTGGTAGGCTAGAGATTAGCGAGAAAACGATCGCTATCCTAAGAAATAGATGGTGGCCGCAGACGGCGAAACAGGACGGGGATAGGGTAACCAAACAGTTTTTTATGTAATATACGGAAAATGCGTGATGAGCGCCCAAACGTTGGAGGCGCCTCTATTAGGAGTAGGAACGGTGCTCCGTCTCGAAAGAGATGCGTGGTCAACGGTCAAATGACTAGGGCAAGCAACAAATGAGTACGCCCCCCTCACCCTCCCATTAAAATGTATATGTAATAGTTGGCCTCGGTTGGCACCGACGCTGTAAAACATCATACGTACATTGGGGTTGACGTTGGTTAACACCGATACTGTAAAAACATGCCAATCATTGCGTGAGCTAGACAATCAGCGTACCGTTTTTTACTTTATTTTGGCTGTCACCATAGCTACCAGGTATCGAGTTAGGTCATATTGTGCGTGGTGGAGAACCCTTACTGCGCACAAGGGAAACGATCGCATCAAATAGTGTGAATATGGAAAGGCAACCACGAGACAGCTGCATAGTAAGACCCATTGCTGTCTCTGGAATGGTCACACCAGAAAAAAACTCATTGGCGCTGTCATTCATAAGCAAGAAAATATGCACAAGGTAGGTGCCGAAGTCCGTCTTACGAGCGGTTCTTGGAAGGATGCAGTTCACCCTTCATGCGACTCGCCGAACACCTCACGGCGCTTCGCGCTTGGTGCAAGCAATGTCTGCCTGGTTGATGAAAACCCGACGTTCTCCGTCCGGGCACAGTAGGGATGCGAGGGTCAATGGTCATACGACTACGGCCATGCACAAGCTGAGTACCCCCCCCCCCCCCGCCGCTGCTCAATTCCCCGCCCCCCTCATACGTGTGCAGCGGGTAATATGCGGGATCTGTATGCCGTATAAAATCGAATAAGCAGGGGGGAAGGGTAGATAGAGATAACTTCAACGCTTATGTAATCCACCGGTGCTCACAAATTATGTACGAACGTAGCATACGAGCATTTTGAGTATAGAATGGGCAACATTCCATATATTTTTTCGAGGTAGAATATTGGTTGTTTTAGGAGCATTTTATACTGATTTTTAGCGATTGGTCGTTTAAGTTTCACTATCGAATTTTGCTGGGCAGCGGATTTGGAGAATATTACTTGGATGGAATAAAGGTTGCTTTTGGAAGCATTTAATAACAAAATTTGCGATTTTTCGTCTTGAATTTCACTATTGAATATTGCTCGACCGTGGATTTGAGAATATTACCTGGAGGTATCATATACCTGGTACGTTGTTTTTGGGAGCATTTGATGATGATATTTGAGATCTTTCATCTGCATTTCAATGTTGAAGTCCTGGTGATGGACGATATGGCGTGTATTATGAGGAGGAAGTATGACATATTGGTATTTTTGGGGGTATTTGATGATTGAATTTGCAGGAGAATATCGGCGCATTTTTTTAACCCTTCCTATCGATTAATACTACTGTGCGGGTATGCATTATTTCAGTATTGAATTTTCCAACATGTGGAGAATTATGATATTTGGGGACGGCAACGTTTTCGTACACTACCCAGGGTCAGCCCTGCGTAATCAGTCTATATATAGAGTGTTTGCGTTAAAATAATTCACTAATTTCATCATGCTAGAAAAAGGCCAGATTCACTCGGGCATGTTTTGGTTGTGTTTGCGGTGAACGAATCGCAGAAAAGGCGTACACGGCCTCCATATCACAGGCGGGGAGCGGGGAGGCAACATCAAATTTTGAATTTAAACATGGTGCGGTAGCACGTCGACTCACCGACAGGGGCAGGCCCAGCACAACACCATCAGACAAACAGCAGCACAGCAGCAGCACAGCAGCAGCACAGCAGCAGCAGCAGCGCAGTAGCAGCACCGCAGCAGCAGCAGCAGCATCAGCAGCAGGGGCGGGGGCAGGGGCGGAGGTGGCGGTGGCGATGGCCCCACCAGATGAGCTGCGGCACAGTAGCTCGGCCTGGCTAGATCACTACGATCATCATCACGACAATAGAACAGCCAGTTTTTTATTATTTTTTTAGAAACAAACGCAGGAGACGCCAACCGCAGCCGCAGCACAACAGCCGCCGCACAGCAGCAGCAGCAGCAGTAGCGGCGGCGGCGGCCGTGCGGCGTGGGTGGCGGTGGCAGTGGAGGCTTCGGCGACAGCGTTGTGGAATAGCGACGGTGGTTGGCAAAATCAGCACCGAATACGATATCACGCAGCAGCAGAGACCGAGGTCACATCGTAGAGAGCGCGGGAGCGCTGGCTCACTAGCACCTACCCCTGAGGTTGCGCGTACGAGCCATGCTTCCCCAGCTACTCTTCGGTGTCTCCGCATCAATGTTGGGTTGTGTATACCGCTGCCAAGCACAGCGCACAGCGATCAGTGCTGTGTGCTGCCGTGTGGGCTGTGCGCTCGTGCCCTCTGATCGTCGTGCCGGTGTGCCCGATGTTGGTAGGCCAATCGTATGATCTGGTCGTTATTGATGGAAGTTCATTCTAAATCGTTCACTCAAATTGGAATTTCCATGCCGTTTTTGGCAAAGTCTTCCTTGAAAGTTCGCCCGGCGGGACTATTTGCTTGAATTTTTACATTGAATTCCTTCAACGCAAACACACATATGGCATTCTCAAAACAGCCCATAAGCGAGAACCAGCCGAGCCAAACCGTTTAGTTTATATTCTGCAAACTAGCTCTCTACGGTTTTTCTAACATGTGGAGAATTCTGATACTTGGGGACGGCAACGTTTTGGTAAACTACCCAGGGTCAGCTCTGCGTAATCGATCTATGGCATTCTCAAAACAGACCATTAGTGAGAACCAGCTGAGCCAAATCGTTTGGTTAATATCCTGCAAGCTAGGTCGATGCGCTCGACCCTAATTTGCTCAGCGATTTCCGTTTGATTACCGTGGACAACACGTCCCTAGTCACGGCGCCGAGTATTGATTACTGGAAGGATTTTGGAGTGCAAGTCAGGATAGGTGCTTGTGTTTGATTGCGACACTGGAGCTTGCTCTAACTTGTTTTGTTAAGCTCATGACGGCTTTTATTGGAAAGGCTGAGTGTTGGTTACCGGGATGACGTTGAAGGCGATGCCATTATACTTCGTTTGAATTGGAAGATTCTACTTTGGACTTAGCCTTATTCTGGGATGGAATGGGCATTATCATGGCAGTTGTCACGAGCAGCGGGGATGTAAGACTGACTATTTTCTCGCCCGAATGTCTGATGTGTGTGATTGCACATAAATAATCTACGGAGGTGGTAGTAGAGTAGAACTGTTGTTATGATTGGTGGTCCCAATCTTCATATGTT